>CM022758.1:14798834-15153834 GCA_012411365.1 Ameiurus melas | reverse complement strand
AAGCGACAGTGCAGGAGTGGAATGTCTGGCTGCTGTGTGTAGTGATTGTTGGCGAGGATTTTCCCCTTCTGTTTCTCTTCACACGGGGATAAAAGAGGCAGTGTGTACCCACATGACCTCAACTGTAACTTCAACACACACTGTTATCAGCTTTGGGTGTAGCACAGTACTCAATACTCATATTTACATGCATTATTTAATGACAATGTCACGGAAGACTACAATTTTATTCAGTCTGTTAATAATATAATAATATTTGATGTAAAATTTTTTTCAAATTTAGTCTGTGTGTCTTTAAACATGCAGTGTTTTTAAAAATTATAATAATATTAGAAAATATTGTGAGACATTTATTGTGCTCATTTGCACTTTCCCCCTACTGTGAGCACTGTTGTCCTTTTACTGTAATTCAAAAACATGTTTTCCTTTTGTAATAAACCGCACCAGTCAAAGTTCACTGATGGGACAAACTGTTATCTCCTAACTCTCACCTCACCTTAGTAACAGTCACAGAAGTCCTTCTCTTAATGTGTCAGAACCTAAACCAATAATTATACACTACTCCTAACACCGTATGTGCTAAACAGCACTCCAATTATCGCACCAGTAAAACTCCAGACTGCTCATGACTCCAGGCGAGAGCACAGTTGGCCTAAAATGATAATGAGTCTTTATTGATCACAAATACATTACAGCACAGTGAAATTCTTTTCTTCACATACCCCAGCATGTCAGGAAGCTGGGGTCAGAGTGCAGGGTCAGCCATGATACACTGCCCCTGGAGCAGAGAGGATTAAGGGCCTTGCTCAAGGGCCCAACAGTGGCAGCTTGACAGTGCTGGGGCTTGAACCCCCGACCTTTCGATTAGTAACCCAGAACCTTAACCGCCAAACCACCACTGCCCACTTAAAAGATAACGTTCAGCTAATGCAATGTGTTAAATATGTACATACATGCAGTACAACGTACAAGGCGTGTTTTTACCTGAGCAGCCGGTTGTTCTCGTCCTCCACGTACGAGTGGAGCTCCACCGCTGACTCGTTGTGCTGGATGAAGCGCAGAAGTTCGGCTGAGTCCAGCTGTGAGTCGCCGTTATCGTAATTCTGCAACATAACCAGAGTGCGCACCCACCTCAGAATGTGCCACATATGCTCAGACAAAGTGTATCAGTGTTTCATCATGCTCGCTGAACACACACTTGGCCCTACACAGCATACAGTGCCAATGTCATGTTCTGCTTGGACTTGAAATGCAAAAGGCAAATTCAGATCCTGGCTAACAACTGACCATACACTTTTACACTAAATTGACCAATGACTGACATCCATTACAGGTCATATGGGTACTCAACCATGTTATAACAGTTATATAAACGTGTGAAGTCAGGCATTTTAGCTGACTTTGGAGCTCTATTTATTGTTAAATCGAAGCCTCGGACACTGCGACAAAGCTCATTATGTTTCAGTCGATCATTTTCGCCAGGTCAAAGCCTTTTTTAAGATATGGTGAACCTGCAGCACATTTTGTTTACAATATTAAACATCTGTTCAAAGCAATTTCAGATGTATTCAGTTTTATACAGACAAAAACGCACATTGTTACTGTACTGGTTATGATTCAGAAATAAAAAAGGAGTCTTTCAAGTCATCATTTTTCTGCATTCAAAATTTGCTTAAAATATTCTGAGAATCGAACTCACTTGAGTCGTAACCAGAGTGTACCGTTACACCTCTATGTACAGTGCTGTGAAAAAGTATTTTCTTTGATTTCTTCTGTTGTTGTGTATGTCTCATACTAAGTAGTTTTAGATCTTCAAATGATAAACAACATAAAACAAAGGCAACCTGAGTAAACACAATACAGTATTTATATATTTTTTATTGAAGCAAATTAAGTTATCCAACACCTATCACCCGTGTAAAAAACTACTTGCCCCCTTAAACTGAAAATCTGGTTGTGCCACCTTTAGCAGCAATTACTGCAAGCAAATGCTTCCGATAACTGGAGATCAGTGATTCACAGGACTGTGATGGTCTAATTTTGGCCCACCTTTCTTTACAGAAGTGCTTTAGTTCAGCCACACTGGAGGGGTTTTTGAGCATGAACTGCCCACTTAAGGTCCTGCCACAGCATCTCAATTGGTTCAAGTCAAGACTATGACTAGACCACTTCAAAACATTAATTTAGCATTTTTTGAGCCATCCAGAGGTGGACTTAATCCTATGCTTTTTATCATTGTCTTGCTGCATAATGCATTTGCACTTGAGTTTCAACTTACAGACTAAAGTCCGGACATTCTCTTTTAGGATTTTCTGGAAGAGAATAGCAGAATTCATGTGTCCATACCACCATGCTTAACTGTAAGTATGATGTTCTTTTTGTGGAATTCTGTGTTTGGTTTACACCAGATATAACGGGACCCCTGTCTTCCAAATAGATCCACTTTCGACTCATCAATCCACAGAACATTCTCCCAAAAGGTTTGAGGATCATCAAGGGCCTCAAATGATCATCAAGCCTTAATGTTCTTCTGGGTTAACAGTGGTTTTCACCTCACCACTCTTCCATGGATGCCATTTTTGCCCAGTGTCTTTCTAATAGTGGAGTCATGAACAGTGACCTTTATTGATGCAAGAGAGGCCTGTAGGTCCTTTGATATTGTCCTTGGCTCTTTAGTGACTTGCTGGATGAATCACTGTTGTGCTTTTGGAGGAATTTTGGAAGGTCGGACACCTCTGGAAGGTTCACTACTGTGCTGAGTTTTTCCATTTGAAGATATTGGCTCTCACTGTGGTCCTTTGGAGTCCAAGATCAGTCCCAGACTGATGTATTTCAATTACTTCTTCATCATCTCTAGAATTTCTTTCAATTTTGGCATAGTGTGTTACTGGGTAAGACTTTTTAACCAAGTTCATGCTCTTGAAAATTTAAGTGTTGATTGATTGAACAGGGTTTGCAGTAATCAGGCCTGGTTGTGTCTAGTCCAGCTGAACATTATGAATGCAGTTTCATAGATTTGGGGAATTAGTACCTATGGGGCCAAATACATTTTCACACAGGCCCATGTGGTATTAGGTAAAAATAAATGTATAATAAATAACTGTCATTTAAAAACTATTTTTGTTTTATATTTGATTTTGTTTTAATTTCTGAAACAATTTAGTATGAGATATACACGAAAACAGAAGAAATCAGGATGGGGAAAATATGTTTTTCTTAAAAAAATAACAACTTTTGTCTGCATATAATTCTTTCGTTAAGTTCCATGTTTGCATTAAGATAACATCTTATATTAATGAGAGTTTAAGACATCTATTAGCTTTTAAGTTATAATGACCTAATCGTGAATCAGTCAGACATTCAGGTTCATTAATTATTAATGCAATAATTGGATTCCCATCAGTCTGCTGCTGATAGAGATCAGCCAGGCCTCTTCCTCAGCTGGTGTGAGTGAGATGCTGAGAGAATTCCCTAAATTAACATACACAACCGAGTAATGCTGATCAGTTGACTACAGTCAGCTCCAGAATTATTGGCACCCTTGGTAAAGTTGTATAAAAAATGTCTTTGTCGTGAATTAGTTCGATATCATACTGAAAATCTGAGAGAAATCTAAACTTTAATGGAAGCAAATTTATTAACAACATTCAATGTAACTATATTCTTTAATAAATTAAAAGCTTTTAATCGATGACTAATTGATGTCCTATAAGAGCAATCAAAGATTTCTGGATGTTCTGTTACAGGAAAATTTACAACTTTACAGTGGTAACAGTAACTGTGTTTTGCCCCAGGCTGCATCACACTAACCTGTATTTGATTATTTTCCTATCAGAGCATGCTGTCGCATTTTATTCTTTACTTGATTAAACATGACAATGTAAGCCCTAAAGGCTAAGCCATCTTATGTAATGATGCATACTCAGTTCAATCCTTGTTTATCATTTAACTTCACAGAAATACAGATGTAGACTAAAATCAGTAATGAGCAAGCCGGAGGTGACAGAGGTGAGGAAAAACTCCCTGAGACGACATGACATGAGGAAGAAATCTTGACAGGAACCAGACTCAATAAGGAACACAGTCTCTTTAGGAGTAACTATGGGATTGTGAGATTTTGATTATTAGCGATGCACTTTCACACACTCAAGACAAAAATAGGTTCACCCAGGTCATTAATCATTCACACATGTTACAGCGTAATGATGTTTGATTATAGCACCTAAGCCTGATAAGCCATTATCTACTGGAACATGAACTGCTAACCTCAAAAATACTGGTTTATGTAAAACCCTGCATCAAGATATGCTGCTTTATCTAATCTTTCTCTCTCAACAGTAGATTGGGTTTTCACACTACCATGTCATACTTTTTTCTTTTGCTGTAAGTCCTGAATTTCCTTTTTATCTTCCCACCTCAATGCTTTCTCTATACAATAGAAGAATTTGGCTTGCTTGCTATAAAATTCATCTATGCAACTCAGTAACCAAACTTTCCTTAACCGGTAGGATTTAATAGAAGTGTTTTTACTAATTTAAAGTTGTTCAATTTATTTTTCATATTTTATGTATAATTCATTAATGATTGGAGAAGGACTTTATTTTTCTTTACTATATGGACTCTCTAAGCACATTGACATTTTCAAATGGAATGTAAACCAGCGAACACATCAAACAACCATATAAGAATAACACCTAAGCCCAGATGAGTTCCAAATCAAAAACCATTTTAATTCCAAGGACTGACAAAATAAAGATAAAATAAACCTACTTCATGCACCACCTCCAGCTCTTGATATTCTGCCAGAATTAGGTTTCTCGGCATATTTCAGAATATTTTGACAGCTCATCTTTGAGAAATCATAAACATATTTGACCAAAACAACTTGGAAATGTTTTAAATCTTCCCATAAATATCATGTTGGGTAATGCCGTGAATGTCTCATTGTTATCAAGTTGTTGGATAGCCACATGCTGTAGTGAAACAGATAGAAGCTTAATCAGCTGAGTTTACAATATGTGATAGTACAAGCAGGCCTATGAAAGGACAGGTCTATTAAAGCTCAAGGAGAGCAACAGTCGCTAAACGTCACTTATTTTTGCATATTTGAACAAATGTTTATTTTGTATTTTGTTTGTTTTTTTGTGCATTTTTCCTCCGTTGAAATACAGGGTGTCTCGTAGGTCCAGCATCATAAAGTTAACACCTATTTTGATATTTTACAGACCATGATGTATCTGAGCAAGGAAGAACAAATCCAAATAATTCTACTCATAGGAAATCAAAGTCAGTTTGAATGCCAGGTATAAAATCCGGAAAATTGCACATCCTTAAACTCACCTTGAAGTACTTGAGCAGGAGGTCAGTGAAGTTGGAGCCTTTGGTGAACCAGCCGTCTGGCACGACTTCAGTCTGCAGCCACTCAATCACACGCCTGCGCAGTTCGTTACGGTCACCCACATAGCAGACCACTGCAGAGACACACACTCATTTCTTTAAAAAAAAACTAACTACAGTACATGCAAATAAAGACACGGATCTAGATTTTTTTTTTATTAGCTTACATTAGCGGTTAGCAAAACATATTTATCCGAGAGCATAGTGTGTTATCGTCAGGTGTATCTATTGTTACTCTTAGCAACGTGTAGTTGATTGAATACTGTTCAAATCTGTTCCATTTTGTCTACATTTCTTTAAATCATTTATTAGTTAAATAATAATTCAATTAATTTTTTATTTGTATAGCGATTTTAGCAATGGACACTATCACAAAGCAGCTTTACAGAAATCTGGACATCAATTTTTTATTTATTCCTAATGAGCAAGCCAGTGGCGGCACTGGTGAAGAAAAACTCCCTGAGACGACACAAGGAACCAGATTCAAAAGGGAACCCATCCTCATCTGGATGTAGCAATGAGCTTATTCTGCTGATCAGCAACAAGGGAACTGATCGGTTAATACGTGGAAGAGGAGAGATATCAGACTCTACACTCACCTGGACTGGCAGCAGCTTTCTCTGCTTTCCTCTCTGCAACAGAAAAAAAAGAGAAATTAAATGCTTAATTTCTGCAGAAAGGAACAAACATGCTTACATTACAGAACACATTTAAACTAAATCACTTGAATGTCCATGACCATGATAAACAGCAGTGACTCGCATGCATATGGACACCGATATTTGCTAAATACAATTATGTGGCTACAATCAACAAAACAATGATGTACATATAGAAATTGCATTAATATGATTCATTTCAATGATATGCAATTTCTGTAGTTTATTTGAAATGCTGTATGAACTAAATGCTGCATGAAACGGGTTCACTTAGAGGCTGCTTTAGCTACTGGAATAATTTGTATGGTCTATTCTTATTTAAAAAAAAAAGAAGAGATTTCTGTTAGCACCCCTAGACTTTTTCGGGAGCACCTTTAGACTTTTTCAATAGCACCTTTAGACTGTCCTGGTAGCACCCCTAGACATTTCTGCAAGAACCTCCAGGCTTTCCCAGTACCACCCCTAGACCTTTCCGGGAGTACCCCTAAACATTTCTGGCAGCACCCCTAGACATTTCCGGGAGTACCCCTAAACATTTCTGGCAGCACCCCTAGACATTTCCGGGAGTACCCCTAAACATTTCTGGCAGCACCCCTAGACATTTCTGGCAGCACCCCTAGACATTTCTGGTAGCACCCCTAGACATTTCTGCAAGAACCTCCACGCTTTCCCAGTACCACCCCTAGACCTTTCCGGGAGTACCCCTAACATTTCTGGCAGCACCCCTAGACATTTCTGGTAGCACCCCTAGACATTTCTGGTAGCACCCCTAGACATTTCCAAGATCACCCCATGACATTTCTTGTAGAACCCCTAGACTTTTCTGGTAGCACCTTTAGACTTTTCTTGTAACACCCATAGACTTTTCCGGTAGCACCTTTAGACTTTTCTGGTAGCACCTCTAGGCTTTTCCAGTAGCACTCATAGACTTTTCTATTAGCACCTCTAGACTTTTCTGGTAGCACACAGAAGTCCCCATATCACCAATGTTATAAGACTATAACAGTAAAGCACTAACAACGATGTTTAGCTAGCTCTATGTCTCTTATTAACAAATTACAGTTAAAATAACACATCTGACAGCCCGGTATTATACTGTATTGCCCTGTACTATTGACTAAACCTCCAATTATAAAATACCAGACTTTATAATGGAACGTTTGACATAGGGAACTCCATCTGAGAAAAGTACAGACTGATCTGATAATGTGTTATCTGTTTGGCATCTGATAGAACAGCCTGGTCAGTGTTCAACCCTCAGGTAATGACTTCATGCTAATCAGTTCAGCGGTTCACGCTGGTTCCAGCTGATTTATATCTGCTCATCTCATTTTACTGATAATTCCTTGCTCGATCCAGATTCCGGCATTCCTCACCCGAGCTTGCTATTTGCATTGAAACAATGGTAATTCTGTCATAAAAGAAAAGAAAAAAATTGCAGTAATCCCTAATAACCAATGATAAATATTAAAGTAGATATCAAGCCAATGTCCATGACATCAAATAGACATTACCATGCAACTTTTTAAGTAACTACAATTAGATTGTTTAATACAATATCAAGGTCAGTTGAGATTCTCACTTGGTGCCATTTAATATTCAGAAGATTGGACACACATATACATTTGTATTTGATAAAAATAAAAATATGAGCAAACACCCAGTCTAAAGCCAGCTAACTGCTAGAGTTTAGTTACTGTCCCACATGTAAGTAAGTGCAGGCTTATCAGGAACCTGAGATAAACCTGTTATAAAGATCAGACTATACACCTTCTTTAGTGAGATCAACTCCATGTACAATAATGCATGCCTTTAAATCAGGGGTTCTGAAACTTTTTACAGCCAGTAACCCCTTCAAATAATAAAAAAAAAACAAAAACAAAAAAAAATTCCATGGATATTCGATGGAGCACAGATTTAGTTTACTAATATAATAAATAACAATATAAATATTAGGCTCATTATTAAAATGTGTACAATAATATTTTAAATATTTTTTGGACCCTTTTTCATTCTGAATGTTTCGCTTATAATACCGTTGTATTAAAACTGCTCAATTAGATTTAAGTTGACATTATTTATAGGCTGCTTGTGTATACATTATTGAGATTTTGGATTAAACACATTTCATTTACGTGATCAGTCAAACTGGCTTATAATTATAAACTTGGTAATAGTGGAATAGTGGTGATTTCCACCAATGTAAATACATTAAAATGTCATGGACCCCTGAGAGTGCCCAACAGCTTTAAATAATTCTAATCATTAAATCATTTTAATCAGTCAATTTTATTTAAAAGCGATCTTTTGCCACTTAGAACAGAAAGACGATGGCACCATGGGAAAGCTTATTCGTTGAAAAGATATTTTCAAAATTAGCTTCAGAACAGCACCTTAGGCTCCATATTCTGAAAGACTTGTCACAGCTAGCTTAATCCATGTCTACACCCATGCTTTTGACAGGCTTTTTAAGCACTGAATCATGTTCAGAACAGGCTCAGTTTTTAGTTTCTTTTTGTGGATGCCATATATTGAGTATCACAAGGTTCTAGGCACCCTGTATAAAAGCAAAAGAAAGCAATACATACCGAGGGAAAAAAACCCAAAAACAAAACACTGAGAAAGTTCCCACTACGGTGCCCCTATGGAAAACAAAACATAACTAAGTGCCCTCTAGAGTGCCCGTGTGGTAGATTAAATATGATGAAGTGCCCTCTAGGGTGCCCATATGGCACATAAAACATGATTAAGTGCTTTATTGGGTGCCCTTGACCACAGCTGAAAAATGTGAAAAAGTGCCCCAATT
Organism: Ameiurus melas; assembly: GCA_012411365.1. Classification (NCBI taxonomy): domain Eukaryota; kingdom Metazoa; phylum Chordata; class Actinopteri; order Siluriformes; family Ictaluridae; genus Ameiurus; species Ameiurus melas. Next base: position 15,144,972 of record CM022758.1, on the reverse strand, counting down.
GCAGAAAATGGAGAAAAACAAATGGGGGGAAAAAACCCTAAACCAAAACATGCCCTCTAGGCTGTTTATACATGTGAAAAGACATGATGAAGTGCCATCTGCAGTGCACTTCCAGTGGAGAAAATGAGATGCAGTACCCTATAGGCTCCCCAGTATATAAGAGAATGAGATGACATGCCCTCTATTTTCTCCATTCCAGTGCAGAAAATGAGATTCAGTGCTCCATAGGCTCCTCTCTGATACTTTCCCTTGCTCACCTTTGCAGTGGCCATCATGTGCCACCTGGATCTTGAGTCCAGTAAGGCAGGCGTCTCTGTGAAGCTCGCAGTGGTTTCTGTAGGTTTTCCCGTTACTGCCACACACAGAGCGCTTATGAGGTTTACATTGCTGAGAGACAAAGAGACACAGAGAGCGAAACGTTCAGAGTTGGGTTTTAAAAAAAAGTTATCAGGTTCTTACAAGCATCCTCATAAATTATGTATTGCATCGACAGAAACATTCAAACTTTATCTATATTATTAGTACACAATGATGATTTTCTATCATTCATTATTTTAATCCTATTACACTATGATCTCTCTTTGGTAAAGAGACAATGGATGAAACACAGCTGACAGCCCAGTACTGTACTGTATTTAGAAAACCCAACCAAAACATTCTTTATTATGGGAAGTTAAGAGTCAAACTGAGAAAAAACTACTGCATCAATAACATACTATCAAGAGTTTTATCAAGGGTAAATAAATATCTCTAGTTGTTATTTAATCTTTAAGTGAGAAAGACAGAGCAGTAAATGCTAGCAAGCACCGATCAAACACAGAACACAGTGTTTTTTTCACACACAAGGTGAGAGTTTGGCACTGAGCGGAGGTATATTTAGGAACGCCCAAGTATATTTCACCCATTAAAAAAAACACAAATAAATAAAACAATAAAAGCATTATATTTACAGTATTAATCCATTCCAAGAAAACAAGTTGGCAAATTTTCCAGATTCCTATTAATGATTATAATGGATATTAATTCCTCCGAGTTGGACTGCTAGATAGTAATGTACAAGTGTGAAGAACACAGTAAACTGCTGTATTAGTATTCACCTTGTGCAAGTTCTTGGTACAGCTTGGTACAACTTCTTCTGGATAGTTAAAGATTTGGACCCCCATCCAAAGCCCCCCCCACGCAAATAAAACAGGTGATGTTTACTCCGATGTTTACTCCAATCATTAACTAACCAGTTTACTGTAGCTTCAGATTCCTGTTATTGACTGACAGGAGTGGAACTCAATGTGGTCTTCTGCTGTTGTAGCCCATCTGCCCCAAGGTTCAACATGTGTGTTTTAAGATGCTTTTCTCCTCACAATGGTAGATCTTATTTAGTTCTGTGTTGTCTCATGTGGTTAGTGTGTTGTTTTTATGTATCACCATGGCACTGGAGGAACGTTTGTTTTGTTTCACTATGTACTGTACAGATTCGAACTAGACTGGCCATTCTCCTATGCCCTCTCTCATCAACAAAGTATTTCCTCCTGCAGAACTGCTGCTCACTGGATTCACTGGATTCCCACACCATTCTGACTGTTATGTGAGAAAATCCCAAGAGATAATGATAAGTCTTTATTGGTCACAGATACACTACAGCACTACTTCGTATACCCCAGCATGTTAGGAAGTTGGGGTCAGCCATGATACAGAAGAGAGAGTTAAGGGCCTTGCTTAAGGGCCCAACAGTGGCAGCTTAGCAGTGCTCGGCCCAACCTTTTTTTGAACCCCGACCTTCCGATCAGTAAACCAGAGCCTTAACCACCAAGCCACCACTGCCCCCATGAGTGAAAGTTAAAAGTCACTGAGATCACATTTCCCCCATTCTCATGTTTAATGATCTTCATCTGTATCGGTTTGATTTTCATTAGATGTAAATTATGTTTTATTTAGTTATTATTATATTTGTTTTTGTTTCTTTGCTGGAAAGACAATGGTTTTGTGGCTCTGTGGTTTTGAGACATGTTGATGGTTATGTATTTCTTCCTGTAGTCAAGTGTTTGTGAAGTTTGTTTTAATGTACTTTAAATGGCTCAATTGTTAAAGTGAATGTTAAAGCTAAAGTGGTGAAATATTAATAATATTTCATTTTATAGCTTTTACCCCATGGTAACAGCTGATAACTGCAAATTTCAGAAGAGAAAAAGTATCATAATCTAGATTTTTGTTAAAAAAAACTCCATTGTTTCACTCTGTAATAGGTAATCAGATCATAAAATATTTTTTTTTATACCAACCATTTAATTATTTTCATCTTTTCCTTATTTTGTTTTTGTAAGTATACATGAACTCGTAACTTTTGTTAATATAGTTCCATTGTTCTGTTGATACTAAATATCAGACTGAACATCAGGACACATATTGTACATCATAAAGATGTCTTAAAGTATCATAATATCATCTGATGATATGATGAAATTGATGATTAATATTGTCTTCTCCTTACCTCAATACACAAGCAGCTGGGCTCGCCTTTCTCTGTCACTGCACACTCTCTCCCTGCACCGCAGAACACATTAGCACACACCTTCGACTTGCTCTGAGTTTCCTGCCGAGAAACACACACACACACACACACATTTATACAGATATATAATATACTTGAAAATATATAGGGCAAGATTCTACTTGCCAAAAAAAGATTTATGTCCAAACTGTGGTTTTGTCATACAGGATCTTGCATAAGTATTCACCCCCTTTGCACTCTCTCACATTTTGTAGTGTTACAACTTGAACTGAAATGGGATTAATTGGGATTAAAAGATGAATTAATTATAACTAGCACATTTTGTCAGTAGCAGAATTTATGCCCCAGACTTTGTTGCTCTATTTTGCTCCCTAATGAATCTTTCAGATGGAGGCTGCTAAAACTGAATATCAACCCTAATGTCCACGTGTAAAAGGCTGTCTGCATGTTTACCCTTCATTATTTGTACATTTACATTTACAGACGTGTGCCGAAGTAAAAATAAATAAATAAACAAAACCAAAAAAAGGGGACATATCCTCATGCTATCACAAATAAGCAATGGATACCATAACAGAAGGCTAAAACTGTTACATAGGAGTTAATGTGGGAGTTACAAGAAAGAAAATAGTACAAGTTGTTTTTTTAATAAGCTGTGGGGATATAATGCAAGTTTAAGAACATTTTTTTAAAAGCAAAAGCTATTCCATATTAAATTATGTTGCTTCAGTCTTTATTTCTATGTTAACCTTTTATTCATTAATACATTTAAATCACTCAGACAATGCATGTTGCAAAGGGTTCTTAAAGGACTCCATTACACAAGCTCACCACTAGATGGAGTTACTGCATAAATACAAAAGTTGCTCAGTTGGCCTGGTCTTTATGTTCACTAAGAGCTGCTCATCTCAGGACTAGAGGTGTTTCCCAAACCTGTACCACAGCTCCAGATCTGGTTAAGTAGTTTCCCTTTGAGAGCTTGTTAGTGTAAGCAAGGCTGGGATCTAGAATGTTCGTTACATTGGGCCTTTAGGAGATGACAAGTTTTTTGGGGGAACTTCATGGGATTTTCACCAAACAGCTATTCAAACTAACAGTCAGCATTTGCCCCCATGTGTTGCATTCAGTTCAGAAGTGCATAATGGCCAAACATAAGTATCACTTCACTCTTTACACTTATTCTGGTTTACATTTCTGTTGGTGATGGCGATGATGAAATAAAAAAGCCGGCAACAATTTATATTATATACAGTGAGGGGAAAAAAGTATTTGATCCTCTGCTGATTTTGTACGTTTGCCCACTGACAAAGAAATGATCAGTCTATAATTTTAATGGTAGATTTATCTGAACAGTGAGAGAATAGCATCAGAATAACAACAAGAAAAAAGAAATCCAGAAAACCGCAGGTCAATCTTGCAGTCTTGCTTTATGACCTTCATTATTTAAATCTTAAAAAGAAATTATTCAGTGTTTTCTCTCTTTATAGTCAACCTACTTGAAATCACGACCTGATGGATATGATGGTTTGATAATACAGTTGAAAAGCCAGTCATTTCAAAAGAACAGGAAACCCACACACATGCAGACACACACACACACACAGAGTCTCAGGAGGGAGGATAAATATCACTCTCTATAAATGGCAGAACTCTCTCCGCTTCCCACAAACTCCCATCAGGCCACCTGCCTCTTGTTACCCTGACAACAGGATGTTCTCCTTGAAAAGAAGGGCATGTGGGGTATAAAGCTCTTCTCTCCTGCACCGTAACAAATGGCACTGCTAAGGGGGGGAATTGTGCTCGACTCACACACAGCATGGACAAGCTTTCAACTGGAGCACATAGCTAGTGAAGCAGGAGATGGACCCATCAACACTCAGCGACGCAAGTGAGAATTAGAAAAGTGCCACCACAGCAAAAAAAAAACAAAAAACAACTAATTATTACCGCAAGGAAGTATCAGAAAATAGACTCACTCACTCACTCACACACACACACCAACATCCTTATTGCCGCTACTGTAAACCAACAGCAATAATACATTCTCTTATTTAAAGCTTCCCTACGTGATGTGCATAGATTATTTGTGCGTAAATAATGAAGGAAGCAGTTCTTCATGTACCTATTAACGATATGATTTATAATCCACTCATTCTAATAGTTTATCGTTACTATAGTAATTATTCATTCACAAGGACTTGTATTGCAAATGCTCCACAAAAATCTAATGCAAATGAAAATTATTTTTAAAAAAACAAACGTTATTTCTTGAAGATAAACTTAGCATTCTTACAGTTCATTAAAGCTGCAGTACAGAACTTTTTTTGGGAAAAATTTTAAAAATGAACAAAAATCAATTACTGAGCAAGTCAACGTTCAAAACTGTCTCCTTACCTTACACTGATTTGTAATGGTAAGCTTTTAATAAGGATTTATAAACCAAGCTTTGGTGTCGGATCTCACGGCTGCACTTAGTAGTTTCACTCACATTGCTTCGGGTTGAGGGTTCAAATCCCGCCTCCCCATGCTTTGAGGTTTCTCTGGGTACTCCGGTTTCCTCCCCCAGCCCAAAGATATGCATTGAAAGCTGATTGGCATTTCCAAATTGTCTGTAGTGTGTGAATGTATGTGTGATTGTGCCCTGCGACGGATTGACACCCCATCCAGGGCCCCTCCGCTTTGTGTCCCGAGTTCCCTGCGATAGGCTCCAGCACATAAAATGGATAGATGCATGGATCGATCAATCAATGGAAGGAGTCTCAAGTGTCAAGTTTCCACCCTTACACATTGTGGTTTCACTATAACAGGACAAGCGGTGTTCTTTTTTTTTTTGTCTTATTAACTTCACGAAAGAGAAAAATAAATGATAGGATGGTGGGGGAACTACTGTTTATAGATAATATAATGTAAGTGATAACAGGAACTTGTTTCATGGAACTTGTTTTAATAAATCTAGCTATAAACTGAGGAAAAGTATGATGTGATATAAAATACAGATCACAACACCTAATTACTGATTATTTTCCTATAACAGCCCATGCAAAAGTGTTTTTATTCCTTACATAACATAGATATAGAGAATTATGGAACATACTTATTATAGAGTCATCTATAATAAGTATGAGGTCATCATCAGTACTTGTATAGCAACTCTATCTTTAACAATTAGCTGACTGGATGTTAAAATACTTTTTTTTTTTTTTGCTTCTATTCCTTTTTACCTTTATTATTTTATTTTTAAAGAAATACAGTCTTTACTCTTTGGCACTCTGTTATCAAATCAAAAATATTGTGATACATACTGTATTGTGCCATACTTGACCTGGTATCATGTGAGCTGAGTTGAGAGCTTGGGCTTATTACTGGAGCTAAAATTACTGATTGATCACACGCAGTTGCTTTCCCACCAGCACAGAATTCAAGAAGTGCTAGAGGCAACACTACAGTTTCACAGTTTTAAATGAGGAAAATCTGCCATGTTCGAGTTGGGGCAAATCCAAAAATCCTTTCTTACTCAGTCAGCATATAACATAACGCAAATAATCTCAATTCCCTACCTAGTGCCGTCATGTGCAGTGCAGGACAACATTTGTTATTCAGCCCCAGATGTACAGCTTCCTGTATTTTTGGCTTTTTACACATTGTCTGGTAAGTTTTTCATTCAAACGTCTCTGTGTTTTCATTAACAGTTGGCATTTCACTGGGTTCATGCACCTGGAAAGCTATTAAGCAACACTTTCCTGATCTGTATGTTCACTAAAAGCACTAGTGAACAATTGTTTTGGAGTTTGTGTGCTTTTAGTCTCACTATGTCTTGTGTTTGGTAGTTCACTTGAGAGATTCCTCATTTCATTTCCTGGATTCTAGAGTAGCATTTCACTACTTGTGTCTATCAGTTCAGTAACAGAAAACCTCCAGAGATAGACTGCTCCAATTTTTCCCAGAGCTGACAACATTGCAAACAAGAGCTGCCAACTTCTGATTGGAAGTTTGCGAGTTCAAATCCCAGTACTGTAATCCTAAACTTTCACTGTTGGGTCCTTAACTGTCCTCTCTTCAGCTCAAGTGTGCCAAGCAACAGTAAGAAAACAGCGAGACAAAAATTACTCAGTACGTTTACATGGACAACAATAATCCAATATTAACCTGATTAAGACAATACTCTGATTAAGAAACTACCATGTAAACAGCAATTTTTAATTCATTCTTAATCCTATTAAAGTCATACTCGAAGTAAACACAAATTGAATTAAGACATGTGGAGTATTCCTGTTTTAGTCGCATTATTGACGTGTATTACAGACATGTACACACCTTAATCACAGTTTTAACATCGTGTGGGAGTTTTCACAGCATTTTGTGACAGGACACATACACACGGCAGTGCTCAACCGTTTTACGGCAAACAAGAGAGCACGGCTACGTCCCAAACCGCGTACTTACTTCCTATATAGTATTATCTATATTAACTATATTACCAACTATAAATACATGTATCTCGGCTACTACATAGTAGGTAAGTATGCGGTTTGGGTTGCAGCCCATGGCTTCAAGCAGTCATCTATTAGCACGTATAGCATGACAAATAATTAACTGCACTTGAAGCGTTCGTAAAAATGAACAATAAAAACACCCAAAACTGTATACGGTACCATAACGAAGACCAACTGTATGTTGATACGTGAAATTCTGGAGGGAGCGTCGGACGGCATGGCGTGGGGACGTAATGACGTGTGCTGTTAATCGATCTATGTTCTGTAAATGTAAAGCGGGTACATGAAAGGAGTATTCTAAAAGCGACTCATGTAAACACCTTAATCACAATATTATCTTATTCAGAATAAGGTAAATAATTAGATTATTCCTGTCCATGTAAACGTAGTCACTGTGACTGTTACTTAATAATTAGTTCACCCATTTTTTTTTCAACCAACCAAAAACACCAAAGTCCTGCCCACGTTTTACCTTGACAAAGCAAAACTAAATGCTGCCAAAAGCAAATGCATATCTTTCACATCCTGTGAAAAGTGCAGTTTTCAGGGTCAAAAAGTGTAAATACTACGAGTAAACCACAGATCTTGGCTTTCACAGGTAGAGTTATGTTTCATACACACTCAGCCAGGATGGATTGCTCTAGTTTCAGATTTGTTGGCAGGAAAATACACTGATTCTTTGGAAATGTGCTAAAACTTCATCCACCTCTTCTCAAAACATTCTAGCTTCTAAACTGTGTGATCAGTCATCTCTTTATTGTTATTTCCACCCTTCTGGGTGAAATCTCCCCAAACATTAACAGCATAAACATCACTGTAATATGTACTATGATGGAGTGAGAATCATTCTGAGCATTTTCTCACTAGATCACAAATCAGCTGTGAGGCTTTTGGGAAATTATGTTTTAATGATGCCCATGTCATTATACATAAAGAAGTAGAGGGCACTGTAGAGGGCAGCACTGAGCCATCAAGAGAAAATCTCCTCTATATATAATTATAATTGTATTATCTCTATAACTTTCCTCTATATAATAACAACAATAACACAGAATGTGTTTCAGGGCTTTGCCTTCCTCACCCTCACCTTCACTTCAGATTCTTTGCTCATTTTGTATTTTATTAGTTCTCTGTCACTACATTCCCATTAATGTTCTGCTGGAAATGTGTCTAAAACCTTTTCAAACTCAAGGTAACATTTTGCCTCCCCATTTAGTTGAGGTGAAGCTCACTATACACTATACACCATAGCCTTTTTTTTTTAAAACATACATTTGTTTCTCTGTCACGTACAACTTCAATTCCGTAAAAGTTGGGACAGTATCGAAAATGCTGATAAAAAAAAAAGGAGTGCTTTGTAAATGTACTTTGACATATAAAAAAAATTGTATAAAGATTATGCATAGTTTTTTGAAAATAAACATCTCTTTTGAAATTGATGCATGCAACATGATCAATAAAGGTTGGGACAGGGGCGATTTAGGACTAATAGCGATGTGACGAGTTGAAATAAGAAGGTGATGTGAAACAGTTGAGGCAATTGTCTAATCATAGTATATAAGGAGCTTACAAAAAAGGTCTTTCAAGTGCAAGGATGGGTCGAGGCTCGCCAATCTGCCAACAGATGCTTCAGCAAATAATCCAACACTTTTCATTTCACCTTCTACAGTGCACAATATAATTAAAAGATTCAAGGAATCCGGTCAAATCAGGGTGCATAAAGGGCAAGGCTGAAAACCACTTCAGGCGCGTGATCTCAGATCCCTCAGACGTCACTGTCTTAAAAATGAGTCTGTAATGGATATCCTGACATGGGCTTACTTTGGTAAACCTGGATGAGTCAACATCATTCGCCGCTGCAGTTAAGGCTTTACTATGCAAAGCAGAAGCCATACATCAACACTGTCCAGAAGCACCACCGACTTCTCTGGGCTCGGTCTCATCTGAGATGGACAGTAGCACAGTGGACTCGTGTTTTGTGTTCCGATGAGTTAATATTTCAAATAGTTTTTGGACAAAACAGTCATTGTGTTATCTGGGCCAAAGAGGAAAAGGACCATCCAAGCTGTGATCAGCATCAGGTCCAAAAGCCAGCGTCTGTCATAGTATGGGGGTGTGTCAGTGCCCCTGGCATGGGTAACTTGCACATCTGTGATGGCACCATTAATGCAGAATAATATGTACACATTTTGGAGCAACTTACTTGCTGCCATCCAGAGCAGGACAACGCCAAACCACATTCTGCCCGGATTCTGCATGGTTGCGGGTGCGGGTGCTAGCATAGATTGCCTGTAGTCCTGACCTGTCTCTGAGTGAGCGCATTATGAAGCACAAAATAAGGCAACGAAGGCCCCTTACAGTTGTGCAGTTGAAGAAATGCATAATGGATGAATATGAGAAAATTCCTCTTGCTAAACTTAACCAAATGGTGACTTCTGTGCCCAAACGCTTAACACAGTGGTAAACAGTCGACTGTCCCAACTTTTTTGGAGTGTGTAGCAGTCATCACAGTTGAAATGAGTGTAAAAATAAATTTAATTCACAAAGTAAAACATCCAATAATGTGTTTTCAATATAGTACAGGGTGAACTGAATTTTCAAATGACACGTTTGGTTGATTTTTTGCATTTTCCATAATGTCCCAAAATTTTTCAGAATCCAGGTTGTACATATCTGCTCCAGCGTCTATACAAGTCTGTACAAAAGGCAAGGCCCAATTTCTTCTTTCCGTTTTTTGTTTGAACATTCATTCATCCCCCCCGCCCACTTCTCCAGACCAGAGATGGGAGCTTCCCGGCTTCTCTGCACACTGTACCAGTTAAATATTTTGTATTCGCATTTGCACAAAAATTATAGTTCCTTTTCTGGTTTCTTTTCCCATTCCAAACTCAAGTGATGAAAAGCCTGTACTTTGAATGTGCAGTAGCCGATGTTTCTAAAAATTCTGCTAGCAATAGAAAACATGGAAAAATACGTAGAAATTATTTAAAATATTTTTTTGGGGAAAACTGCCATCTGGTCTGTTTGTGTTTGGATGGACATCTTGGTAATCATTTTATAGACACACCCCAATGCCCTGCCACTTCACCTCCATCTAAGTCTCAAGTCTCAAAACGCACAGTGCAGCCACATGATTCTCGTGTGATTAAAACAATCCAAAACAATCACTCAGTGCTTCGAAAACACTCAACAAATACAAACACAATAAAACCAGAATACACATTGTCAGTGTTTTTCCAAGATGGAGTAATTTATTTCTGCTGAAGGAGATGAAGCTGGACAATGACATTAATGACAGGTATGTGAAGGCGATCTGTATAAAGCTTGAAATGCTTTACAAACAGAATCAAGTAGATAAGCTTTTTTTTTCATTACAAAGAAAAAAGGGCAATGACTGCACTTGTGTACATCCCCATAAACTATTATAAGGTTAAATTAGCATTTTTATAGAGTTGTAATTCAGCTTTCAAACAACTGAACATCTGAGTGAGTTTGAAAGGTCAGCTAACTCTAGTACTACTTTAAGTTCAGGGGCGGTGCTTTGTGGACAGGGTGGGATTGGAGGGTGGGCTTAAGAAGTAAAAAAAAAATAAAGCTTCATTCAAATCTTATTCAACTTCACCTAATCAAACTTTAGAGACTAGATCTTACCAAACTTTGAAAAATCTTAGCTTTCACACCTTTAAAAGGCTCTTCTGAAATGCTCTTCTAAAGGAAACAACAATCCTTCAAGCTACAGTATTGTGAGCTTTGAACTGATCCTGAATGCAACCAGGTGAGACTAAATGTAGGTCAGGTCCAAGCAAGAAACATTAGTTAATAATATAAGAACGCAACTAAAATAACTGAAACAGCTGAAAGGAGTGCTGTGGCAAATAAGTAGCTTTCACGTCAGGTTTTTTATCACTAGCTCTGGAAACATCTGTTAGCTCGTGCATTTGCATTTGTTTGCCTCTGGAAATAATTCGTTACAGCATGTGGACGTTTTTGCTGCTTTGTCCATCTGCTAATTAATAAATTATGATCATCCATCCTTTCTTTCCAACTATACACAAAGTTATTTTATTTTTTACTTTACCACTTTATGAAAGTAATGGTGGCATTTCTTTCCATCCCCCTTTCGTTATATCTTCCTTTTTTTATTTTTATATAATATTCTATGTCTCTGTTTCTCCCCTGAGGCGACCCAACCCTCACTGTATCCTCACTGAGTGTCAGACAATTTCATTTCTTTTTGACTTTCTGACTCTTCAAGCCTGTTTAAACCCCTTTCTTTTCTTTCTTTCTAGACACAATGTTGTCTCTTCACACTTTATCAGTGTACTTATGTACTATCAGAGTACTTAATTTAAGTTTTTTTAATGTACTGTTCATCCCTCACACACATTTCTGCTCCACAATCAATTTCATGTGAAAAGTCAGTGCCCCCTTTCAGTATTTTCAGTCTCTTTCTTACTGAATGTTGCTGTCTATTTTTTCTTTTATATTTTTACATTTATGATTTCAGGGAAAAAAATTACTCTTTCCTTCGCCCTTTCTTAATATCTCTCTATTGATTATATATATATATATATATATATATATATATATATATATATATATATATATATATATATATATATATATATATATATATATATATATATATTCATTCCCTGAGGTGGCCCAAACCTCACTGCATAATGCACTTTCGGGCTATTTCATTTCTTTTCGTCATTTCGTAATTTATTTTTCAGCTCTCACACACACTTCAGCAGCACAATCTATTTCAAGCCTGCACTAAGTGAAGTGGGATAACCCTTGCTGCGCATTGTACTGCCTCTCAGACTCTTTTTGCATTTCTTCTGCAACTTTAAGCCAGCACAAAAGTAAACACCCCTTTGTTATTTCCTTCTTCTTTCCTTTCCATCTTCTGCTCTTTCGTTCTACTTTCTTCTGATTCTCTACCTTCGATGCATACATTTTTGTTTTGTCATCCACTACTAGTGGTCCTGTATCTGCTTTTAGTTGGTAAGTTACTCCCCCCCCCAAAATCTTTCTCATGAGACTAAAACGACCCCCACTGCACTGCACACTGTACTGGTCATGTGAGCTGCAGACTGGCCAATCAGCTGCTGCCAAGTTGAGTCTGAAGTAAAGGGGTTACTACAACGCACACACACACACACACACACCCTGACTGCACCCTACCCGGTGCCCCTCCTCATCTTTTCTGAAATGTTTCCTGTGTCCAACCCTCCTGTTAGAGCACTGTTGGAGAGTCTGGCCTCAGTATTGTAGCTGGCATTAAACTAAGCGTAGCAGAATGTAGCTGTCTAGAGTGACATTTAGATGTCAAGAGCCACACTGACCACCGTCTGTCTTCAGCGTCCTCATACTACTTCTTCTCGCTCTCTCTGTGAGACCTTTCTCCCTACATGGCATTAGGATTAGTGATAGGAGGTGCCTGTATGGTTGTGTGTGGGTGTTTTCCACAAGCGCTGCTTCCACATCTGGATTCTGACACATTCTCCATGTCCACCCTTTCCCATCCATGCTGTGTAATCCATGACTCATGCTGCGTAACTGAAACCACAAACGAAGTGCTCAAACAAAAAGTAAATGCATTATGGTGGTTATTTCACGCAAATTCGTCAACATCGGCCATATACCGCAAGGTGTGAAAACTCAAATCATGGCTATTGAAATCCCACTAAGATCTCACTCCAACATAGCTTTATATTACATTAGTGGATGATGGAATCTAGCGAGAGTCTCATTAGTGATCATGAACAAAACCGAGAGAACCGTTTAGACACTAAAACTTTCTCTGCTGAACTGGGGTAGACTATTTAACATTTAGTGGGGCACACTTTAGCTCAACCAAATACAAAATCTAAAACCCTGAACCGCAAGAGTTTCCCTGGCAACTGGAAGAGGCGGGTACTGGAAAGTAGATGTTAGTCAGATGGAGCGATGAAGAACGAGAAAGAAAGATCGATCAGGGTCCACTGAACTCTACCTCAGCTGCTTTGTTCCAGCATTTCTGAGCAGAAGGTTAAGCTGCACAAAGAACAGGATTACAGAATCAACACAGAAATCCATGGATCTGAGCTGTGTCCAATTTACCAGAAAGACAAGAGGATTTGTGAAACAGTTTGGCTTTGTCCAGAAGCTTCTAGACATTTTGGAATGATGAATGCTTGAGTTGATTTCGAAAGGCAAATTACAAACCAGCAGCTGGATGTCAAAACCACTATGACTGACAATCTGATAGGCTGATGGATTTTTGATGGAATTTGTTATAATGCAAGAATTTCAAGGAGAATACTGGATGTGAACCTGCAGAACCTTTCACATTTCATCTAAAATTCTCAAAATACCCTAAAGAGCAAGCCAGAGGCGACTGGCAAAGAGAAACACCACTGAGAAAATCTGACCACAGTTAACATCAGCATCTTCTCTCTACCTCATTTTCTCATTACGCAGTCCTCAGAAGCCCTGGCGAGCTCACATTTTTATTCAGTTCCTGCTCCAAACACACCAGGGTTACACACCAAGTAATCAGTATTCTACAACCTTTCTCACCTGGCTCAGGTGTGTGTGGAGTTAAAGCAGAATAAATTGTAAACCGACTTGAGATCAAGCTGTACAGAGTCATAAATACATATGCAATAATAGAAATGGCCTAAAGAAACCTCCATCTATTTTATGAAATGTAAATAATAAAATAAAAGAGCAGTCAATAGTTACAATAAAATCTACAAAATGAATATTTGCTATGGAGAAACCCAATTTGCTAATAAATAAAAATCCCATTTAAATTTAAATGTATTATAATAATAATAATAATAATAATAGTAATAATAATAATAAAAAGTTTAAAACAATATTAAACACATTCATCTTGAGATGTGCATATAAATGCTTAGCATGACATTATCACTCATATTTTCCAGGCCGAGAGCTCCTTAGCTTGGGGCTATGACAACTAAAACCTGACTCACTGCTTTTTTTAATAAATGACCTGCATATTGATGTTTAATGATGTGAGTGATCGAGTTGGTGCTAATCTAACATATCATTTCACTAATGTTCAGGACCATGACGGTATTGAATAATTAATATTGTAATCTAAAATCACTTCTAAAAGATACAGATCACCAGCAAGGGGATTTAAGAGCTCGTTCTGCACATAAAGTCATTTGCTGTAAAAGTGCCTCAGGCCAGATAACAGACAGTCGAGTCTAGATAACACAAAAGAATGTCTAAGTACTCGGCGTTAGAAATGGAGAAAATGTCACTGACCTTTGACAGTTGTCACTTGACCTTTTATGGAGTTGGTAGTATGTTGGTTTAGAGACATGGGTCTTGAAGAGGCAAAAATGACTCACTGATACATAATTAGCCCTGAGACACTTTAAATACGACAATTTCACATTACCCTAGGTTTCTTTTCCAATAATTGCTTTTATGTTTGTTTACCTCCAAGGAAACTGCATACTGTACGCATTAGTTTCATTGTAGTTACTGAATAATATGTTTTAAGATGAAGAAATCTGTTTTAACTTCTATTCTAGTCATGTCTCCGCCCCATCCTTTCATTGGTTTGTTGTGTTTTTGTGATTTGTTTTGTGTCACTGTTTGCTGCAAAGTCTTACCATGCATTTTTATATCAAGTATTTCCAAGCCTAGCTTTCTTGTTTCCTGGTTCATTCTAGTTTCTGACTTTTGCCCTTATTTCAACATTATTATGATTATGGATTATACTGTTTAACCTTTGCTAAGGACTCGCTATGGACATACAGTCATTATTGAGTTGATGCACTTGCATCATGCCACACTCTCTACACACTATACATTACAATAACTAAATAATAAGTTGTTGGGAAATGTAAGACATTCATAGCTTAACATTATCTATGGAGTACAACAGGTTGCTGATTGACCTGTGAACAAGAAGTAGCAAAGAGTAATATGAGTTGTCTGCACCTCTGTCAAGACAAAAATATCAATAAGAGATTACAAAATAGACTCTTCCTCAGGACGCTTAGAAACATAGATGTTCATTTTTGCAGCATTCATGACCACTTAAGTGGATAAGAACCAGTATAAGGCTTTAACAAAGGAACAATAAGGGATGTAAAAATGGACTGATTTGAAACAGGGCACCAATCTCAATACGTATGATACGTTTTCACTTATTCAAAACACTGTGTATCAGTCAAAAAAAAAAGGGAATGCAGTACCAACACTTCAGTATCAGCAAAGCATGACGCAACCTACATGTCTTTTATAAGTGATATCAATTAAATGTCCTTGTACGTTTTTCTCTCTCCACCTCCATGCTTCTCTGTTCCTATTAGTCCAAGTGAAGGGGGCTTATCCTTCCACTTCTCAAAGCTAACACTCTTAAAATTCAAATCAGAATGTGCACAATACTGGATCCTGTTTATTCGTATCATATTTCACAAGGTTATTTCACAACTAAACAACTCTAAATAACACTGAATCTTTGGCTCCAATCGGGTTAGATATTACATTAATAGGATTTGTGCTGTTATATTCTCCAGAGGTGTGTTCAATCTAATGATAAAACCAGTGTTTTTAAAGAATAAAAAAATATTATACTATCTACAAAAACATTTTATGTTTGAAAAAAAAAGTGCTGTTGCACATATGATAATTTGTATATATCAGATGCAGTTGGCCGGTTTCACGCATCTCGAAGGAAGCATGTGTTAGCCCCCTCTACCTCTCGGATTGGTGGCTGGGAACTGGCAAGACCATATTGGTAGAGAGAAAAAAAAATATGACTTAACCAGAAAATTGAAAGCTTGGACACAGATCTCTTTATGAAGTGGTTAAAATGTGTCTTGTTCAGCTTGGCAATAGCTGTTTTGAGGCTATGTTGAAAAATTCAATGTTGTAATAAACGTGAAAGGTGTTGAGCTATGAAAATGTTTACAGAAAAGTGATGAGTGATATTTGTGAAGCTTTTCAAGAGAAAAATAGTGGATGTACTACTTTTTGCATGATGTGTGGTGGAGAATAAGATCCATACAAAGAAACTGATACAAGAAAGTTCAATTGTATATGACACATTAAACTAGTAGCTTTCACTGCCTTTCTATGATTTCCTCTTTGATTTCAGCCATATTTTTCCTTTTGTTCCAGGACAAGGTACTTAACCCCTCCCATTTTCCCCAGGCCTCTGCACACCAGCTTAACTTTTAGCACTAACTTAACTTTATGACCCTACCATGTATAATTAAAGCTAAAATAACTCTACGTGTCAAGCATGCCACATCCCATTTCGTTTCTTGATGTAAAGGTTATAAAGTCAGTTGAGTTCACAACATAATCAAAGTTTCTACTCTGATGACAGCAAAAAAAAAAGTGAGAGCGCAATAAATCAAAGCAGAACAGCAGCCCAATTTAAAACACTTTATTATACCCCAAATGTTGAAGGTCCAGAGGTCTAGAAGTGGATAGTCCAAGCATCCTAGCTGATTTGGCATTTAAATATCATTCCCCTTGAATTCACAAGCCAGTAGCTTTCTAGGATAGGCAGTCTGTGCCTTGGAAATATTGACACACAGAAACGTGTGCTGCCAAATCACACACACACACACACACACACACACACACACACACACACACACACACACACACACACACACACACACACACACACACACTGTATAGGAGTCTAGAGAGAGAGGGAAGAGAGAGAGAGAGAGAGAGAGAGAGAGATGTAGTGAGTAATGGATGCAGGATGAAAGAGAGACAGCAGAGAGCAAACATTCCCAGCAGTCTTGGTATGTAGGACAGAGTTTGTGGACTTCACATCACAGAGAACTGGTCACTTTCTTTCCAACAACATACTTAGTCTCAGCTAAGTATATCCACTTATATAAATAATAATTATTAATATGTGACATTCAGTCACATAAATGTTTTGTAATGAAATTCTGAGTTGAAGTTTTCGTTTAAACCTCTTTCATTTTCATTTGATTTTCATGTGCTTGAGGTACGGGGGGGTGTATGGCTCTCCAAGTCCATGTTTGTCTAGCCAACTAATGGTGATGAGTGGTGTATATTTTCCTCTTCAAAACAATGATCTGTATGGTCCATGCTATAGATTTAACAAGCTAGAATGTCCGTATGTAGACACAAAGTAAACACTAATGTATATGTGCAACACAACTCATTTAAAATAAAGAAGTGCTACTTTGTTATAGTTGATGTTGAGCAGCCATGTTTGCAATGTTCTGGAAAGGAATTCCGAGTTGTGGGGGTATTTTCTTCTACTTTTCCTAGTCGGAGGTCAGAAATTCAGAGTTAGGAGTTTTATCCAAACACTAAGCTCATTAGTCACATCTGTAGTTAAAACATTAGCTCTTTCTTCATCTCTACATAAAAAGAGCGATGCAGCAGTGCTTTAGTTCTTTAGTCTGTCTAGCTCTCTCACCTCCTCATCTGTGCACTCTGCCCAAACAGATCAGTTTCCAGTACTACTGTAGTCCTCAAACACATTGTGCTTGACGCCTCGATATCACTAACTATCCAAGCCAATTCTGTTGCCGGGCATGCCCCTTAAATCAGTACTTGTGTTGTGGTGATGTTCTACAACAACCATTCATCCATTTTATATACCGTTTATCCTACAGAGTCACGGGGAGCCTTGAGCTTAT
Organism: Ameiurus melas; assembly: GCA_012411365.1. Lineage (NCBI taxonomy): Eukaryota > Metazoa > Chordata > Actinopteri > Siluriformes > Ictaluridae > Ameiurus > Ameiurus melas. The sequence goes on along the minus strand of CM022758.1, from coordinate 15,127,297 downwards.
CCTAGGGAGCATGAGGCACAAGGCGGGGTACACCATGGACAGGGTGCAAATCCATCGCAGGGCAAATTCACACACACCCATTCATACACTATGGACACTTTGGAGATGCCAATCAGCCTACCATACATGTCTCTGGACTGGGGGAGGAAACCGTAGTACCCAGAGGAAACCCTCACAACACAGGGAGAACATGCAAACTCCGCACACATATGGAATCGAAAGTCCAACCCTGGAGGTGTGAGGCGAACGTGCTAACCAAACCAAGCTAAGCCACAGTGTGCCTTTCTACAATATTTAATGATGGTATGTCATTCTTCAATGAAAGTCAGTTGTAATCATTGACAAACCGCTGTGTTAGAAGAGGAAAGAGACACCATTTTACAAACATAATCAACTTTGGAGTGGTAACAGTAACTCCTCTTCACGTTGATACCTCATTAAAGAACATCAAGTGTTCCTCAGATAAAACTTCCACTTAAATTAGAGCTCTCTCTCTTTCTCTCTGTCAGGTCCATGTCAGGCTTCCTGAGTGCTCTAGTGCCTCTGACACACAACAAGCCAAATCTGCACAGATCCCAGAGACTACAAAAGACGAGAGATGAAGGAGAGATGAAGGAAAGAAAGGAACATAGTGCGCAGACTAGTAAACCAGACGGTTTATAAAAGCCGAAAGCGGGCTAGATGAAAATACGTGAGACAGAGAAGCAGGTTAGAGGGCGAGACTTTGCGCAGTGAGAGTATAGAGAGCACAAATGAAATGACATTGCCTAAGAGAAACCGAAACTTCGGTCGTCCTCCTGCTCAGAGTTCATGCTCATTTGCATATTATCCCTATCTCCCGGCAGTGTGTAGTTCAATCATGAGTGTAACCCACTGCTAACTGAACAGCTCATGTGTAGCTCATGCAAATTAAAGCCAATCTGGCTCATCTTACTCCTGCAAAGTCGTTGTGCAAGCTCAGCATCGCATAATATAATAGGTAGCGGCAATCAATAAAGCAAAACACTATAAATCATATCAGGTTATTGCTTTTTCTTGTTTGGTTGGCTGCACAGTTATCAGTCTGTAGATGAATATATGGATTAATAATAAGACATTGATCATGCTGTGAGACACACAGATACGACGAAAAGACAAACAGTGCATGTAATATTACAAATACTAGAATGTTCACCGTAGCTGAGTTTGTCAGTGTCGCTATTCTTTCGCCTGTTCTTTCCCAAAAAGAAATGATAGACATACTTTTCCCTGTCAGACACGAACACTTCACTGTCTGTGTTTTGTTCATCTTATTACCCAGACAGTTAAGAGGGAATGTCTTAAAGTTCTCTCTTAAATCAAACCCAACAATTTTCATCGCATCATGCTTTCCCCTCAGGCACTGTTTCCCAAGCCGAAGCTTTCTTTGCGCCTCTCTATAATTTTCTCACACTTTCAATCCTTTCAGTACATACTCTTTGTTATAATATGCCATTCTTCATTCTAAATTGGACCTGAGACAGCAGGCATTTCTGTACTACTGACCAGGCGACACAGGATTAGAGTTAGGTGAAAATGAAACAGCTGTTTAGACAGAGACACAGCACCTAGAATCAGCTGAAGAAGTGACTGAAAGTAATTAACCGTTGAGTGTGGATGGAGAGAACTGGAGGAAGGGATTGAATCTGGTGTTCTGGCGGTGTTATGACCTTCAAAGTCGGCAGTGCAGTAAAAATGTCAGGCTTTTATTTTCTCTCCACTCTTAACAATGATTCTGTCTTCTCAGCCATTTCAGACCACAGGAGGTCTTTCTGGCATGCTGGATACTTCAGATCAAACTGTATATGAATTTACTAGAAAGAACCCCAAAACCTAAAGCACTCTTCACAGTAAAATAGCCCTCCTACTGATTTAAAATATAATATAATATCAATGCCGCAACATCACTTTGCCATCATCTTTCCTTTAAATTTAAATGGTTATATACACTCTACAATAATGGATAATTTGTTGAACACCTTCACATGGTACATAGGTCTGAAAACTCATCCCCAAATAAAATCTGGTTACCCCAAAACCAGAGAATAACACGTAAATATTCCACTCTGACTGATGAACAAGCTGAATTAATTACGTTTATATCTGTTTCACTATGACATGTAGCTCTCCAGCAACTTGATCAAAACCACTGCGTGAAAAAACCCACGCTTAACTAACAAGCTTTTGGACATTTTCATTCAGACTGATTGTTTTTGTTGTTAAAAACTGTCTCCTTACAGAAGGCGCTATCTGCCCTCTTCCACATACTTGAGCGCACAGATACCCATAATTTGCTCGCGCCACTGTAATTGACAGGGGAGACAGAGTATAACATCCTTCTTACACAAAAAGCACAGCCAGTTTTGCTCTCTAGGACTCCTGGCCATGGACGTCCTTGTACATGTCAGGATTCAAACTCATGAACGCCTCTTGGTAAGTTGAATGCACCACTCAGGTGTTTCAACTTCATTTTTCAGACTTTTATTGGATAACACACTGGATAAAACCGAAAACAACCTTTTCTTTTATACATCTTTTTGTTTTTCCGTCTTATCTTTTATTATAAGACTAAGACTGTGTAATATATATATATATATATATATATATATATAAACAATCAATATTTGGGAAGCAGAGTCCAAAAAGTAGGTGTTTGGACAGACAATTAAAGCATGTGAACTTGTAGCTAATATTGCCATCTTTGTTTGATTTAATTAGGAATACCCATGATCATGAGAGCTATTAGATCATGACTCATTGTGCGGTCTTGGATAACACCATGATAATAAGTCTGCTCCTAACCAAAGTTGGAAACACGGTGCTTAAAAAGTGCATAAATTACAGGGAAGAGAAATAGTGAAACCGAGGAAGCAAATAATTGCTTCATATGAAACAGAGAGCAAAAATTCTCTCATCCACTAAGTGAGCAATGAATAATGTCCCACTGTGAATTAAGCCTTGCGTAAGTGTTTCAGTACCCAGCCTGTTCTCAGTCACACTCATAATGAGCTTAATGGCCTCCAAAATCCCTAGCACTGATCCCAGAACAGCTCTGTGGCTGCAGTGATGCAATACACTGCACTGGTTTAGCAGGAAACTCAAAGCTTTGAGATCAGAAGTTAGAAGGAATACACAGTACTGCTGGCACTGTATACAGAGGGTCCAAAAAGTCAGGAGCCAACGGGAATTTCTTCAGCAAATATGATGATTTGAATATGTTGAGCAAAATCTACAAAAACATCATACAGCAGCTGAGAGCATGCATAGAGTATATGGGTGAACATGTAGAGCATATGTTGTAAATAATAAATACAAAATGAAGCATATGTAGTTTGACACTCACCTGGTCCTGACTTTTTGGGTCCTGACCCTCTGTATTAAAGTTACATGCCAATGTGTAAAGGATGATGTACATTGGTATTCAGAAAGCAAGAGAGAACGTGACATGCAGCTTTGTGGTTTGTGCATCACTTCAAAGCAAATTAGTTAATTAAACTGTCTTAATTACAAAGTCTTTCCTGAAGAAACCCGAAGCTCATGTTATCTCCAAACAAAGTACAGTGAAGCAAACACCTGCGAGGCGCTTACAATCACAGAGCTATCAATCTCCACAGGGGAACTGGTTTAATTAAGACTCTGGAATTAACGTTAATTTCCATAATTGTTATTATGCTCCTCTATAGGCCTACTTACACCAAAAAGGATTCTGCAAACACAGAAAATGTCTCACTTCCTTCTAGGTTGAAACTATAGTAGTATATTAGAATTGCAGACTTTAGACATGCCACGTCTCAAGCTATAAGAGCATTAATCTACAGTCAAGTGTTTAAAACAAACAGATCTTGAACATTGGAGCCGACTTGCAAGATTAGATTTTAAATCGCCTAGTACTCTGTATTAATATCCATCTATCCATCCAGCTTCTGTACCGCTTATGGAGCCTGGAGCCTATCCCAGGACACTTGGGGCATGAGGCAGGGGGAAACTGGAGTTCCCAGAGGAAAGAGAACATGCCAACTCTGATGCACAGAGGGCGCAGGCAGGAATCGAGCTCCCAACCCTTGAGCTGCGAGGCAAACGTTCTAACCACTAATCCACCCTGCCCCTGTCTTAATATTATTTATTTATTTAATTTTACACAGAAGATGACTCTCTGATCAACGTGTGGCCCTCCAAGGATGAAAGATCAGAACATACACTAGATCAGGATTAGTCTTAATGGTGGGTGAACAATCTAAAAAGAGTTACACATCATATTATCTTACTGTCATTACTGCTTCTGTAGCAACCAAGTCTGATAGCAATACTTACCAAATGTTAGAAATGTTGGACAAAGCTGATGCAATTTCCGGGTCAAAAGTTTAACTTGTGCTGCCGACTGGCGCAAAACAGTTCGGAGATTGAATTCCGGTGATGCCACAGCCATCTGTGGTTGAGGTGGAGTGATCTCTCACACCTGCCAATCAGATCAACACTAGCCACTGGGCATCCGTGAGCTCATGTATGTGGAAGAGGGCGGATAGTGCTTTCTGACGAGTGTGTTAAATGTGTGACACAACATGAGCAGCAGTTTTAAAAGATGTGATTGTCTGGCTTCAGGTATCTCAGAGGAAGCATGGTGTATGATAGGTAGCTGGTGTATGATTGAGGAGAGATGGCTAGATGGCTGGGAATTGGCAGGTGGTCAAACCTTGAAGAATTTTTTTTTTAAGCATAGTTGGAGGTGGGAGCATATGCTGATTTCTGGCATGCTTATGATGGTTTCTCAGGATCAAACCTGCTTGCAATAACTGTTGAATCCTTTCTTTTTTTGCCATAGAATTTTTATTGGAAATTTGCGTTTTTAACATTATAACACAACACCCCACCCAACAACCCCCACAAAACAACTACAGCCAAAACCAAAAGAGAGGGGGGAGGGAGAAAATAAATAAACAAATAAATAAATAAATAAATAAATAAAGTAAAATAAAATAATAAATAAAATATATATTTTTTAATTATAATAATAATACAAAAAAAAAATAATAATAATAATTAAATAACAGAAAGAGGGTAAGACGGTTAGTGTTCACTGTCTACCTCTCCTCAATCTACCTCCAGGGTGCGTAAATCATTGAAATAAGTAATAAATTGTTGCCATTTTCCCGAAAATGAGTCACCTCTACCTCTGATGTTGTACTTGATTTTTCCAGCTTCAAAAAGAACATTAAATCTCTAAGCCAAACTGATATAGAGGGGGTTGCGGAGAGGTCCAAGACAACAATATTCTGCGCCGAGCAAGCAACGATGCAAAGGCCACAACACTAGCTTGTTTATGGTTCAGAGGCTGACACTGAGATGAAACACCAAAGATGGCGATTAAAGGACAAACATCCAATTTGATTTTAAGAATGTCGGACATAGTCCTGAAGAAAGAGTTCCAAAAGGTCAGTAGTTTGGGACAGAGTGCAAACATATGACTCAGGTTACAGGGTGAAAGTTTGCATTTCTCACACATGTCAGGAACATTGGGATATATTTTAGACAATCTACTCCTAGAGAGGTGGGCTCTATGGACCATTTTAAATTGTATAAAACTAAGTCTAGCACAGGACGTGGTGGTCCGTATATTATCTAACGCTCTGCCCCAGTAATCATCCTAAAGCTCCAGGCCCAATTCCTCTTCCCAAGCACTTACAGTTTTTATATTGTAAGAATCATCCTGAGACCAGATTGTCGCATATATCTGTGAAATAATGCCCCTTTTATGAGGATTCAGCTTGAACACCTCTTCCCATGCAGACTTTGTAGGTAAGGAGGGAAAACAAACAAATAGGGAGGAGACACAGTGCCTAATTTGAAAGAAACTGAAAAGGTGAGACCGAGGCAGGCTGAATGACGAGGATAATTCAGAAAAGTTTGCAAACACATTATTAATGAAAAGATCCTCAAGGCATTTCAGACCCTTCTTTTCCCAAAGAGAGAATGTGGAATCCATAAAGGAGGGGGGAAAGAGATGGCTATTACATATAGGTGCCATGGTGGAGGCCGAGAGAGATTTAAAATGACGACGAAACTGATAGAAAATCTTTAGAGAGGTACATACTACTGGATTATCTGTATATTGTGAAAGGGCTATGGGAAGGGAGGAGAACACCAGAGCAGGGAGGGAGGTTGAAATGCAAGACTGTGCTTTTAAGTGGCACCATGGAAGAGAGGGGGCCTGCACCCACAGCACCAGTTTCTGAATATTAGCCGCCCAATAATAATACATGAAATAGGGCAATGCGAGGCCACCACTCAGTCGACTCTGCTGAAGTGAAAATTTTGAAACCCTGTGAGTTAAAACTATAAAATTCGGAAGGAAACTCGTCCGGGCCAGGTGATTTCCTGGATTGTAATGAATTGATTGGGCGAACGATCTCATCTAAGGTAATGGGACTGTCAAGTTCAGATGGCAATAGAGGGTCAACCCTGGGAAAATCAATATTTCTCAAAAAAATGGTCCATGTTACCTGAATTGTCAGGAGGCCCAGCTGTGTATAAGGAGGAGTAAAAACTTTTAAAAGTCAAATTAATTTCTGCAGGATCCGAGGTTAATACACCACTGGACTGCATAATCTGAGAAATAGAACGTGAAGCGCACGCAGTTGGTGCAACAACCGACACTTATCGCCATATTCATAATAATTGCCACGGGTATGTAACAACAGCCTCTCCGCCTCACCTGTCGATAATAAATCAAACTCCGCCTGCAAATTAAGTCTTTGTTTATGCAGCTCAGGGGTCGGGTTGAGTGCATATTGGTCGTCAATGGCCTGAATATTATCAGATAACTCTTTTTTCTTATTCTTGCGTTGCTTATTAGCATAAGCAGAATAAGAGATTATCTTTCCCCTTAAGAAGGCCTTTAGAGTTTCCCAAAGTAAAGAGTAAGAGATTGAATCAGTTTGATTTGTTAGAAGAAAATCATCTATCGAAGTAGAGATATACTTGCAGAACGCTGAATCGGATAAAAGTAAAGAATTAAGCCTCCATGGTGGGCGAAAGGCTCGATGTGAAGGTAGAAGAATGTCAAGACTTAGAGGAGCGTGGTCTGAAATAACGATTGGTAGATATTCAGAATTTACAACCCGAGAAATTAGAGAATCATTAATAAAAAAGTAATCAATGCGAGAAAAAGATTTATGTACATGGGAAAAGAAAGGATATTTCCTAACTGTAGGGTTTAAATACCTCCATGGATCAATGTAACCATTCTGAACCACAAACTCAGAGAATACCTTAGCCATCACAGAGGGAGCCTTTGCAACAGCGCTAGATTTGTCCAAGGCTGGGTCAATAACACAGTTCAAATCTCCCCCAAATATCCAGAGATGTGTGTTCAAAGCAGGAAGTTTTGACAACAAATTCTGAGCAAAAGTAGCATTATCAAAGTTTGGGGCATATACATTCACCAAAACTACTGGCGTCTCGCGAAATTTTCCCGTCCACAATCACATATCTACCATTTACGTCAGAAAGGACATTATCAAATGAAAAGGGCACAGCCTTACTGATCAGGATAGAAACTCCCCTGGACCGGGAGTCAAAATTGGAGTGGAACATATGCGATGTCCAGCGAGTTTGGAGTCTGCGTTGATCCCTGAGACGGAGATGGGTTTCCTGAAGAAATGCAATATCAGGTTTTTGTAGTTTTAAATGTGTCAAAATCTTGGACCTCTTAACGGGACAGTTCAGACCCTTCACATTCCAACTTAGGAATCTGAACGAGCTTCGGGTATTTTCCATTAATTTAGATTAATACAGAGTGGAGTACAGAGAGGTTGATATGAATAGGGAAAAAAGAAAAAGAGAAAAAAAGAGAAAAAAAGAAAAAAAAACAAAGGAAAAGACAAAACAAAACAAAAAAACCGGGATCCCCCAATCCCACATACATACGACACAACCCCCTCCCCCACCCACCCCCACACACACAGCAAACCACCCCTCCCTCCCTCACCCTACTCTGATCAGTTAACTTCTCTCCATTCCCAAACAATGGAGGCAGAGCCCAGAAACACTGGAACATCCGGAACTTGTAACCCGTACTGTATTCTTACTGTGTGAAGTCACTCCCGGGACCGATACGATGGGCTCTATCCAGCAATGGAGCGGTCGGAAAGATATCCGATCCAAGGACATCCTGGAAAAACTTAGACATAAACGTGACCGGATCGCTCCCTTCTTCTCGCTCCGGAATACCGATGACCCGGAGATTGCAGCGCCGTGAACGGGACTCCAGGTCCTCCACTTTATGGGTGAGGTGTTTGTTAGTTGAAGCTAGCTGTAGCACGGTCTCTTCCAGCGTTACAATTCGGTCACTGTAATCATTCAGGTGCTGCTCAAGCTCACCAATACACCGTCCATTTGACTCAATACCCGATTTAAAACTTTCAAAAGACGCGATAACTGGGGCCAGAGCCGAGTTAATAGCCGCTGTCACCAGCGCTGCAATGGTAGAAGTCAGCTCCGTGATTAAAGCTGCACAGAGATTTTCTAAGTCCAGAGGTAGCTTGTCGCCATGACTCGCCGTGCTTGGTGTAGATTTAAGTTTGCGTTGTCTCTCAGACGCCATAACTCCCCTCTGGTTATAAATGTAAACCAAATACTTTAACACAAAGGCACTAAATGCCTCTGAAAAGACAGAAAAGGTTCAGGTTGCCTAAAAAGCAGAATTAAAAGAGAAAATACTCGGGAGCTTCCTTCACGCGTGCCTTCTCCCTCACATGCTCAACCGGAACTCATAACTGTTGAATCCTGTGTGAAATCTGCTAACATATCGGCATATTTCCCGAGGTGCCATCACAACTTCAATCGGCATCAGGTGCTACTAAGGTTAATCGCAACGTACATAGCGTTTCAACACAATGTTGAGCAAAAACAAAAGTATGCATAAATTCCAACAAATGCAATGATTTCATGGGGTTTCAAATGTAAAAGAGTACTTCGAGATAAACGAGGTCAATCTTAAATATTCTGGTAGTAAACCTATGCTGATAACTGGTTTAAAGAGTGTCACCGTGCGTGTACGAGGCAGACAGAACAAGGTGGAAAGAGTCAGATAAAGAACATGTCTTTGTGGAGAGAAGTGAATGAGGTCAAAGTAGCTGCTCATGTGTGGAGAGTGTGTATTTCTGGATGAGAAGGCTGTGAGCATAAGGTCTACTCGCACACTCCATGCCAGGTCTATCCATAGGTCACTGCACAAGGATGCCGAGCTCTGAGACAAACCTTTTGAGTGGTAGTGAGAACTAATAGCAGCAAACAGCACAACTCTGCAACAAATGCAGACTATCTGTATTCTGTCTGAGTGTACGCTGTATGTCGCTTTCCCTTTGCATGTATAAAGATTCTTGGGTGGTGAATTGACGGGCACATGTAGTGAAAGACTACTCAAAATTCAAATGCATCTTTAAATGAAATTGGCTTATCTCATGAAATATAAAATGCATGTGTTGCTTTTGAATTATTTTCTGAGTGAAAGTACGTATGAGAGCGAGTTTTAATTGCAGTGCTGTGTGTGTATGTATATGTGTGATATATATATATATATATATATATATATATATATATATATATATATATATATATATATATATATATATATATAAAATGATAAATGGTATCTGTGATATATTTTAAGAATTTCAATTCAAGAATTACAAACTAACTGGAAACAAGTGATACGATGTTAAAATTTTGTACTTTATTCTAATTAATATTTTTTCTTCTTTTCAGTGTAATTTTTTTAACCAAATTGTTCACAAAGCTGTACCGTATAACACATATGTTTATATGTTTTTGTCAAAATGGCAATATTTTTTTACAATGAAACTGTTGAGTAAATGTAATGGCTGCCCCAAACACTCCCAACAGAGTTGGCTGCAAAAATGAGTTCAAACACTGAAATGAGTTCGCATGTTTGCACATCCAGTTCCACTTTCCCGAAGTCAATGTGTTTTTTAAATGAGTTTTTGGTTAAATGCCTGAAATAAGGTCTGGGGTTAACACAAGTTCAAGACATTTTCACGTTTTATTCTACGACATAAAATACATCAGTAATACCCTACTCGTATTTTTGTAAAGCTTTTACACATCTTGATAAAGAAGGTTGCTAACAAGTGGATAAATGGGACTACAGAGGTTGTCGGGGACATTAAACATCATCACGCTGAACAGGAAAACTCAACTACTTCAGCCTCGTTGTGTTTATACTCGCCCTCTTGCGAAGTATTCCGACTCAAACTTTCCAAATTGTAAATGCATCAATTTATAGTATTTTCCAATTCTAGTGGTTTTTTTTTAAATAAAAAAATGTAGTGCTATAAAGCTTCGTGGTGGTGACGTTGAACTCATATGATCGTGGTGTAGCTCATTCATTGCCTAAAGTTAGCTTTTTTACTTCTGGTGGTTGTATTTAGGTTTCAGAATTCATAACATTTGTGTTCATTTGTGAAGATTATCTTGATGAACAAAGTGTGTAAGAATCATACATTTTTGTTGGACACAGAGCTTATTTTCTGCAATAACACAAACGTGAATGGAAAAATCCTATTGGCGTTTTGTTCAGGGAACCAGTGTGATAATAACTTCCGGGTTGGCCTACAAAAACACGTCATCCCAGCAGCACTCTATTGTGAAAATACATAGGAATGTGAGTGAAAAACTTTACTACATAAATATATACACATACAAGCAGTTAATTTGGGATCTGCTGTAGAAGATAGTAAATTCTAAATATAAATATAAGTTCAAGAATAACAGAGATTTAACACTGACTGCTAAGCAAATAAAAACAAATCTGAATATGAAACTGCTTTTTAAAGCGGTTTAAACGATTTCAAATTCTGGCCTCTTAAATCTGGAAGAAAAACAAATTTAGGAAATAATGAAAAACTACAGCTAGAGACATTCATCAGGATGTCTGGACTATTTTAACTCCACCTACATGGGTGGCAAGAAGGCCATTAAGGATTGTGGGTAATTTGCTGAGCCAAGCTACACCTACTGGTAAAGTGCTATTATGGTCTCTCACGTGCATGTTAAAAGAAATGCAAACTGGAAGCAATGAACTAGAGGAGTTTATAACAACATGGTGATGTTAAATAGGGCATGTGCTCCAACACACACACACACACACACACACACAGTCCACAGACTTGAGACGGAACACAAAACAAAATGAAGGGAAATGCTAACGCCTGCCCAGTTTCCTTACTCAAACAACTACCGGATGTTTCCCTTTCTCCCCAAAGTGTGTTTAGTTAAAGTCTTCATATTCTGCTCTGAGCACTGAGCAGTCATGGGGCTGTTTTTTTTTTAATTATATATAAAAACCCCCCTGTGAAAAAAAAAACAAAAAAAAAAAAAAAAAAAAAAAAAAAAAAAAAAAAAAAAAAAAAAAAACAAAAACAAAAAAAAAAAAAAAAAAAAAAAAAAAAAAAAAAAAAAAAAAAAAAAAAAAACAAAAACACACACAAAACCCCCCCCAGATTCAGCGAAAGTCTGTTTGTTTTCTGATATAATTTTTCTTCTCTCTTTTCGTCTCTGATTGTTGGAGAGAGCTTCCATCGATCACCCCCTGTCCAAAACCCACAGGGCTATTTACATATCCATTACTGCAGTGCAAATGTCATACTGTCTGCAAAAACAATGACATGCCGAATACATCAGTGGTCCTGTGTGGGAGATTTACATCAGTCAGGGTAGAAAAGTATCTATGCACATGAAAGAAAATGCTGAGGGCTGAACATGCCACCGCTAATGTTATTTTGGTGTAAATGCACATCTGTGTTAAAGTTCTTTTTAAAGCTCTACCCTGGCTTGGTGTGTGTGTGCGTGTGCGTCCATGTATGCGGTTAACGAGCTAGCTTATTTGTCCTGGTGGTTATGAGTCATTCCTATGTGACAGTGATTTTCACACATCCATGTACAAGTCCTTGTATTTATTATGTAAGAGAAAGTAAGAATAGCATTTCAGCAACAGGTGAGCATACAATCAGCCTCTCTCAGATATTAATTTGATACATTTGAACTACAGGTCTCATCCCTAGAGCTGTGCATACCGATATTGTGAGAAAAATAAGTGGGATCAATTAAATGGAATACAGTAAATATCTTCTAAACTTTATATTTTGTTTTTCTCTTGTCAAGTCCATCAAGTTACTGGACACCTTGTATGTTTTCTCCTTTATATAAACATGTATTTTGTAGAATAACACAGGGGCGTAGGAGTGATTTTGAACCGTAGGGAACGCTGAAATGCCAGGGGGGTTCGGGGACATGCTCCTCTGAAAAGATTTTTTTTTTTTTAATAAAGTGCTTAAATGCTCATTTTCATTCATCAAATATTTGTAAAACACACAGACAGGCACAAAGGGTAACCAATAGCATTAATTTATGAAAAAACAAACAAACAATGAAATAAATGGAGATATGATTTCTGATGTAAGTCACTGAATGAAGCTCAATTTCTTCATTAATATTACTCAAAACAGAGAATTGTTCATTTTAAACTCTAGCTACTATAATCATTACGAGCAGCTGCTAATTAATGTAGACAGCCACAGTACATATTGAGACGTGGTGCCATCCTGTGAGGATTGCTGTTCCTGTTGGTGAGAAGTATTTAAAACTGCATAGGTCTAGAACAGTGTGGTCATTCATGTTTAATCAGTATTACTTCTGAAACATTTAAACTGCCCCTTTTATGAAACATGGTACATTAATATTTTTCCCTAAGGCTTTACAGCACCAAATAGTAGAAACGACCCCTATCAGGCAGAAGGGAAGAAACTGTTGACATGTCTACACCAGAATTGGCGTCAAACTCCAATTCCCATAATAGACCGTGGCCTACAAAACATGGCCGAAACAGACTACAACTCACAGCCATCATGGACGTTCACATTCAAATGACTACTCATTGCACTCACCTAGACTCTATCAAGCACACGGTATTTAAGTATTCTCACTGCACATTTTCTTTGCAAAGTAAGTGCTCTGTGTTATTTTCACCAGTCCTTATCAAGCCTTTTAAATATTGAATGTTACCCTGGTACTTGATCTTGTTTCTGGTTTTCTCACCTTGCTCTTGCCTGATCTAGTTTATGTTGTTTGCTGATCGCTTGACCTCTGCCTGTGCACTATGACTCTGCTTTTGCATTACGTTCTGATTGCTTCAATTATTAAAACCTGTCTACTTGCACTTGTGTCCTGACCTGCATTCCAGACAACTGTAAGCCCCTCCACCGACTATAGTACGTAATACATAGCCTGTGGTCACACAATTACACACACACACACACAGACCTACACAGCAATTCAATCCTGCTCCATTAAGGACTAAATGCTTAATGTCTGGGAATTCAATCACAGCAATGCAGAGCTGAGCCAAGCTTGTGCAGACAGAGACCCATTTTCATTTTATTGACTTGCCCAATGCTCGAACACACACATGCTGTCTCAGAGCCAACATCATGTGTAGTGTCAAACCCCCCAAAAAAACAAGCAAAGGGACAGCAGGAAAGACAAACTGCCTGAAGGTAGTAGAAAAAGAAGACAGAAAAAATAGACAGATGGATGCGGTGGCAAATAGAGATGGAGAACCTGCTGATTTATGAGCTTGTTGATTTGCTGCTGGGCTTCGAAATTGCACATTCTGCATTTTCTATCCCAAGCTTATAATCTGCACAGCTTGCAGCCCATTAGCTTAGCACACAAGTCTGTCAAGCAGAATTAGTCTTGTAGTGGTGCCACACTGACACTGATTAGTGTCCTGGTTTTTAGAGACATGGTGGCAAATCCCACTATGGGGTAACACCACCTAATTACGAAGTTCTCAGAATTTCTCATTTGTTCCTCGATGTAAAGCAGCATATTGAAATAAAGTGTCTAAAGGTCCAGTTAAATAAAATTCCTTGCTTACAAACAGTCAGTTACACAACTAATATGACTGAATGGTGACAACAGTTACCGTTTAACCATTAACGATTAGTTCATGGCTGTAAATAAGAACTTGAAGTGGTTATGTTTTGCTTCATAGAGGCGCTTCACAACCCAATAGATCAGACACGTGTTTTGAATTTGATGTGGGAATAATAAAAGGTCGAGTCTGTTTTCAGCATCGACTTTCTTTTTTTTTTAAACAAGCAATGATGTCAGTTACTAATCAGAACAGAGAGAGTAAATGAAATGAAAAAAATCTATGAAAGTCTGTGAAAACTCTCCCCTTTCTGATGTAGTGTCTCTAGTCCAATAGCTAGCTAGTCTCAGGTTCAATGAGCCGCTTTTAGCTAAACAATTTATATAAATGCTTGTGATCAAATTATGACATTTGGTCATTGGCTTCGTAGTTGGTACAGAGTTAATATTACTCAACAGACTCGATTGCAACACTACAGCAATGATTTAAATCAAACCGAGATATGATTCGTCACATCTGCATGAACTTCACAGGGGGAGTAAACCTCTAACCCACAATCCTGAGTGGTGCAATGGAAAAGTATTCGCCCAATAAGCCAGAAGATTGCAAATTTTGAATACCGAAAATGCCATGACGCTACACAGATGGAGCTTTGAGAGTGACCATTTGACATCAGTTTCATCAGTAGTGTGGTTTGACTGAGTCCTGCTGCATTGTAGTGATTTGATGTGAGCCACTTTGTCTGTGTGTGTTCATGCAAAACAAGACAACACAAGGTTTCTATTTTACACAAGTGACAGATGGAGATTTAATTCCCTCACCAAAAAATAAATACAGGAGATTGGAGAATGGAACATCATAACACAGAACTCAGTACACCCCCCCCCCCACCAAAAACAAACAAAAAAAAACATTCCGTAAAAAAGTAAACAGATAAGTGAAATGAAAATGAATGCCAGTGCCATGGAAGAGATAGTGGGGTGTAAATGCAACCAGAATGCTGAATGCTGAAGAATGTTACTGAATAAGCAGGGATAAGGAGGAGCAGTACTGGAAGACCAGAGTACAATAGGAAGCAGTGTTTCAGACTCAGGCTGTAATAGGACACCATCTGTGTGTTTGTGTGTGTATATGGGTGTGTGGTGATCGAATTTTGGGGATGATGGGTTCAAGAATGATTACAGCCAACAGTCTTAGATGCCAAACTGCAGCTATGCAGGAAAAACCCATCTGAACCAGTGAGTTAGCTAGTCAGCTAGCTGTCTTACTAATTAAACAGCCTAGTATATTGTAGTGTGCTTAAATATTTAACACAACTCTGCAATTGTTGGCAATTGTACTGCCCACATTATAAACTATAACACACTAGTCAACACTCCACTATGTTGCTAATAAAAAAAAGTGTACATTTCTATATAAGCACCGTTTCATGCAAGATGGTGTACATTTCTTGTATAGAAATATTATACTGTAGCACTGTTCAACTCTTGATCCTAATTGCTCTATTTCTACTTTTAGAATGAGCACATTAATATTTGCCTTGCCAGCTCTGACAACAATGTTGAATGCAAGGCAAATATTAATGTGCTCATTCTAAAATGAAAGGAGTCTCCAGTGTCAGTGTCTTGTAATAGTAAGAGGTAAATTGTTCCAATTTGGGAAAATCAGCAGGACGAATGAGTTGTTTTGCGTGCTTTTTTCTTATTAAATTTAAGGATTTATACATATCCTTTTATAGCTGCTATATTGAATGTAGCTATAGCACTGGCAAATTGACAAGGTATAATAGGAATAATGCAATTAGAAAACAATCAACTTCAGTTACGGTAACAAGAACTCCAGTTCGGTTTGAGGTGCATCATAGCACCATGATGTTGATTTGTTTTCCCCTATAACAGCACTTCTCATTGTGTTTTATTCCTTACATTATAATTGTCTTAAGCGCTATAATGGCATTACTCCAAAAGCGCAGGGTGAAAAAGGCAGCTATGAGATTTGTAATTTTCTAAATGTATAATCTCATCTCAGTGGAGAGTTCATAACATCATTGGCATTTGAGACTGAACTTTTCCTTTCACAGATATTTGGTTATTAATGGTACAAAAAATACATCTAGAATAATACATTACAAACACGAATATTACTCAGCGCACAGTGTTCTGCAGAGCTGCCATTTTCTTCCCTTCCTCAAGAGGCCCGAGCAGTGAAATTAGAGCCGTCTGTGCATTTTACAAGTCTGGAGGGGAAACCCATGTCGAATGTTAAAAAGAATGACGTCACTGCTAACAAATACATTCTTTTGTATGTTCTTCGGGGCACAGTTATGACATCATGTGTTTTCTTTTCATTCTCCAAGCACCTTTTTCATGAATTTATTCTTTTTCCCCCCTGGATTATTTTCTCTGTCTCCTACCACCAAACTGAGAACTGTACCACCTTCTACAGCTAATGGCCTAACTACCGAGTGAGTCACTTCTACAAAAAATGTTGCTCCGATACAACACACATGCTTCCTATTGAGAATTGGAGGGAACAAGATGCTCATGCAAACAAATACACAAGAGGATAGGGAAAGAGAGGGTGTGTGTGAATTCCTTTGTTAATATCTATGGGTCTTTCTCATTGGGTTCATGCTGTGCCGGGCTTCTTGGTTATGTGGGTCAGAAGAATAACTGATAAACCCTGAATCTCCAGCACGTTTGAGCTGAACACAGCACTGTCTGCATGATGACCTTGAATTTATCCTGGATGCAACACGTAAGTGACTTGGCTGTCTACCATATGATGTCTTCTATTTTTTGAGCACTACCTCAGTAGTCTTTCAAGCCAGATATGGAACTTTCATGACAGAACCTGGTACTTTTCATTACTAAACATGGCCAAGAACAGCCCACTTTCGCAAGACAAGGCTGTTTGACTGATGTTGTAAGTAGCCACTCATGATTACTCACCATATGGTTGTGTTTCAGAACAGAACCATGTAATAACTATTAAAGATGATTGCGGTGAACTTCTTTTCAACAGAATGACTACACAGCATTTGGCTCCAAAAAGCTCATTATAAAAACATTTGAAACTTTATGTCACAATTTCAACATTCTGAAGCTTGTCTGTAAACGGCATTAAATGCTATAAATTATATTAAATGAGTCAACAACTCTGTTTTTAACAAGAAAACTAAGGTTAATGAAACATAGTGGGCGGTGTTAACTGAACACCTTTGGGATGAACTAGAACACATCCGTCTGTCAAACATCTTCTGTTGAGCCACACATGATTTTATGGAGATGCCAGTGATCCTGACCCTTTCTGCTCTCCGGACCTGCCTGATCCATCCTGATGCCCTACCTCTGTATGGAGCTCTCATCAACTAGAGTCTATAGCCTGGAGATTGATTAGGATGGTGCCGCTTGAAGAACCATGGAAATGGTTTTGGACCCCAATTCCACATGGACATTTTCGCTGTGGTTGCTGGGACTATGGTTACTACTATGGATTTGGGACTGCAATTACCACATGCAGGTTTGCACTCAGGTCTCCTTTAGTGAACAGTGGATTAGTTCAACAAACAGACTTCATGTTAAATACATAATGAACTTTCTTTTACTTTGTTACCCAGATGAGGATGGGTTCCCTTCTGAGTCTGGTTCCTCTCAAGGTTTCTTCCTCGAATCATCTTAGGGAGTTTTTCCTTGCCACCGCCACCTCCGGCTCACGCAATAGGGATACACTCACAAATCTGTTTCCCGTGTTTATATGTTTCTGTAAAGCTGCTTTGAGAAAATATTCACTGTTAAAAGTGATATACAAATAAAATTGAATTGAATTGAACACTGACTGCACATCAGGCCTCTTCACCCAACATCAGTGCCTGACCTCATTAATGCCATTGTGGCTTAATGATCACAAATCACCACGGCCACCAAAATGTAAAAATAATTCCACCAAGATCTAGTGGAAAGCATTCACAGAAATGAGGAAGCTATTATAAGAGCAAAGGGGGAATAATTCTGGAATGGGATGTTCAAAATCCTGTATGAGAGCGATGGTCATGTGTATACAAACTTTTGTCCACATAGTGCATCACCTTTGGACTACTTTAGTGCATGCCATTCAGTGTAGTTTCACATTTCCTGTTGTGCTTTTTTAAATACAGATATACAATATAAAAATGTCTTTTAAATTGTAAACTTGCACAAAAGAGAGCACAATGTGCTTCTTTTGTGTGCAAATAACTAACTAAATACAGTGAGGAAAAAAATTATTTGATCCCCTGCTGATTTTGTACGTTTGCCCGCTGACAAAGAAATGATCAGTCTATAATTTTAATGGTAGATTTATTTGAACAGTGAGAGACAGAATAACAACAAAAAAATCCAGAAAAACGCATGTCAAAAATGTTATAAATTGATTTGCATTTTAATGAGGGAAATTAATGAGGGAAGTATTTGACCCCTCTGCAAAACATGACTTAGTACTTGGTAATGACTTAGTAATTACTTTTCATTTTCAATGTCCTGGCTGAGGGAAGGAGGTTCTCACCCAAGATTTGATGGTACATGGCCCCGTCCATCGTCCCTTTGATGTGGTGAAGTTGTCCTGTCCCCTTAGCAGAAAAACACCCCAAAGCATAATGTTTCCACCTCCATGTTTGACGGGTGGGTGTCTTGGGGTCGTGGGCGCATTCCTCTCTTCAAATGACAAAGCTCATTTGTTATCATCTGACCACAACACTCACCCAGTTGTCTCGGGTAATGGACCAAAATGGAGCCTTTGTATCACTCACTCCCGTCCCCTCAGACAGGACATTGAAAATTAAAAGTAATTACTAAGTCATTACCAAGTACTAAGTCATGTTTTGTAGAGGGGTCAAATACTTATAACATTTTTGACATGCGTTTTTCTGGATTTTTTGTTGTTGTTATTCTGTCTCTCAATGTTCAAATAAACCTACCATTAAAATTATAGACTGATCATTTAATTGTTAGTGGGCAAGGGGATCAAATACTTTTTTCCCTCACTGTAATTAGGCAGGAAATGTGTCAGTGGCTAACGGTGTATCCAGCACACTTATGAATAACACTGTCAAGACCAATCACTGCTGCAAAGCTGTCGTTTTGCACACCTGTGCAAAATCCTGTTAGTGTACTCCTGCTGCTGCTTCTCTCTCTCTCTCTCTCTCTCTCTCTCTCTAACTCTCTCAGAGCAGCCAAAGAACTCAGTGGTATAACCGTGGGTGGATTTTTCAAAAGGAATGCACATGTCCTTGGTGATTTGTATGCTCGATTTCCTTCAAGCCATGTACAGATAATGGCTTGTTAACCAGCTAGCAGAGCAAAATAACAATGCTGTGTCAGTTGTAAAGATGGAATTACATTAGTTGGCTTTAAATACAGTTTAATGGCAGGAAATCTCTAGCATCATCAGTAATGTCGTTTCACAAAGGATTTATCTGCTCTATGTACAATCCGATTACTTCTGTTTAATGTCGTTCATCTACTAGGGGATCACATTAAATCTACTAAAGCTCTTGTCATTCAGAGAATGGGCTCACATTTCGAGTCTTGACTCTTCTCAAGGCTTGCTTCACATGCTACCTTTTTTTAAATTCTGATGTCATATAAAATCACCTTCTGTTTGATAAGAAATGGTCTGGAGCCTAGATTTCTGACAGCATCCATTGAAAAATAGTGACTTGCAAATAAAATTGAACTAAAGTCAGTGACGTGAATTGAACTACTCACAGAGAGGAGGAAAGGGGAGTCACAGATGATCTACTCTGGGTATTATTTCTAGTTCCAAGATTGCTAACAAGTGTAGTTGGTTTGACATCCATTTTGTTTTGTGATCCCCGGTTTTGTCTAGTTCATACCTCTTTGCCTGTCCATCATTTTGCCCCTTTGGTTTGCCTCTAGTTATTTCAAACAAATCCACTTACTTGCTGACCCTGCACCTGTGTTCAGCTGTCCACCAATCATAACACTAATACGGACCCAAAAAGAGACTTATATTTAAGGGATAGATCAAATCAAAATGGACCAAGACTGATAAAAAACAATTACAGACCAATTAGGGTGTTTTATGGGCCATGTTAAGGGCAAAAACATACCAAATTCATATGCTTTGTGCTACACAAAGTAAATTTCATGTGTTGTTACATTCAGAAATATGTCATGACTAAATTATAACGCTGCATTCTGAGCACTGCAGCAAGAATAGTCGGCTATGGGCACAGGCCTGTTTCTCCATGTCAACTGTCTTGGCAGACCAAGACCAGTAGTTTGATCAGTCTCTTGCAGAGTTGGTTCGTTCTTATAAACATATACAGTATGTATGATACATCATCAGCTCTGCACTCTATTCGAACAGCTATTGAAAATACCTGGCAATTAGCTGCATGTTCTGTAAGTTCTGAAAAACAGTCATGACAAGAATATAAACATCTATGGGACAGATTTGTCCAAGCCAGGAAACAGTGGAAGGATGTGTGTACCAGGAATACTGAAAGTGGCAATGACTATTCTGGAAATTATTGCATGGCTCTCTGATTTCTTAAAGCGTCATACTGCCGAGTTTAACTTTCATTATTCGGTAATGCTACTGTTTACGGTTCAGTATTAAACAATCTTTTTGCCCTCTAGAGAAAAAAGTACATTGAGTATGTACAACAGGAATGTGCATTAACCAAACCCTAGACAGGTATTGTTGTTTGCTTTCCTGTAGATACGTAGGGTATGTTTCAGCCCTAGCACAGTAATTGACAGCTATGGATGTCTTCGGCCAACTGGGGTTCACTTGGTCCATTACTGATCCAGTCTGTCCACTCTGATTTCTATTACCACATTAAGAACATTATGAATATGTTTAAGGCTGGTCCAGGTCCATGTTGCTCAGACATTTTAATATACTGTACATCCTTTTGTTTAACCTTTAGACTTAGTATTTAGCAGATGCACTTATCCAGAGCAACCTACATACAACCACAATAATTGCCTTTTGTGTGTCCTTCAAAGAATGCTTTCACTCTTTCCAAAATGGAGACATACTATTAACGTCTGGCAAAGATATCTTTTATTGTGTCTGTTAGGAGAGCAGAACATTAGCAGGAGTTGATCCTCTGTTTGTGCATGTCTGTTCTTTATTTGAAAGCAAAACTGTTACACAATGATGTCATCTCATGACTTTCTGACTGGAGAGTTTCGAAAGAGTAGTGGCATAGAGACAGAGAGTGTTTAGGGGAACCGTTACAGAGCAGGTTTTCATGGCACAATGCCCAGTAAGATGGGAGATTAACCCTCATGTCGCAAGGCGAGTGGGTACAAAAGGCTTGTTTCTTCTGATCAGGACTGCAGGGCACGCTGACAGACTCCATAAAAACAGAACAGCTGCTGTCAGAAGAGAATAAATCAGTGGAGGAAAAGAGTGCACACACTCTCCTTAGTGTCCCAAACTGAGTCTCAAAGTCTTCAATCCTCAAGCTGGAGGCCATTTTTCAGGCAATGCAGCAGGACTGGGTATGAGTTCAGGGTTTGGTTGAAAGCGCCAACAAAGGACAGGCAGCCAAAGTGCAGGCGTTTAATGAGAGACTATCTTTCTGTCGGTATTTCTTCTTCCCAGCCTGCTTAATTGCACACTCTTTTTTACTCTGTCCTCCCTTACACTCTTTCCAAGTTCACCAATATGCTTTTAATCGCTTGCATTTTCTATTAGCCTTTATCTTTTCTCTCTCTTGCTTTATTGTCTCATTTTTCACCAGCACTACACCTTCAGCTTTCTAACCAACCCACCCTACATCTATCTCTCTCCCATGTTATTTCTTCTCACTTTTTTCTCTGGGCTCTATTTCAGGCCTTGTGGAGGTTGGGGTCTTGCTGCAAACTCTCCAGACAGCGGTTGGAGGGAGTCACAGAGAATGCCTCGCTAATGGCCGTGTTTGCAAACGGAAGCATGCTCATTTCCAGACACATATTTCCCACAATGCCCTTTTTCTTCAAACTGCGAATCATAGAACAGTCAAGGATATCTCTGTTAAACAGCTCTTGGTGCATTGAAAATGTTTTAATGCCTGAAGCATCACTGTTATTCCCTGAGTAATCATCCACAAGTCTTTAGCTGCATACTATGGCAATGAAATTAATGAGACATTGAGCTGTTTCCTGGTCATTTCTAAGTAATCAGAAATGTTGTTTAGAATAATTGTGATGATTTTTCTTTTTGGTTTTTTATTTAGGTTAGATTCTCAACATCGATAAAAGAGACAGTAAGCCAAGGCAAAAGCACAGTAAATGTATATCTGAACCCCGAGTTTGTAGCTGTTAAAAACCTTTTGTTCCTACCTGTTTACCTTTTCTCCAGGCCTCCATCTCTCACTATCAGGAAAAGCAAACGGAGCAGAAATACACTGCGCTTCTTTTTCATTAGGTAATTTACCTCCATCTGCTCATCCCTAGCTCTCTCCATCTCATTATGAGGCTCTTTCAAGGCAAATGGATAGGACTGGCCAGACAAAATCAGGACCATAAAACACTAGCACAAAGGCAATGACAGGACAAGTGCACTGCGATAAAGAACGAGAGAGAAGGAAGGAGAGAGGGAGAGATAAAAAGCGGCAGGTGGTCAAGGAGTGGTACTATAAAGCACAGAGAAGGGAAAATTCATAGAAAACTAATTTACATAACAGAGTGAACATGAGAGAGATCATCTTGAGTAAGCAAAGAGAGAGAAAGAGAAAGTATGTACACAGAGAGCGAGAGAGAGCTCTCTTTTTTTACTTAAAAAAAATATTTTTTTAAGGAGTGTTTGGATATTGAAGAGTTTCTAGCATTTCAAGCTTCCCAAAAGGGGTTCTAATGTGAACCCTCTGTGAAAGGAAAACTTTCTGTTCTAGGCTTCTAGACAGAGCCTTAAAGGGTTCCTCAAGCAGGACAAGCTGAAGAACCCTTATGGGTGCCACATGTAGCTTTATTCCCTAATAGTGTGAACAGAAGGAGAATGCCATTGAAAACCAAAGTGACGCAATACAGAGAAAAATAGATTAAAAATTTAAAACGTAGAATAATCTAACTGCATAAATGTGCACACACTTTTATAATTGGGTTTGTGTTCAGAATCAACCAGTCATCAAGCTCATGAGAAATAGGAGTTAGTACACACCTGTCTTCAACTGAAGTGACTCCGATTAACTCCAAATAAATCTCAGCTGTTCTTGAAGAACTTTTCTGACATCTTCTTGGTTGCATCCTACAGAAAGAGCCATCGGCCACAAAGAGCTTACAATGCATGAACAGGATCATGTTGTTCAATGCTATCACTCCAGAGAGAGCTACAAAACACTTTCCAAGGTACTGGATATACCATGTAACACTGTAAAGACTATTAAACCACAAATAAAGAAAATATGGCACAACAGTGACATTACCAAGAATAGGACGTCACTCAAAAATTGATGAGAAGACAATGAGAAAACTGGTCAGAGAGATTTTCAAGAGGTCTACATCAACATTAAAGGATCTGCAGCTCTTTCTGGCAAGTACAGATTGCTCCCTATATGCGACAATCTCCAGTATTCTTCATTTGTCTAGGCTATAGGCCAGGGTAGCAAGACACAAGCCTGTTGTAGCAAAAAAGAAAAACATAAAAACATTCAAGTCCACTAAAACATTACAAAAAGATGTATACAGTCTCCCAAAACCATAACCAATGTGTTATGGTCTGATGATACCAAGATTGAACTTTCTGGTCATAATTGTAAAATGTGTGCTTAATATAATAATTGGTGTGCTTGGCGCAATAACAACAGAGCACATGAGCAAAAGTACACCATCCCAATGGTGAAGCATGGTGGTGGCAGCATCATGCTTTGAGGCTGCTTTTCTTCAGCTGGAACTGGTGCTTTAGTGAAGGTGGAGGGGATCATGAATACCAAGTACCACTCAATTTTGGCACAGAACCTTCTGGCATTTGCTAGAAAGTTGAAGATGAAGAGGAATTTCACCTCTCAGCATGACAATGATCCAAAGCACACATCCAAATCAACAAAAGAATGGCTTCAGTCAAAAACAGATTGATGTTTGGAATGACCCAGCCAGAGTCCAGACCTAAATCTTATAGAGCAGCGGTCCCCCACCCCCGGTCCGCGGACCGGTACCGATCCGTGGGTCATTTGGTACCGGGCCGCACAGAAAGAATAAGTAACTTACATTATTTCTGTTTTATTTATTATCTGGATCTGAAAAATGACCGGATTCTCTCCGTTACATCCTTCTACGACTCACTCTTGACGCATGTCAAGACGCTTGTCTCGGTCACGTGATACGTTGAAACCTTACCATAGAGACCAGAGAGCGTTAGGGGGGAGAGAGGATGTTACGAGGATGCTGCTAATAAAGTTGCGATTTCACATTGGATTCACGTTTATTATTATATTTTCAGATGTGATTTATCCTTTTTAGGATTTTTCACAAAACCTGCTGTTTTAACAGGGGTGTGTAAACTTTTATGTCCACTGTAGATAGATAGATAGAGAGATAGTTAGATATACTGTACACACACATAGATAGATAGACAGACAGACAGATAGATAGACAGACAGACAGACAGATAGACAGAAGGATAGATAGACAGACAGATAGATAGATAGATAGATAGATAGATAGATAGATAGATAGATAGATAGATAGATAGATAGATAGATAGATAGATAGATAGATAGATAGATAGATAGACAGATAGATAGATAGACAGATAGAATATATCTAACTTTCTTCACTACACAGTTTTCTTCACTACACTTTCTACATCAGAAGCTTTAAAACCTCAGGACACATGAACAATCCAAACAGCCCTGAATCATTCAGACATTGCACTGAATATAAAATATTCTCTGTTTATTCCTCAGAGTCTAATTTCTGCTAATCTATTCCTTTTTCTCATACCATTTTCGTCTTCCCTACTCTTGAACAATTTTTTTAAGGTTGCCATGAGAACATGTATGAGCAAGACCAGATAAAAAAATATTCTGATTAATTCTCTCAGGCCAAAAGCTCAAGTTTCTTTTCAGAACAAAACGCGTCTTAAAAAGGCCTTGGGTTTTTAATAAAAGCTGAAACTACAACAACACAGAGGCAGAACTGAACCATGTGTTCAGCTCTCACCATCTCGGCAGCATCCTAAAATCAAAATCAACTAGCTGACAGAGTCCATCAAAGGCCCTGTCCCAAATGCCCTTTCCCAAGTCTACATGGCATTCTACACCCTTCCTGCAAGCCCACACTATGCAGATCTATATACAATTTAGTAGTCAAGCACCTGGGACACAGCAAATGTCTTAATTTCTCACTTATGAACACTCTTATGAGCACTCCGCTCCCCTCTAAGTGAACACTTTATATAATTAAGCAGTGTCCTTTAACGGAGGGCATCATCACCTCCAGTCTTACCTGAACCCTGTCCAACTGCTCCGAGAGTAGACAGCCTGAGGGAACGCACTCTTTACCACACCAGACCATCTTCCTCAACGCTGCTTTAAAAACCACTGTGGGAATGACCTTCAAGCGCCATATTTACGATTCATACTACAATGTGTACTGAAATAGTAATAATGCATGAATATAAAATTGCATTATTATTTTAAAAAACAAACATATAAAAGCAGAATGTGATTGTAAAAATAAAATGCTTCTCAGTCACACTGGCTAGGTTCACATACAGTCATTTTCGTCAGTCCGAATGAATTCAATCCGATTGCAGATCTATGTGCAGATATATGTACAGTACCCTAAACACTGCATTCATCTGATTCAAATATTCGTTTATATGTGCATTATATGTATTCCGCAAGTGTAAAGCATCTGTCGTCATGCCAACCATACAATAGCGGAGAAAGAAAGCCATGGACGTGACACCAAATGACCTAATAGGATATTTTTTGCTTTGTTGACATATATAAACGTATGTCAGCAATGTGTTTTTTCCCCAAATCTTATTCACTTTAATTTTTTCTACTGACTGACTAAATCCTCCAAATGCATTTCCTCAAACACTTCTTTGAAGAGATCGTTATAACAAACTTTTCTTCTGCCCAGTTTCTCGACAGTCTTTTAGTATGTTCGACAAATATTTTGTCTCCTCTGCCGACCAGATCTTTCCACCGGACGCCATAGTTAAGACGTAAGACGTGAGCATACGCACCATTGTACTGCACAAGGTATTTTTGAATCAGATTGAGAAAATAATAGGATTCAAGCGTTTACATGGTAATTTTTTGCGCTCTTGTAAGGCATTTTTAAAGTTATTTAAAAGTGGCAATTTTGACAGTCATGGACGTTGGGTGTTATGATGTAATGTTTTGAGAGAGTTTTTGGTTGTTTGTTTGTTTAAAGTGGCTCGATGGGACATATGTCTAAAATGTGTCTCAGGCCTCCGGAAGTGGTTTGCTTAATTACATTTTAATGTGTCTTGGGTGGATTTACCAGCATTTCTATGTGGGTGTTGATCTAATCGTGCTACTCAAGATGCATTACACTAGCAGGTGTAAACTGGGTTAAAATGTCTCAGAAGGCTCACAGGGAATATTGCTCCAATTCATATTTGTATGAGCGAGTGTGATGCTCCTCATGCCTCCAGACTAAGGTTAATTGTCAGAGAGTGTCCTAGGAGCTCATACAGCCTGAACACAGCAGATCATTATTCATCATGAGAGCTGAACCTGAGCAGAATCAGAGCACACTGACCTCAGGGTGGGCCTAGTTTCCTCTCTCACTCTCTCTCTCCCTCTCTTATCTCCACATCTACCTCTTACCTACAATATTTCACTGCATATTTCTCATTTCTCACTCTATACTTCCTTTTTTTTGTCTCACCCATTGCTTCATTCAGTCACCTAACTTCTTCCTGTTTCTGTAGCACTTGTATCCCTCATGTCTATCTCTTATGTCTCTCGATTCTCCTTATGTTGGCCTCTTCAGCTCTCATACTCTGTGCAATACTCTGTGGAAAAGACTATTTTTGGTGGGAGCATGAGTAAGTGTGGAATAGATGAGTATTTCTCTCTCTCTCTCTCACACACACACCACACCACACACACACACAGAATCGCTCTCTCTCAGGGTGAAATTGAATAACACAATTGTATTAGCTTCCCTCCATGTCATGCAATGACACCCTAGTAAAAAAATCTGACATGCATACACATTTTTCTCTCACAGCGTTCTCTCTCTCTCTCTCTCTCTCTCTCTCTCTCTCTCTCTCTGTGTGTGTGTGTGTGTGTGTCCTGACTATGTAGGAAAACCAGAAACAAATGAGAGTAACCTTGTCAGGATGAGAAAGATAGTGCTTTTCATTAGGGCTGCAACCAGTATTTCCCATAATTGATTAATCCACAGATTACTGATTACTTTCAGGATCCATTTTTTCAAGATTTTTTACCAAAAAAATCCACAAACTGAGTGTTACAAAAAGTAAACTTCAGACTAAAACTTTACAAGTTTACAAGTACAAGTTTATATATAGTTTATATTATGTATAAGTATTTATATTTTATGGATGCACAAAAATGCACTGACAATTAAACTACAGTCCTAAATTAATAATACAATCTCCATTACACTACACCTTATGGTTTCTATGGCTCACTGCCTTTATACATACTGTTTTAATTATGTTTACTTTAATCGTACAGTTTAATTTGACATTACAGATCTTACAGATGCAACGTGGCCTCGTTACAAATAGATCACTTCCGTTATAATAAACTACAGAATTTGCACTGTATCGCACAAATACAACATATAATGGCAATAAACTTGAATTAAACTAAGCCTTTTAGGCAACGTGTACCAGTTTCCCCAAGCCCTTGCACACAGTGGAGCATTTTGGATATAAACATAATTTGTGCTCATGAATCACTGTTGTGTGTCTGTCCTACACAAGCTCCCCTGCTGTAAAGTTTCATTTTCTTTGTGGCATTTAATATAAAATGCCCCCCTGCCTTAGAGGACTTGGAGGTCACACACTTTTTTCCCTCAGTCGCTTGATGATTACTCCTCCGTTTGATGGTGACTGAAGTCATGTGAAATAAAAGGTAACGTTGACAAACAGTAAACTGAAGAAAGTTATTGTCAGTGACTCTGGGTATCTGCTGAAGTTAGCGGCTAATTGTACGGTTGACGATTCGATTCCCAGCCCACGTGACTCCAGCTGCCGAAGTGTCCTTGGGCAAGACACTGAACCCCGACATCATGTGCATTTGAGGTCATGTGCCATCGACTGGGAAATGTCTTTTTTTATACATGTACTAGACAGTTTTATACATATTATACATTATATACGATGTTACATTTGTAAATGCTCTGAAAAGTCACCAAAATGAACTGTACTATACAGCAGCGGTCCCCAACCTTTTTTGCGCCACGGACCAGTTTAATATCAGACAACATTTTCGATAGATGCAACAAAATAGATGCAACAAAATAAAATGATAGGGCCGGCATAAAAACTGGGGTATTTTTAAAATATAATAATAAACGTGAATCCAATGTGAAATCGCAACTTTATTAGCAGCGTCCTCGTAACATCCTCTCTCCCCCTAACGCTCTCTGGTCTCTATGGTAAGGTTTCAACGGATCACGTGACTGAGACAAGCGTCTTGACAAGCGTCAAGAGTGAGTCGTAGAAGGATGTAACAGAGAGAATCCAGTCATTTTTCAGATCCAGACAGTAAATAAAACGGAAATAATCGAAGTTATTTATTCTTTCTGTACGGCCCGGTACCAAATGACCCGCGGACCGGTACCGGTCCCCGGACCGGGAGTTGGGGACCGCTGCTGTACAGTATTAATATATATGACTTAATATATTCCTGTCCTTCCATCATCCATATGATCGATGCAAAGAATAGATGACATCAATTCTACTTGTGTATTGTTCAGCAAGAGTAAGACAAAGTTATTAAAATATTTCAGCTGTTTTTTGTTTTGGCAAACACAACAATTCTTTACCTAGGACACCAGCAGATGTCATATTGTAGGATGCACTACAATGGACTGCATTCACCTGATGTCAAATTTAGCCATTATTCATTATTTAAGCAACAGTTTTACACAATTCTATTCAACTGCAGCGTCTTGTATGGACTACAAAATAATTCTGGGTGATACAGACTTTCATTACTTGCTATTAACAGTAGCCCAAAATCTCTAAAGGACCCGAAGCAACAGATGTTGAACTCCGAATACCTCTCGACTATTTGACTGCTCTTAAGGTAATGAGAAATCTGTCTACATTTCATTTTTAGATGAACTTTTATTTTATTTGTCTAAATATTGTAACACTGTGTGCTTTTGTTGTTATTATAAGCTGGGATGGATTAAATAAAGAGAACATATAACAATGGCAAAGTCTCTGCTTAATCTGTGTGACTCACCAACCATTAGAATATTGTTCCTGGAATGGTGTCAAGTTTTTAATCAATGCCATCTACATGTCGGTTCACAAAACAATATTATATGATGGATATTCACAAACACACCATAGACCTACACAGGGCAGTGATGTGGACAACCAAAAAATTTAGTACTTAAACCCATTTGTAGTGGATTTCTGTCTTTCCCAATACTGACTGGTCTCTCTCAATACTGACTGGTCTTTCAAAATACTGATGTGTGTGTGGAAATAGTGCAGGGTATTTAAGCTCACAAAGGGAAAGCAATGCTCTTTAATTTGGGCCGAAACCCTTTCAGCGCATATAAGCGACCCATCATTCCTTAGAATCTTAGGTAGATAGGAACTAGCAGTGTACTGGCCAAGCAGAGAGAACACGCCACTAAGAACTCTGGAAACCGAAAGTGTGTATGTGAGCCTGAACTACAGAATTTCCATTAAAGATGAGGTTTTAACTGTATCTGTACAGACAAGTATTTCAACACCAGTCCCTCCAGGATTTTGTGATTGGCAAAATTAAGACAAAATCAAGCAAACTTATCGCAGATTTTCTGCAGATTTGGGCCAAGATGTGTCATGTAACATCATCGCAATACGCATTCAGTCAAAGCCACTTCATGTTCTCATTTACCAACAAACATCACTGTGACAGACTGTGCAAAACAATTTCATGCAATTGTAATTTTGCAATTTTAAGCATTTTTGGCCGCAACAATCACAAAAAAAACCTCCACAAAATCCTGTACGGACTGACTGAGATAATAGCAGACTAGGACTCTATCTGGAATTGGATTTAAACTTGAAGTGGATGTGGTCTAAATCAAAAGAAGTTTTTATTGTTTCTTTTGCAAAACAATGAAAAAAAAATCAAGATGTAGAAATGCCAGCAATGCATGAATTCTGGCTCTGACAGTTCCTCAACCTCAGCTACATTATGCGACTTTTGTTTATACCTGTCCATGATATGTTCTAACAAATTTAGTTAGCTCTAAAAACAAACTAGCAGGCAGTTACTAAGAATACTGTAAATGCATCGTGCGGTGCTGCTGTTCATGTTAATGAACGTGGTCTTTGTTTGTAAAAGCCTCACACGACTCTTTTGTCCAGCAGGATCCCAGTCCTGATGCCTCTAATCTAGAACCTATGAACCTATCTACCAAACAGTATGCTTCATATTCCTATCTGTATTTGTATACATTATCTGTTCAGTCTGAATAACATATTTGTATTCAGTTACATCTCCAGTATCCTATTTGAGGTCTTAAATTTAGACACTTTTGAGACAATATCTTACTTTTCTTAGCACAAGTTCTTATCCAGTGTAGTTACACAAAAAATTAGTAACAGCCTTATACAAAGTGGTTGCAATTATCTCATTTCTACATCTCAGGAGTTAAGGGCCTTACTCAAGGGCCAAAACGTAGCAGCTAGGTGGTGCTGGGGTTTTGAACTCATGACTGTCTGTGCTGAAGCCCAATGTCTTAACCACTGAGCTGCAAAAGTGGTACCACAGATGTGCTACGAGAACAAAAAAACTGCACTGAAACATTCCTTTGAATCTAATCCGTCCACCATTCTTCGCATTTCATGCATGAAATCTGTCGAATGAGCCATGAGCTCTTGAAATGCTCTTAATCTTACACGGTATACCACTTACATCTGATTCTTATGACTGTACGTTACAAAATGGCTTTTTATATATACTTAGTGCATGTTTCAGAATGACATGCCACTTTCACAGGCACAGAAATAAGAAAAAAATAAACACATTTATACAGATTATGAGGTTTTAATCCAGCAGCACTGAGGGAGAAAAAAGGCAGGAGATACTGCAGAGAAAAAAAAAAAACCCTAAGTCGTAGGATTAAGACACATTCCTTCTATATCTAAACCACACCTAGGTTTGGAGTGTGAATCTTTCTCATAGTTACTGTTCTGCAGTTTGAAAAGCTACATCTGAGTGATACAATCAGACACAACCCAATCAATTCTCCCTTCTACGCTTTACACACACCGGTTTGTCATCGTTAACTGCCGTCTGTCTCTTACCCTGTTTACCCAACACAGACGCACAAAGATGCAAGCACACAAATGCCATCATCATCCTTATCGCCATCAGCATCAAAAGCACACCCCCAGCACTCTGTTTACACTAGGAGTCTTGTATCTGATTTGCGTCCTAATAAGATTTGACCCCATTTATACTTGTAGTGAAATGTGTCTCTAGATAGCCAGATTTTAAATCCTGACTGCTGCATTAGACACACTATGCAAATCATCTCATAACCTTTGATCATCAGATTTTAGCGCTGTGCCTCATTATTAATTGTTTTATGCAAAAGATGCTGATACTGTCACAGGTCTTGTGATTTTATGTCCCTCTAAAGGTGCCAATTTGAGCAACACTAGATCTGTGTGTTTTGATGTAATGAATTACGAGGGGTTTGGGTTGACAGTGTGGCTTGTAGAGACAGATTTCTGGGAAGCACTTTGCACCTGGTCGTTTCATGCATGCTGGCTATTAGGATTATATCCAAATTAGGGATTATTCAATTAAATATTCCCAGTGACAACCTAAAACCCCTCATAATATACTGTACAATACCAGAAATCATATGGAGCATGGAGATGGCATTTTTAAATAACATTTTGTCATGAAATGAGATTCCACAACCATCTTTTGAATAAAACAGCTTGAAACTAGGTATACAAATAGCTGTATGTTGTTATGAGGTGATTTGAATATTACATGTGATGGAGAGTGGAGACAGGATTTGACAGGATTTTCCAATTTGGCTCCAAATGTAAATGCCTGCAGTTAACATCTTATCAGAATTCAATCCAGATACAAAACTCATTAAAGCAAGCAGGTTTAAACAGGATCTCAGACCTGACCTCCTGACCTCCTGTGTTTAAACATTCAAGATTAAAGCTGTTTTAAATGTGTCTTAAGTAATGAAACACAACATGCTGTTATAGGGAAACAATCAACAAAGGGGCAATATGATGCAGCACAGTATTAAGTGCAGCAATTTTTATCACTCCTAATATGTTATAGGTCAATTGACCCATTTCCGCATTCGAGATGTCGGAAATACTGGTTAATCTCTCTTTTAGTCTTTGAAATTTTTTGACTTTCCTCATTTAGGGTCAGGAACTTATATGCAAATATTCCTTCTTATGGCTTGTCCGAGACAGGTTTACTCAAAAGTTAGTAAAGGTTTACTGTTTTAAGGCGGCGGCTGTGGCTCAGGTGGTAGAGTGGGTTGTCCACTATTCGTATTGTTGGTGGTTCGATTCTCGGTCCACGTGACTCCACATGCCGAAGTGTCCTTAGGCTAGAAACTGAACCCCAAGTTACTCCCGATGGCAAGTTAGCACCTTGCATGGCAGCTCGGCTACCACCGGTATGCGAGTGTGAAAGGGTGAAAGCACTTTCTAGAACCGCTAAGGTTAAAAAAAAGCGCTATATAAGTGCAGTGCAGACAATTTAAGCTGTTCTTGACTGTTTTTGTGTTTATTTAAACTATGGAAGTCATTTTGAACCATAACATAATGGATGTAACCTTTTCTTCCAACATCACAGGAGGGTTAAACTACAACAATTTGCAAATTATTATGTTTTCATTTATTAAAAAACGACATGTCCTACATTACTATTTATAGCAAGGTTTAAGGTTGTAGAATATATGGAAAACAAGTTAGCTCCTGTTATCTCTTACATTATAGCAACTATTAACATTTGTTCCCAAGCTCTCTGTTTTGTTCTCTAGTGCATTTAATAAGGCATGTCTCGTTAACAAAAAAAAGAGTCTCTGTCCAGAAGACTCTCCCATGGGGGAAAACTTAACGATTCTTATCCTAACCTGTGTTCCTTGCACCGTCTCCTCTGACTTGCTCATTAGGAATAAACTTAAATAAAAAAGTTACATCCAGATTTTCTGTAATGCTGCTTTGTGACAATGTGCATTGTTAAAAGCGCTATATAAATCAAATTGAATTAAACTGAGAGTTAGAAAATGTTGAGCCCTGAGACACCTTCAATAAATGTGAAATAAACTCAACGATAAATCTCCTGACAAAAAGCTTGTTTTGAAATATTAATTACTCGGCATATAAACAATAGTTATACAAGGATAAGTCAAATGAGAACCTTAAAAGTGTGACGTAAATTGCAACTGTATCAATATGTTTTCTAGGAATCCAGAAAACCACTTGTTAAAGCGCACCTTTTATAGTTTTGAAACGGGCCAAATTTTGTTTGAAAGGTCTCATACAATAGATTTACATGCATGCAAGGTCAAAAACACTTTATTGTGTTCATAATTTAAACTGCAGCATCACCTTTTTTCCCCTAGTGTCACAAACGACTCGTTAAATTATCTGTTCTAAAGGATTCCTTCTACTCCTCCTTTCAGAGAGCATACTCTGCTCTGATTGGTCAGATGTCCCAGTCTGTTGTGATTGGTCTACCGCTGTCGGCGAGTTTCAAAAAGGAAACTCCCACTACTATAACGAGTTTCAGCTCCGTCTGTTCACGAGCAGCCGATGAAGACCAGAGGCGGGGCTATTTGTTACAAACCTACATAGGTTAGTACAGGAAGTTAGTCTGGAATTACTAACGACTCGATTCAGCTGTTCAGACTCGCTTCCTTCTTTTGGGAATCAATAACTCCGTTGGTCGTACACTTTGATTTTTGAAACTTTGTAGACTTTTTACATTCACAAACAGCTCTATAACACACTCCATGGAAGGTAATATCTTAAAAACCATAATAGGTGCACTTTAAGTGTTAGAACACTTGCATTGAATAAAATGGAGATCATGTAAAACACTTTACAATTTTGTGACAATTATCCGCAATAAACAATGCAAATTAAACATTTTGTCCAAAGTATTACATCAGCATTAATGATATAGAAGAACAAACTGTCAATAATTCAGTTTGGTTTACTCAAGTCCCTGTGAGTGAGCTGTTACTATAGAAACGATAAAAGTGCATTGATATAAACCTGTGGTTTGAATTACAGCTGCCAATATTGTCAGAGCTGCTGTTGCAGAAAATGAATCAACACCTTCTGTCCAACCAATTCATTGTGCTTTTGAATACTTGCATTTATACCTGCATTTTATGTAGATAAATACATATACAGATGTAATTTTAATATTCAAGACACGGGTGTGAACTGGTCAAACACATTCAGTGTACATCTATTCTCAGACCTGAAATCAAATAACTCCAATAAGTAATACATAAATAAATAAAATGAAATAAAAAACAGAACCATGACCAGGGCTGTAATTATGGGTTAGCCTATAGATCAGTTTCATTATGTCACTAATATCCCTATACACTGTAGACAGTGAGTTAATTCCTCACTGCTCTGGCATTAATAGGGTTAAATCTAAAGAATTCAGGGTTCACACAGAGGGGCTGAAAAAGCACAGAGACTCTTACTGACTTCTTACTGAGTTCAAATGGGAGATTCTTTAATCATGTCTGTTTTGTCATTTAATAATAATTCTTCTTATTATTATTTTGGATTTTAAAGGACTTACCTGTGCATGACAGCAAACTGCAGCCAGCAGAACAACAGCTGCAAGACTTCGGAACATCTGTACAGAACGGGGAGGAGGATGGAAGAGAAAGAAGAGAGGGAATAAAGAGAGGGGGGGAAATGGGTGCAAAATGACTCCATAATTAAAACCAAGTGTCGTGACTCAGGACAAGAAATGTATACTAGATGTAGGGAAAATGTATGGAGCGTGGCCGGTTAAGATTACTTACCTTTTTCTTTGTTTGTTTGTTTGTGAGCAGCTCCGGTTATGGAGGAAAGAGAAAAGCTCCGCTTCACGCGCGGCTCTACACACCGAGTGGACAGGAAATTCGGCTCGCGCTCAGGAATCCGGACGAAGCGTTTAGCCCCGCCCCGTCGTCACGTGATCAATATATATATATATATATATATATATATATATATATATATATATATATATATATATATATATATATATATATATATATTATGCTATATATTGAATGTATGTTGACATACACATGGAGATTTGAAGTTATATTAATTAGTTAATAAGTTAATAATAATGAATAAAAAATATTTTTAAATTATAATTAATTTATAAAAAATAATTAATTACTACTACTACTACTACTACTACTACTAATACTACTATTACTAATAATGATCTGGCACCCGTCCAGGGTTTATCCTGCCCTTGTGGCGATGCCCCCTGGGATAGGCTCCAGGTTCCCCATGACCCTGAAGAAGGAATAAGCGGTAGAAGATGGATGGATGGATGGATGATGGATAATAATAATAATAATAATAATAATAATAATAATAATAATAATAATAATAATAATAATAATAATCCATCCATATTCTGTACTGCTTGTCCTACTCAGGGTCATGGGGAGCCTGGAGCCTATTCCTGGGGACTGGAGACACACTGGATGCGGTGCCAACCCATCGCAGGGCACAGTCGCACACACATTCTACGGACAATCAGCCTACAGCGCATGTCTTTGGATCTGGGGGAGGAAACTGGAGTACGCAGAGGAATCCCCTGAAGTACTGAGAGTACATGCAAACGCCGCACATACAGGGCAGAGGCGGAACTAAAACCCCCATTCGCGGAAGTGCAAAACAGTAAGGGTAGCTAGGTCATATTTGAATAAGTTAGTC
The DNA here is from genome assembly GCA_012411365.1 of Ameiurus melas. Classification (NCBI taxonomy): domain Eukaryota; kingdom Metazoa; phylum Chordata; class Actinopteri; order Siluriformes; family Ictaluridae; genus Ameiurus; species Ameiurus melas. The sequence continues at coordinate 15,091,188 of CM022758.1, read as the reverse complement.
TATCGAATAAAGGTATTTACATGAATTATTGTGCAAAAGAGGCTAATTGGATATTAAGGTGGACCTGGTCTGATCCCAGTACATGCTGTAAAGTGAACAGTATATTTTATACATTCATTGTGTTGGTGTGAGGGGAAGATGTAGGTGAAAGTGGTAGTGGGTTGTGCTTGTTGTTGAATCTGAGAGCCTGGGGGTTCAGCCTGTTCGGGAGTCTGCTTTTTTAAGATGCTGCCCACAGTGGCAGACGAATTTGTTCGCTCCGCACATGATCTCTGCTCTCATGTATATTAGATTAAATAGCGATATTCCATAGTAATATTACATTTACATATTTGGCAGATACTTTTATCCAAAGAGACATACAACTGAGCTGAGCAGATAACGAGTAAAGGTCATGTTCAAAAGCTTAACAGTGGCAGTTTAGTGGTGGAGTGATTGGAACTCACAGCCTTCGAATCAGTAGCTCAAAGCCAAAACTGCTGTAACAGCATTACCTAGTATACAAACTCACATGTTCCCTATTTTTGTTTTACTTGGCCTAAGACACCTAATTGAACAAATCAGATCATTAACAACCCTTCATGAGTTAAAGTGGATGTATTTGAGCAGGGAAAACACTAAAATGTGCATGGGGTACATGATAACCATGGTTGGGATCCTGTAGTATAGGGTATTAAAAATGAAACCTTTGTTTGGTAGCCTAATATTTTTACATTTACATTTTTACTCATTTGGCAGATGCTTTTATCCAAAGCTTGACAATACTGGCATTGAAACTCACAACTCACATCAGTGGACATCAAAAATATGAGATAAATCAGCATGAAAAGAGTTTGAATAATATACAAAAGGAATTATTTAAAGTTTTGTCAAGAACCTCATATTTTTCATACAGATATAGGTTTATTATTAAATTTGTTCATTGGTTTATAGCTGTCACAGTGTCTCAATTAGGGATGTTCTTGCATTATAAGAAAAAATGAAACAGTGCCTGTATAAATACACATACACACTCAGATAAGCAATGTTTTCCACAAGAAGTATCATAACTGGTGTAACAGAGCATTAGCAGAAAGTCTAATACAATGCTCTTGTGGGTATGAAGCTGAGTTAAATTATGCTAGATTCTCTTTATGCATTATAATAAGAAAAAGTAAACATCAGGGCACAGTGCATGTTGTAATTAAATTTGGCTGTGATAAGAAAATGCAAATGTAACCCACTGTCTCCTTATTCCAAAAAGCAAAACAGCACAAATGCTTGCAGCAGTAAAGTATGTTTAAAATGCAAATACAGGCTCTGTTGCAGCTGCTGCTTTTATCCCATAATCAACTGAAACATTCTGAAATATTGAATTTTGATTCATTTTGGGGCAAATGCAGGGTGGTGAGGAGGAGAACATCCTACAATGGATGATGATTAAATATTTAAATGTATCTCAAATCAACAAAAGGAACGAATAATCAATGCGTAGTCAAAAAAAAAAGTACCTCATACAAGATTCACCATTAGCAAGAGGTTTTGTTGAGTGGTGCGATGCCCTGATTAGTCTTGAATCTTACGCTGATTAACATGAATAAATTAATTAACGAAATAAAAAATGATCTTAGCGGTTTCATCTTGCACCCACACACACACACACACACACACACACACACACACACACACACAGAAATACACACATTAATAATATTATAGCTTAAGGATAAAGCCTGTGTCCATGAAATACGTTTTATTTAGAAGTTGACCTGCTATGGCATTACTGCCAGTTGCACCTCCTTCGATGCCCATAGGATTACCCTGCTTATCCTTGAGCCTTGCCAACATGTCTAACGCAACCAAAACCATACAGGCCTCCCCAGTGACTAAGACCGTAGAGAGCCCCACTTGCAGCGTTAATGCAAGCTCAGTGCCACTGGTTCCATATGGTTTCCTCATTTTACACCTAATACACTCAGGCACGCTTGCATAATAGAACCAGAGCCATGCAGACCTTCCCAGTAAATAAGATTGTGACAAGATGCACTGACACCGTTAACACATGCTCAATGCCACTGGTTCCATACGGCATAGATCAGCTGTACAATCGTCAGCCGGGTACCACCCCTCAACAACGTTTAACTCTTTTAACCCTGGAACCCTCATGGTGGAGCAGTGGCAGGGACGTCTCCCTGCCACACCCTACATCTAGACCTTGGGTTATATGTTACTACACCAACACTTAGCCTTTCTCCTCACCCAGAGCCAAAAGCTGCTTTTCTCTGCCTCTTCAGCCAGGTCTTCAGCTTTTCAATAGACAAGCAGAGTTATTCCAGCTTTTAACTTTTTTACAGCAAAAACTTAATGCAGCTGGTGTCCACTCTTGTTACTCCACTCTTCCACCAAGGCATTTGCAACTTCTCGATCACGTCTTGAGGGGCACACGGTTACATGTAATTTTCCACTGCAAGGACAATCAGCTGTCTCCCCTGTAGCACCGTCTTAGGTGTCTTACATTACATACATTGCAGTTTATTGCTCTGGACACATCTTCAGTCCTCATGCCTCCCTGCAGCAGGTCTATGGCATGTTCACGCAGGTGAGCAGGAACACTACATCTTTGTTCTAGTGTTTTTCAAAGTCAGTAGAAAGGTCTCTTTAGTGTCCTAAGTTATTGCAACTGTAATTGTCTACTGCCTGTAAACTGTTAGTGTCTTAAGGACTGTTCCACAGGTGCTTGTGCAATAATTGTTCATGGTTCATTGAACAGGCATGAAAAACATCATTTAAACCTTTTACAATAAAGATCTGTAAAACTTATTTTGGATTTTACAAAATTACCAGTCTCTGGAAAAAGGGATGTTTATTTTTTTTTATTTTTTGCTGAGTTTATTTGAAACACTCAGTTTGTGGATTTAAAAAAAACTGAAAAATGGTAGATTTTTCCGCCCCCATCCGGGTAATCAATTAATCGAAAAAACTAATCAGGCGATTAAACGATTATGAAAATAATCATTAGTTGAAGCCCAAGTCATAACAATGCAGTGTATCATATTATATCGTTCAGTACAAGGCTTTTCACTGGATACATCAGAGTAGTGAATAATACATTTCACACACACACACAAACACACACACACACACACACACACACACACACACACACACACACACACACACACACATTTATATCTTAAACACCCTTTGTTATAGATTTTTATTTTATGACTTCTACATTATCGAGTCAGTACAAAAACATTTTAGATTTCCAAACATTACTTTTCCAGCACAAAATTATTTCCATCTTTCCAGCACAAAATGAAATGTTACAGAAAAATGTTTTGTATGTCAGTAAGAAAGCAGCATATTAAGTGGTAAGAGACACTTTTCAGACAAATGATAGCTTCAAAAATAAGATGCAAATGCAACAGTCAAAATCTCCAGAAGAACCGCGGCTGGTTCTGTAAGATGCTCAGTAAAACTTACAGCTCATTTCCTTATAAAACTGCACTTATTCTACCTGAGACTACTTTTTTTTTTTTTAATGCAAAGGGTCGTCACACCAAATACTGGCTTTGTTTACTGCTCTTTATATAGGATTTTTTAAAATGGAGAAACACTTAATTTCATTCTTTTTCAAGGCATCTTTGCTTTACAGCATTTCTTTTGCAAGACTTTTGCACAGTACTGTATAAACACAAGTTAAAATGTTGGATTGTGATTACCACTTCTGTAACAATGAAAAATGAATTACAGAAGTAACCCCTGAGAACCCCTGGACTACAGAACAATAGTTTTAATCAATATGCTCAGGAGAATCAGGTGTCAGAATAATAAACAATTTCCCTGCCTGATCACATGAATTCATTCAAGTATATTGATTTGTGCTAAACATCAGCTATTTACTGAGCACTGGGCACAATCCCATTTTCAAGGCTCCACTTGATTACTGCAGCCAGATCGTAATCATAATGAGTTCAGACTCTATAACAAGTGCAAACAAAATGGTTTGGCTCAGATGTGCATTCTCTGTGTAAAAAAAATCCCACCAAGCCAAATGTAAACCCTGCAGCCTTTTACTTATCTCTTTGTCTCTTTATCTGTAAAGACAGCGATAAGGGTTGACTGATCATTCTAAAATAACTCCAGCAGAATTGTGTATGGTTAACAGCCCATAGATAAGCATCTTACAAAGCATTCAAGTCGATAAACACTGGCATTTGTTAACTCCTTCCCATTTAAAAGCATAGTGATGTTGGCAGAGATGGACCTTCTGTTTTTCACACTTTATCTCTTCCTGCCATGCTGCACACATGCCAGGCTGTCAGGCAGGTAGGGAGAGGAAACAGAGGTGGTTTTGGTAAAAGAAAAAAAGAAAAAAAAAGACAAAGATAAAAAGAAGGACTGGGGGAGAGCAGTAGGGAGTAGAGTGAGAGAACGCATCTACAGAGAGAAACAGGGAGAGAAACAGAGAGAGCGAGAGAGAGAGAGAGAGAGCACACCATCCAGTAGTATTTTTAAATCCAGTCCCACGCATAAATCATACTTCATGATTAGTTTGTATATCAGTGTCCAACTGTCCATGGTAGCAATAACATCCCACTAAGAGCACACATATCAACTCATTAACACATTACATATACATACACACACATTTTAGAATAATAATAAAGTAAACTCTGGTATAACACAAATGGAACTATGGGAATTATGCTGGGATTAAAAAAAAATAAAAAATTCAGCATCTTCAAAGTAGACACCATTTCTGCCTAGAATTTCCAGAAATGTATTCTCTGCATTTTCTCAACCGATTTCTTGAGGAATCCGCCGAGATGCTTTTTAAACAGTATTAAAGGAGTTCCCACCTATGCTGGATTCTTACTGGCTGTTTTTCTGAATATTTTGCTCCAAGTCGTCCATTAAATGGACGAAAAATAATTTTTTGTAAATAAAATGTTAGTTTTCTAATGAAAGAAATTAATATGTTGGCACAATTATATGTTTGTCTACAATACCAATTTAAAATATTTAAATCATACACCTTCAGATCAAAAGATCATGAGAAACATTTCAGTCAAGCGTCTCCAAACTTTTGACCGGTAGTGTATATTAGCTTGCAAAATGATGGACTGTTTTGGCCATATAGATTACCAAGAAAACTCGGGCATTATGGATGTGACATGTATGGAAACAATCCTTCCCAGACTATATCAATACCATGCCACCTCTTTTCATGTCCATATAAATCTACACACATCACAGATTACTTAGTAGGCTATGCTTGCATCCAAGCTTTCAGTGGTGATTGTGTACAAACTCTTGAGATATCAGTGATCCTGACCCCTGCTGCTCTACAGACCTGCCTGATGCCGTACTTCTGGTCTGAGTTCTCATCACTTGGACATCACTTGCTGTTGCTGAGGATGGTCCCACATGGACAGCCTAAAGATCAACGAGATTACTCAGGATGGAAGCATTTAAAAACCATGAAGATGGCTTTGGACTGCAGTTGATATGAACAGTTTTGCTACAACGGCTTAGGACTACAATAGCTATGAAAGCTTTATGACTGCAATTGCCACAAACAGTTTTGCATTCAATTCCCCATCAGTGAACAGTGGATACGTTCAACAAAACAGACAACATGTAACAACTATAATGAATTTCCTGGTTACACAATTGCACTTTTGGACCATGTAGTACACAGTTATAGAAGGTGAATATTTATCATCGCAATAATTTCAATAATTTCATGCCCTATACTATACCATTACCAAGGGAATTTTTCCTCACCATTAGCGCCTCTGGCTTGCTCATTAAGGATAAAAATTTCTCAAAGCTGCTTTGTGACATTTTTCCATTATTAAAAGCACTATACAAATCAAATCGAATTGAAATCGAATTAAATTAATTCCATAAGGATTGTTTAGATGTACGTGTCTGCAGTAGGAGACAGGCCTCTGTGAATCATATAGTTGTGTTCTTTATTCTTGTATAAACCAATTTGATCCTTTGAAAACAGTGCAGTGCATTGTCTAGATGAAAAACATGCAATTCGTTTTTGGTAGCATCCTTCATATTTGACAGTTAGATAGATAAAAGATTCCAATTTCCTTTGAAATCCAATAATAGTGGGTACATAAAGAGCTAAGTGAACAATTTGGAAGTGATTTAAAAAAAAAAAGGAACATTGCGTACAACCTTTAATTTTCCAGGGTAATATTGAAAAATTGTCATAAAGCTGATGTTATAAATGAAATTACATTCACTTATCATATTATGATTTTCACACTTGCTTTACAGTGGATGGTTCACGTGACAATATACATGAAAGCAGTATATATATTCCACTGTATTATAATACACTTCTTCTTCTCCATACCATTTTAATGGTAGAAATTACATTTCTGTCACTGACACTGACGGTAAAAAGAAATTGGCTTGACTGCCAGTGAAAGACACATCTATCTGCCATTAAAGAAATACCTGCTAGCGGTATAACACAGACATATCTGCTTCATGGAGATTATATCTAGTGATGCTGCTCACATACAGACTGCTAGCTAATATATAGAGGGAGCTTAGCCTTGTTTGATTCCTCACATTTCTAGGCAAGACTTAGAAATCTTATAAATGCAGATATTTGGCCTGTAATATCAGATATAATCTTAAAAACTGAAACTGTGTATGCAATCATACAGTACATGCAGTTTACAAACAAGAAGTTGACTAAGCTTTATTGAAAAACCCAAACACTGAAAGAACAATACACACATGGAATTATAATTATCATATCATCACATACTGTAAAAGAAAACAACAATACACTAGATTGTAAACCAGAGTTTCACATATGCACCATTCTAGGTACGAAAACAGATGGTAGCTAATTATACCTTACGCATAGCTGCATAGCTGACAATGATATCACACATTTTTACTGTCAGAGCTCAGTGTGTGTGTGTGTGTGTGTGTGTGTGTGTGTAATACACCGTACTTAATACCAGGTTTAGTAATTAAAGCCTTGACCCCTGACAAGCTGTCATCTACCATTCTACAGCTCACAGTGAACAGGTGGCTCTTAATGACTTACTAGAAGAACAGAAGATTCTTCACAGAGACACAAGCAGAAATGATAGACCGTGACACTGTGCTTTAAATGGCTAGACTGCAGCCAATAAATAATTAATAATTTCTTCAAACACAGAACACATGGAATGTGAAATTCCTGATGCGCTGTACGTATTTGCCATGCTGTACATGAAATATAATTGGTTGTCGCAGAATTACTGAAATATCTAGCAACAGATTATTATTTCATTTCTATTAATAGTTGCAAAATGAACTCAATGCCTTGCACACACTCTAATTTATCAGGTATCGTTTTTCTATTAAACTCCCTCAGCTTTATTTAAGTTTTATTACTGCACTGTTGTGTGATGGCTGTCCAGTGGTTTAGTATAGGGATTCTGAACAAATGTAATATTTTAATAATCAATACAATTGTTCTATTTGGAAAATCCCCACAGATATGCTACCTCGTGAACAGGGCGTGGTCTGCATGGACTATACTGTATGAAGCAGAAGCTCTATAAATGAATGCATACTGTGTTTGTGAATTCCAGGCTAGTTTGAATAGAAACATGGTAGAAATATATTCATTTCTGAATAATGTATCTGATTTTGGATTACATTTCTAATGCACAGCAATGACTTATTTATTACCCGGATCAATATATCCCATATGAGATTGTATTGCTTACATGACTAACCATGACATATTGCTCCAATATATTTTATTAATATGGTCCATAAAACTGTGGCACGAAGAAAACCATGATTTATTTGCTGAAAATGAGAGGGGCTTCGGCATGGTGATGCAACTAATTCAAAGCTATACGTGGTACATGAGAATAGAGGACATGTGTTGGACAAGCAGATAGAGAGTAACAATGTTTTAAACTGTAAAGAGGGCTTTCACGCAATGTATGTAATGTTACAGAGACTGGGGTTCAATCCTGAGCTTCCAATTACTGTCTGTGTGACATTTCACATTTTCTCTGTGTGTCCTTGTAGGCTTCCTTTGGGTTCTCTGGTTCTCTTGCACATTCCTGGTTTGTGCCCAGTGTTCCTGGAATAAACTCTGGATCCACCACCGATTTACTAAAGACGTTTAAATGAACAATCCTTCATTAACACAGGGAACATAAACATAATAAAGGTGCTTTCAAAGATATTTGATTATGCATGCTTTGTAAAATTAAAGTCAAATCAAAGCCAGCTGGTAGAGAAGTTTGTAACAAGGTATAATACATTTATGTGGGAAATAAATCAATTAAATCAAAAGAAATGTACAGCACACAGTACACAACATGTAGTTTGATATCCCTTGCTGTATCTGCAGAGGACATGTGGAGCAACACATCTTCTTTTCCTCTACACCCTGATCCTGACATCCAATCCCTATACCATACTCCATATGGTAATGAGGGAGCATTTTTATTTGTCTCAAAAAGCCATGCTGTTCGAGTAAACTGCATTGATATTCCAAGCAGTCAGCACTGTGCTTATGGCTTTGGCAGTACCACTTATATTTATCATACTGAATAAACAAATATATGCATACACACATGAATGAACAAATATATGCATACACACTTATCTGTATACACATACTGTATATATACACATATTTAATAACAGTTGCATTGCAATTTGTAGAACAAACAGTAATCCGGGTGAATTCATCCTATTTTTTTAGTGTTTCCCTTTCCATTTAATTTGGCAGACAGTTTTAATAATAATTAATAACTCCTTAGATTTATATAGCGCTTTTCTAGGCACTCAAAGCTCTTTGGCACAGAGATTTAGACTCACAACGTTTTGATCAGTAGGCCAGAGCCTCAACCTCTGGGACACCACTGCTCTTTCCAAGCTCTCACATGTCAGCTGACTCAATTGAGCAGTGTTTCTTCAGTATTGATTAAGCTCATGCTTAATGCTATTAAGTACTAAGTAGTATACACATTGATTCAGAGTCAGAAATAAAACCAGGGTTTATTGGCCAAATGCACTTGCACTATAAAGTATTCTTGCTCCATAACAGAAATTACTAGAAAAACCAAGAGGTGAGTGTCTGATTATTTTGTCAAACACCTTTATACCACCAAAATGCACATCTCTTTTCAACTGACAAGACACTTCAACAGCAATGGACATAACGTTAATGACATATCTGTCTCCATTGCTAATTTTTGTTATGGGAGAGATGAAAGGAGAAAAAGCAGCTCATCTATACTCTTAGCAGCAATCCAGCCAACACGCAGTTACAAAATGATGCCACATATATTACAAAATAAATACATTAAATAAACATAATTCTTGTCATGAGGTGGTGTCATATTTTAGCAAAAGCTATTACATCATCATCAGAACCATTTTCCTTACACAGTTGACTTTTGTCCAAAACGTCCTGTTTGTTACCATGGTTCAGGTTTTCAGGCTTTTCCAGGGTGCCACCTTGTGGTCTGCAAATTGAGATGTATGAAATATATCACTTAGATATCGCAAAGAAACAGCCCTGCCTGTGTAAACATAACAAAAAGAGACAATGTACACACAAGCACTGTGTACAAGAGAGGATGCCACATATTATTGCTGAGCAGGTATGAACTACGAATCTTGAACACAGTACTGTCAGTAACATTCCTGTCATCAGTTGAGGAAAGAAGATATTTTGGTTGTGGTGTACCTTCATCCAGTGCCCCTGTTGGAGGAAAGTAGTGTCCAGGTTTGCTACCTGTTTTCTGCCTCTGAAGGTAAACCAGTCCTATACACTGGTCACATTTCTTTCATGTTCTGTAGGTGTGTGAGGACACAATCAGTGATTGCTCCTGGAGCAGGTTAAACCACAGCTGTATGTTAGTGAAGGAAGTATATCCTCTGCTGGACCTTTTTAGCAACACAATCAATTGTTTTGCTTCCTAATTCACGTGCTATATAATAGTTCCCAGGAAACAGAGGGACTCCACAGCTAATTCAGTTTAGTTAAATATATATGAGAAGTGGAGGCAGTGATGAGAGATTCCTCCTGTAGTCCGCCTTCAGCTCCATGGTCTTGAGTGTGTTTGGTTCTACGTTGTTATGGCTGCATCAGAGGACCAGCTGTTTAATTACTGTTTTTCTACAGACACCATTGATGAGACTGTTGTGGCATTTGCAAACTTCAGGAGTTTAATAAAGAGTCATTGTGGATATACTCATTAGTGTACAAGCACTAAAGGAGCAATAAGGAGAGCCCTTGGGCGATATGTAATAAGTAGCAATAAAAAAAAACAACAAGTATGTTCAGAATAATAAAGAATCAGCAAACTAATCCAAATACCATAAATAACAAGGTTCAATAGCTATAAAACCTACTGTAATTAAATGTAAATCTGTTTGTGGTTGCATTGTTGAGGTTTTTACTGCAGTTCTGTTAACTGTCTTTGATTTAACCTTTGTGCATTTCAATGTGAAGTTATATTGATTTTTACAATGTAACTAGCCATGTCAACTCGGTGGCATATAAAGTTATAAAACTATAAAGATCACCCTAAATGACATGCATATTAATGTTTATTATTAACATGATGTAAAGGCATCTGAGATTTATATTATAATGAAATTAGTTGATGTTCCATCAACATGTTGGCAAGAGGCAAGACTTCCTGCTGTAAGTGTATGTGAATTGCTTTTATAGCAGATGAACTGGAAATGAAAATAAAACTAGCACAGGAAGTGAATAACCAGAACTAGAACTAGCCTGAAGTTGGAGAGTTATTTTCCTTGGCAGTTGTGAGTGATGGTATAATTTTACTTGTCAACGTCGTCTGACTACCTGCTGATCGTGGTGCCAGTGGGATTTAACACGCTCTTCAATCTACCTAAAAAGAGTGATGCTGCAGTACTTTAATCCTTTAATCTGTACACTCTGCTCAAACAAATCAGCTTCAAAAGCTTTAAATTTCATGCTAATACCACCCTCAGTTGCATCATACTCATCATCATGTAGATCTCTAACTAGCTTAGCAAAGTCTCTGTCATTATTCTTTGCTTCGGTGTTGGATTTCTCATTAATATGACTGAGTGAGGAAAAAAGCTTTTGCTTTTATATTTCTGGGTGGAGTTTTCCATCAATACCTGTTGTATATTCAGGAAGGAGAATTTAGGGGACCTTTTTAGGGGAAAAACTGAGTGTTGGTGATGACAGTTTTGTCATAGGCTAAGGTTAGTATCAATAAACTCAATAAACACATTCAAAATACATTTAATATCCCTAAATGCGTGAATGAAGTGCATGAATATAATAATATACAGGATGTCCAGCAAGGGGTCAGTGTGAATCAGCATGCGGTCTGATTCACATTAGTGTTTGGGTGTTCCGTTCTCAGTGATTGTACGTTGCTTCTATACTCACCTGAGCTAAACTGAGTTCTGTCTGATGTTTCCATTTTACTCTTCTATTGCACTTTACTCCTCTATGCATTCATGTAAAAAAATAAAAACCAAGCACATATTGCAACACATATTGCACACCTAAAGATCAATGTGGATAGTACCACTTAAAAACAATGAAGATGGCTTTTGACTGCAATTGATAAACCAGTCAAGCTTTGCAGTCAAGTCTCCATCAGTGAACAGTTGATAATTTGATGTTAAAACTATGAATTTCCCAATTAGGCATTTGCATTTTTGACTACAGCACACATTTATAGAAGGAAATTATTTATAATCGCACCATGAGGATGCGATTATATTATATATAATTCCCACATGAGGATGGGTTCCATTTTGTGTCTGGTTCCTCTCAAGGTTTCTTCCTCATGTCATCTCAGGGAGTTTTTCCCTCACCTCACCATCAGGGAGTTTTTGCCTCTGGCTTGCTCATTAGAGACAAATTTATACATTTAAAATCTACACCCTGAATTGATATATTTCTGTAAAGCTGCTTTGTGACAATGTCCATTGTTATAAGTGCTAAACAAATACAATTGAATTGAATTGAATACAACCCATATCGATACACACAAAGAGATGCGCTGTATAGTTACACATGTATGTATGGATTATGTACACTAAGATTTGGTGACAACTCGTGGTTTTTGATTACACTGAATTTGGGAGGATGTGTATTATTTATTCAGTCCCATTTTCATCCAGTGAGCCTTATATGATTTAAATGTTGTGTGAACGCAAAGTAGTGGGGAAGAGTAGTAATAAGTACAACATGGGACTGTTCATATAAAATAAAAACAATCCAATATAGTTTGTTTAGATTGTTTAGTACAATCCAATATAAGCCCAAAATTACAAATACAGTAATACACATACAATGATACAAGTACAAGTTTACTGTATAAGATTGAATACTCAACAGAAATAACCTGTTTTAAGTAAATGTTCAGCAAAAGACTCCTGTGCCCTCTTATGGGGGTTCAGTGCTATGTTCCATTTATTATTATCAATTTTTTTTAAATGTGAATTTGCTCTTAGATTAACAGGAAAGCTTCATGGACAGCAGATCATAAAAATGAGCAGATACGGAAAAAAAAACATCTGCAAATAAGCAAAGCTATTTTATTAGCTTTATTACATGATTGTATATATTTTCCAGATGGCCTGCTTTTTAAATCTGGCCTCATACAGGTGGTGCGTGCTGCTTTATCTTGTTTTGCACTTTTGTAAAAGAATAGCTCCAGGCAAGGACATAACTACACTGAATCGTCTATCATTCATAAAAATCCATGAAAGACCACAGGTTCACTATGAAGGTCAGAGACACAAAATAATCCTCTGGCATTTTAGTGCCAATCGTATATTGTGCTTTAACACAGCAGGTGAGGTAGTGCATGCGAAACACCTCTCTGCTCTCTAATCACTGCTGTTACTAAACAGAAAAAACCCCACTCCCTGACACCAATCCTTCACAGGGCAGCCACACATTTACACACTCATACATACCTAGAGTAATTTAGAGTCACCAGTGCACACGTGTTTTGACAGTTGGAGGAAACCAACAAACCTAGATGAAACCCACCCAGACACAGAATATGAACCAAAAACACACACATTCCCTCAGGATCCACCTGGAGATATCAGGATCCAACTCAGGATCCATGACCACCCTGACCATAATATTCAATTCAATTCAATTCAATTTTATTTGTATAGCGCTTTTAACAATGGTCAATGTCGCAAAGCAGCTTTACAGAAGCATATAAACACAGGATACATATTTTAAGTGTGTGAATTTATCCCTATTAAACAAGCAGGTGGTGACGGTGGCAAGGAAAACTCCCTAAAATGATATGAGGAAGAAACCTTGAAAGGAACCAGACTCAGAAGGGAACCTATCCTCATCTGAGTAACAACGGATAGTGTGAAAGTAAAAGAAAGTTCATTATGGAATTGAAGTCCAAAACTATTTCATGGTACTTCAAGCAGTACCATCCTAATCAAACTCCAGGCTGTAGCCTCCAGTTGATGAGCGCTCCATCCAGAGGTAGGGCATCTGGATGGATCAGGCAGGTCCGGAGTGCAGAAAGGGTCAGGATCACTGGCATCTCCATAAAATCATGTGTGGCTCGACAAAAGGAGAGAGGGACATGGAGGTAAAGAGAGGGAGAGATTATTAGGTATGCTTACTATCCCATGATGAATATGACTGTGTACGTAGCATAAAGGTAAGTCTATTAATGGTAAACAAATATGTTTTCAGCTTAGACTTAAATACAGAGACTGTGTCTGAGTCCTGAACACTAATTGTAAGGCTTTTCCATAACTGTGGGGCTTTGCAAGAGAAAGCTCTTCCCCCTGCGTCATAAAGTGCTTAATGTAGATGAATGAATGAATAAATAACATCAAATGAAACATAATCAGATGCTGTCATTTTAATGGCTTATGATAAAAGATTATAACTGATTTTGTGATTAATATATATTCCTCTCCATGTTTTATTTATTTATTTATTGTTTTACTTTTTATCTTTTGTCAAGACAGAGAGTGAAATACAATTAACAAAGCAAGGCCATTTCTCAGTAACAACAGTGTGTCTCAGATTGTTTCTTTATCTTCTGTGCTATGTGTTCTAAATTTTTTTTAAATGCACACATGTTTAATTATTATTTCATTATTATTTAATAATGCATTCTAAATAACATAACCTGCATACAAATTAGTTCAATCGATTCAAATATCTGTTCAAATACCCCTTCAGCTCTAAATATCATATACACTCCCCATTCACTTTATTAGGAACACCTGTACACCTGCTCATTCATGCAGTTATCCAATCAGCCAATAATGTGCCAGCAGTACAATCCATAAAATCATGCAGATACAGGCCAAAAGCTTCAGTGTTCACATCAAACATCAGAAATTGATCTCTGTGACTTTAAATGTGGCATGGCTGTTAGTGCCAGATGATTTGGTTTGAGTATTTCATAAACTGCTGATTTTCACACACTATAGTCTCTAGAGTTTACAGAGAATGGTGCAAAACACAAAACAACACTGAGTAAGCAACAGTTCTGTGGGGGAAAACCATTGTTGATTAGAGAGGGTCAGAGGAAAATGACCAGGTTGGTTTGAAATACCAGAAAGAACATAGTAATTTATATAAACACTCTTTACAACAGTGGTAAGCAGAAAAGCATCTCAGCATGCAAAAAACATCAAATGAGGTGGATGGGCTACAACAGCAGAAGATCACATTGGGCTCCACTTCTGTCAGCCAAGAACAGGAATGTGAGACTATCATGAGCACAGACTCACCCAAACTGGACAATTGAAAACTGGAAAAAGAACAGGTGGTTTTTTAACCCTAATCTTTAACTGTCCAGTTTAAGATTTACAGCTGTGATGTCACCACAATACCATATGTTCTAAAACACAGCTGTGACACCATAACAATACCATATGTTCTAAAACACATCTGTGATGCCACCACAATACCATATGTTCTAAATCACATCTGTGATGCCACCACAATACCATATGTTCTAAAAAACAGCTGTGACGTTGCCACAATTCCATATGTTCTAAAACACAGCTGTGTAGAATCGAACCAGGCAGCTGAGATGGTAACAACAGAAGATAAGACATTCCATTTAAACAGCCCTCGGCCACTCAAACCGTAATTCAAAGAAGCTGTCGTGACTGGTGCCAACAATTCCGAGGTGGACTGACAAACCCACCATTAGTAAACACTAGCGACCTTTGTGAGAGTGGCCTCCTGGGCCGAATGTTGCCGTAAATCCATAACTCAACCCTCCAGAATGCCACAAGTGGGTTGAGAAACAAAATCCTCTCTTGGACTCCCACCAAACCATGTAACTACCAACAGATAAAACCCAAGGTCCTTCACTCATAAAGTGATATCTGCAGGAAGAAAGTAAAAGTAAGGACATTTAGATAGAATGTCATTATATATACATGTAGGTATTCTGGATAAAGTTTAATGCACACTTCAATAAAGGCATGGAACCACCCATCTGCAGTGACAACGGAATGAGACATCATGGGTGGAGCATTTGGCTTACGCCCAGCCTTAAGATAATCTCTGGTTGGTTGGACTAGCCAGAAAAAGAGTTAAAAATCCAACTCTCTGCTGTCTGAAGTCTGTACTCTCGGTTTGCTCTGCTCTCTCTCTCTAAAATCAATTCATCTCACCTCATTGGGGCGGAGTCTTCAGTCAACATCTGCACGGAGACCCAGCCTAGATTTCCCCAGACGGTACGTAATATCTAATGCATAATTCATTGATATGCTAAATTAATCTTATCGCTGGACAAATTGAACCTGTTCATGGCTGGAGTGGAAGATTTTGAGTGTCCAGCACAGAGCCCTGACCTCAACCCCACTGAACACCTTGCGGATGAACTGGAATGCAGACAGCACATCAGGCCTCCTCACCCAACATCAGTGCCTAACCTCACTAATGCTCTTGTTGCTGAATGATCAACAAATTCATACAGCCACGCTCAAAATCTAGTGGAAAGTCTCCCCAGAAGAGTGGAGGTTTATATAACAGAAAAGGATTACTAAATCTGGAAAGAATAGATGTTCCACAAGCACATGAGTGTGATGGTCAGGCATCCACAAACTTCTTTTTTTCATGTTTCATTTTTATTGAACATTTTCTGCTGAACATTTCTACAGAACATTTCTACAATTTTTGCTAAACTAGTTCTGCTAAACATTTCTGCTATACATTTCTGCATAACGTTTCTTTTTTATTAAACATTTCTGATGAACATTTCTGTTGAACTGCTAAGGCTATCTAAATCGCCTTTTCTGTTCTGTCCTCCCCACCATTCCCCCAAAAATACAAAATTAGCAACAGCAGAAAATATTCACAGATTTTTTCTTTTTATACAAAGAAAAAAAAAATTGAACCCACAACCCACCCCCTCCGGCTCATCATGGCTACCCATTAACTGTCGCTGGTTATAGAGATATTATAAAATTCAACATCAGGCGCCAACCTTTAAGTGGGTAGTTTCTGTAACTCCATAAAGTAGGCAATAAAAGGAATGCCATTTATGAAAAACTTATCTGTACATCCATTCATTGTATATCTTATTTTCTCGCAAGTTTCAGAAAAAACATCACGTCCTTTATCCACTGGGAGACAGATGGGTATTTAGGCATCCACAAACTTCTGACCACATAGTGTATATTTGTTGCTTAAATATAACTCAGTCAAATGCTTTTTGAAAAATAAATAAATAAATAACATTTAAAACTATGCTTATTTGATAGATTTGTAGCTGACATCTTCATGTTATTTTTGTTAATTTCATAACCTACACATGTTCAGGAAGTAAAAGAGCCACTAGGGGACAGCAAATCATAAAGACGAACGGAAACAGAGACCACCAACATACACAAGTGTGCTTTATATGTGTTGTGCTTTTGTAAAATAATAGCTTCAGGCAAGAACACAACTACAATGAATCAACTATTATTCATGATATTGATAACAGGCTCAAGATGAAGTGCAGAGATGGCAAAATCAACCTCCACTGGCATTATACACAGACTGGTCACCTTTCATTAAATGCAAGCAAACAAAAATATATCATTAACAATATATTATATAAACAACAAACTATTGTTGATCATACAATGTGCTTTAATGTATGCAGCAGGTCATAACAGCAAAAAGGGGGCTCTACAAAGTACTAAAAATACAGTGCCTTCTGCGAAAGTCCATTGCCCCTCTGTACTTTTCAACCTTTTGCCCATTTCAGACTTCAAACATAAAGATATAAAATGTTACTTTTTGTGAAGAATCACCAACAAGTGGGACACAATTGTGAAGTGGAACGAAATCTATGGATATTTTAAACTTTTTAGCAAATAAAATACTGAATTGGGAAGTGCGTGCAAAATTATTCGGCCTCTTTACTTTCAGTGCAGCAAACTCACTCCAGAAGTTAGCGAGGATCTCTGAATGATCCAATGTTGTCCTAAATGACTGATGGTGATAAATAGAATCCACCTGTGTGTAATCAAGTCTCTGTAAATGCACCTGCTCTGTGATAGTCTCAGGGTTCTGTTGAAAGCGCGAGAGCATCGAAGATCAAGGAACACACCAGGCAGGTCCGTAATACTGTTGTGGAAGAAGTTTAAAGCGGGTTTGGACAGACTCTCCCACCTTTGGACAGACTCTCCCACCCCTCAGCTGTAGTTTCTCTACAGTTCATCCAGAGTGATCATGGGCCTCTTGTCTGCATCTCTGATCAGTCTTCTCCTTGTCTGAGCTGAAAGTTTAGAGGGACGTCAGGTCTTGGTAGATTTGCAGTGGTCTGATACTCCTTCCATTTCAAAATGATTGCTTGCACAGTGCTCCTTGGGATGTTTAAAGCTTGGGAAATCTTTTGTATCCAAATCCGCTTTAAGCTTCTCCACAACAGTATTACGGACCTGCCTGGGGGGTGTTCCTTGGTCTTCATGATGCTCTCTGCGCTTTCTACAGAACCCTGAGACTATCACAGAGCAGGTGCATTTATACAGAGACTTGATTACACACAGGTGGATTCTATTTATCACCATCAGTCATTTAGGACAACATTGGATCATTCAGAGATCCTCGCTGAACTTCTGGAGTGAGTTTGCTGCACTGAAAGTAAAGGAGCCGAATAATTTTACTGCGCCCCACTTTTCAGTTTTTTTGCTAAAAAGTTTAAAATATCCAATAGATTTCGTTCCACTTCACAATTGTGTCCCACTTGTTGGTGATTCTTCACCAAAAATTAAAATTTTATATCTTTATGTTTGAAGCCTGAAATGTGTCAAAAGGTTGAAAAGTTCAAGGGGGCCGAATACTTTCGCAAGGCACTGTACTTGCCATGAAGGGGCTGAATAATTTTGAAACTGGAGAAGTCATTATAGGTTGCATTTTCAGTTGAATTTGGGGAAATCACTTGAAGCATCTGTTGTGATGAACTATTTCAATTACTTTTGTTTGATTTGTTCATTGCAAACAGCTGAAAATCTGTATAATTTTTACACTAAACCTGATTTGCAGGGGGTTAAATAATTTTGATTGCACCTGTATATATACCCCGGTCCATTTTACATGTTCTAATCTCACACTTATAGATGTAAGAGTGTTTTTTTTGCAGTTGTGTTCACATGTGAAAGTACAGTCTGATGTGTGTAATCTACTGCAACATAACTAGTATTTAGGTCAAGTTTGGAAAATGTGGTATGCCGTTGTGCTCTCTGAAATTCCATATCACCCTCTATGCCCAGATTGAGCACAACGTTTATTAACGTTTGCAAAAGAGAATCCTCAGACATCAAATACACCTGTCAATAGATGCACCATTATTGCAGTCTATTATCTCACAGAATTTGCAAATACCAACTCACAAGAAGTGATAAACAGTTAAAAAAGATCCTTGGTTGGTCTTTCTGACTATATGAGCAGTTACTCCCATGAAGCAAAGATTACCATTTGAGCCGTAACTTTAAGTTGAAAAAGCAATATCCTATATTTGATAAACATAAAGATTTCTTTGAACTAAAATTGAAAACCTGTAATGAGTTTGTACAGCTACATTTTGGAACACAGACAAAATGATGCAAAATCAGGTTTTGACCAAAATTGCTTTTCGCTAGTCATGTACTTTGACATCTTTGATTTAACTCTGCAATGGACTAGCATCCCAGCCAGGGGGGAATTGCTCTCTCTTAATTAAATGAATAAATGAATGAATCTCTACTTAAAAACAAAACATATTTTACCAGAATTATGTAGTAATATTTGAATTAGATTACTTTCTAACCTTGCTTTGGTCCCTGCCTGCAAAGATCCGCGATGTTTAAGCAGCCATTTTAAGAATTAGATCTGTAAAGTACGTTTACTCTATTTACTCAAAAAGTATTATTATATTAAATTATATAAATGTATGAATCACATATAATTATAAATTATATAAACATATGAATTCTTATCTGCTCTTTGTTACTATTTTCTCAACTTCTGCTTCCGCTTTTCTCTTCTCTGCGGTTTTACCTCTGCTTTAAAGACATTCTTCTACTGTATGTCAGCCATTTCAAAGTGTGTAGACCTAGTCCTTAATCACACTGACAGCACACCATCATCATCATCATCATCATCATCATCATCATCATCATTATCTTTAAATCAGAATGCTTTATTTGGCGGTCATCTGGTTTCTTTTATTCTGTGCAGGTATTCAGTTTTCAGTAATTGTTTTGGTGTGTTTCTCCTCTGAGTGTCTGCGTGATATGTCTTGGAGGCGTTTAAGGAAGGTATTTCATCATTAATGCAGATTTGATAGAATATTGCAGTCTGAATGATGTTTTTTGGTTTTAATTTCAATCGGTATACATACATAAGATTAAACTCTATTTGGTGATAAGGGCATGGAATTTAACATTGTGGTTAAATATGTTTGTTCAAATTTGTTTGAATTTTGATTTTTTAATGACTTTTTAATAATTTTAAAATCATTTTAGGTTTAAGTTGATATATTTTTATGCTGAAAGTTTAATATAGTTGAATAAACAAAGTACTATCAAGAATTTTGTGTTGTATACCAGAGTCTATAAGTTTAGAAGCTTATAACTGGCAAAACTAACTTAGCAAAAAGAAATGAAAAAATTTTATCACATTATTAGAATAAAACAATGTTTTCTGTTTTAGTTGACTATAGCAGATATGTACATACAGTATAACCAAATCCTTTATTAGTTTTGTTTTCAATTCTACATGAACAGAGTTGTTGTTTAGATGAGATATCCTTTGTGTGGGAATCAAACCATTTTCTGCTAAACAACCTGGTAATTAACAGTAAACATGTTGTGTTATGCTGGTTGCTGGTAATTTGTCTTCATTTTTAATTGCAATGTTTTTGTTTTTGCAGTTTTTAAATGAATCCACTCCTATAAGCTAAGTTAGACTTTTCTAGCTAAAGCCACAAATTAAATGAATGTTATACATAACTAAAAAATAAAACAATGACATACTTCAATAGGATCCACAAAGATGAACCAAATGCAATGCGATGTAGTATAATGACTGCAGATAGGAAACATTATGGATTAAATTAAATGGGTTGAAATAGACTAAATTCCATGTTTAGTTCAAGCACTACAGTTTTTATTTAAATTGTTCACTGCTGTCAATCATATCAATGATTGTGGCAATAATATATAGATCTGACTTCAGCTTATGCAAACACAGTGGGGGGTAAATCCCATGCAGATAATAATGTTTCATTTAAATTCAGACACAGAGTGAAAAAGACTTCTCTGTTTCATTCCTGCAGATTATACCAAGTCAGATGAAAGAAATATTCTACACCAGATGACCAGAACCGCTTCTGAGGGGGAAACTGTTGTTTTACACTGCAATGGAAATCCAGATCATAAATCAGATTTTATTTGGCGTAAGGATGGGAATCTTCTTTTTAACTACAACCCACATAAGAGCCTAACAGTGATAAACTACACATCAAGCAGGATGCAGGTTGACCCCACAGATCCAAGAAAACTGAAGATATCTAATGTACAACTTTCAGATGCAGGACTATACTCATGTTCTCTATTAAAAAAACAATGGATATTAACTATAGAAGGTAATTTGTTGGGAAAAAAGTTGCCAACAACAAATAAACAAATAAACAACCATTTTTGTGCCTTTTTTTCTTAACTGTGTGATTGCACTCTTTAAATTAAGTATTTTTATTTTTTTTTAATGTTTTTCTGTCACCAGTTCCAGGTAGTAAATCAGTATCCAACACCTTCAGTTACACATTTCTCTCAGTCACCGGAGCTGTTGCAGTTTGTCTCTTTTCCGTCTATGCTGTGTGTTCTCACAGGTACGTGGCAACAATAAGAGATTCAGAAAGAAATATTATAATAACATTTTGGGTTTTTTTAATATATTTGCAGCATTTCTATATCAGTTTAACCAGTGGGATGTCATACACAGACAATTCCAGAATTGTAGACAAACGAAAAAAAATTGGGGATTGCAAAAAGAAAAGATTACAGTGGCATTGTGTGCATCGTGCTGCATGTGTTTCACGGGTGAGTGACCACTACAGGGTTCAAAAAGGCATACAGTACATTTTGAATGGATTCTAAAATGCATTTTTATTTTTTACCCATTTGCACACACACACACCACTTTATTTGAACACCCACTCATTCATCCAATAATCAGCCAATCATGTGGCAACGCTAGTGAAATGCATAAAAATTAGCAGATACAGCTTTGGATAATGTTCACATCAACCATCAGAATGGGGAAAAATGTGCTCTCAGCGTTTTTTGACCGTTGGCATGATTGTTGTTGCCAGACAGGTTTGAGTATTTCTATAATTGCTAATGTCGAGGGAATTTTATGCACAACAGTTTGTAGAATGTACTTGCAATGGTGCAATAAAAGAGAAAAAAAAAACCATCCAGTTCAACAGAAAATGGTCAGACTGGGTGAATGTTTACATACAATACATTGTAACATTTCAGTTATAATAATCTTTTACATATTAATCTTTAACATTTAATCCTGTTTAATCTTATACAGTTAATCCTGTTCTCAACTGCAATCTTGATAAGTGCACCAAACAAATTCAAATATTTCTGATTTCCGTTTTTCACTAGTCACTGAGACATAAATGATAAATACACACAGGAAGTACATTAGTAATTTAAGCAAAATCACAGCCTTTTCAGGATGGAAAAAGATTCATTACAATTTGTGTGCAACATTGTGTTTTTACACTGCATTAATATGATGGTTGTTTGGACCACTGATGTTACTCTAAAAAAAAATGTGTGTTTTCATTACAGGAAATGGAAAAAAAGATGAGGCTCTGCTCAAACTGTAACTGGCAATGAACTTGTAAGTTCTCACTTAGCAGAAATATATAAGAATGTGATTGGTTAGGTAATTTTTTTTATTAGAAATATATCATTTATTGTTAATAGAATGATTTCCAAAAAGAGGATTATTGTTACAATTGATAAAATGATCTAAGATACACAGCAAAATCACCAGTGTTGGATTATTATACCACAGTGTTGAATTCACACCCTACCGTTTTAGGTCCATTGGATTCAAATAAACTCTGGGTGTTAATTCAACACTAGGGGGGTACTGCTTATACTTCCTACAAAGAAGTGGAGAAACTTTGATTACATGACGATGCAAACTATAACTTTGTTGTCTGCTAGAAATTCTACTAATAAGTAACATTTAAACATGTAATCATTAAACAATTAAACATTTCAAATGTCAGTGAATATTCTACCAAATGAAATGTATCATTAATATTTTCATATGTAGAAAGGTTTCCTGAGTAATGTAATATTTGGGCCTCCTAAAGTTTACAGTCAATATGAAAACATAACGTGTTTCTTACACATGATCCTTAAAAATTCCTGTGAAATTATTATTATTATTATTATTATTATTATTATTATTATTATTATTATTATTATTATTATTATTATTATTTTCTTTTATCTAAAGGCAAAAGAAGATTCTCAGAGTGAGGTGCTAACTTCCTGTGTAAGTTCACTTACACTCCCACACTTTCACTCACTCTCAAATCAAGCAAATCTCTAATTGAGATATGTTGATATAGTCAAGCTATACTTTTTTTTTTAATTGACTTTTATTTACTTTTTGTACAGGTCTACACAATGACAAGCTCAAATAACTGTGTCACTGGCTACAGCATTGGATCCTGAGCAGCGTTACCATCATGCTTTTCTGAAGAAATGTTTTATTCTCATCCTGAGCAGATATATAAATTGACTGGCCTTTCTAATGTAGAGTGAAATCTGGATTCAGAAACCTTTGAGTGTCCTTTAGGAAGCTGATTCCTTTATGTTTGATTTTTTTTTTAAACAATCTGCTATAAATGTTGTGTTCAGCCTCATGTCTTCCGCTTCTGTAAATAAATAGCTCCAGGCAAAGACATCAGTACAATAAATCATCTAAAGTGTCAGGGAAAAGAATTGCCCCCGACACCCTGATTTGCACCCTGATTTCCATGCACTTCATTCTGATTTTCACAATTCTATTTTATTCTGTTTTTATTTAAATTTCACTTTCAAAATAAATATCTGCTCTTGAATCCGTATTCACCTCTGTTACCTGACAACTCTCTCCACCTTGTGCAAAAATAGAAGAAAAAAGGTTTATTTCAACCTCACAAAAATGGCAGACATTATTTTCTAAATTGCCTAAATATCTGTTAGTACAATAAAAATTACATTATGCATATCATTATAGAAAAATCCCAATATTAAACATGATGTTGCCTTTCATAACTTATAGCTTGGAAAAGTGTTTGTTGTTGTTATTCTTGTTCGCCTAGCTGTATCTCGTATTTCAGCATTTAAAATAACAACATAGAGGGCTCCCTAAATGTAGGCTTACTGTATGTAAATTTGTATATTTGTCCGCTAAATTACTTAGTACTATAATGTACAGTAGATAATGCTGTCCTTTAGCATATTTGGGCCCTCCTGAGGACCCTCCTCCTACAGCTTCTTTCCACTCTCCCAGTCAACCAAGAAGCAGCTCCGGGAAAAAATGTCTCATAGTGGCACAAGCTATCACCCCTGGACAGGTAGGCTCTATCACTTTCACTGGCATTAACCTTCCACAGGAACTAACAGACACTAGTTCCTTGACACCGGCGCCTCCAGGCTCACCTGAGCCTTTCGCCTCCATCTCAGCTCGTACATTTCAGTCCAGCCATAAATCCGCCCCATCCCCCACCCCCACCCCCACCCCAATAGCCCTCTACTCAGAATACTGCCTAAGGAAAGGAACCAGCTGAAGTCTGTAAGTATTCATACCCCTATCCGTGCAAATTAATATCATATGGGCTAGTAAACTGATGGTCTATAAAAAGGCTTTCATTACCAAGGTGTCACAAGGAACATTTTACCCATAATGATGGGTGAAATCAAAGGGCTCCCCCAAGACCTACACAACCTTATTGATGCAAAACATTGATAAGCGGGATACAGATGTATTAAAAATTTTTGAATCGTAATTTCTTAATCCTCCAGTAGGCACCATTGAGGCCATTATCTGCAAAGTGGGAGCAGCATCACTCCATCATCAACCGGTCAGGCACAGGAGCGTCTCCGTAAAAATTTCTGACCAGAGAGTCAAAAGAATAGTCAGAACAGTATTCGCCAGAGTCAAAGACCACTGGAAAGTCTTCAAGCACTTTCGGATAGGGTCCTTGACTCTTGGGCACTGGGAGTTAGCATTTGGATGCAGCAGGTTCAATATTTCCCTCATTGTATCTCATTCTCATTAATGCTGATTTTACTAGCATAGTGCAGCCTGAATGCCATTTACATCACTTGTTTATGAATGAGTTCTCATTGGTGTACACAATTAACTAATATTAATTTGTATTAGGTGATAAGAAAGTGAAATTTAATATGTAGTTAAAATTAATTGGTTATTTTTTTAACCTGAAACTGTAACAAGTAAGCAATTATTCCAAATTAAAAGCTGGTAAAGCAATGGCCACAAAAAAATACAAAACCATCAGGCATTTTGTATTGTACACTAAAATCAGAAAGTTTGAGAGAAATATTCTTCACAAGATGAACGGAACTGCTTTTAAGGG
This sequence comes from Ameiurus melas, assembly GCA_012411365.1. Lineage (NCBI taxonomy): Eukaryota > Metazoa > Chordata > Actinopteri > Siluriformes > Ictaluridae > Ameiurus > Ameiurus melas. The sequence goes on along the minus strand of CM022758.1, from coordinate 15,066,022 downwards.
GAAAATTTCTTTCACAGTCTGACTTCTCTCATTTTCTTTGCAGATTGCACCAAGTCATATGAGAGAAATATTCTACAAACAGATGAACAGAACTTCTTTAAGGGGAAACTGTTGTTTTTTTCTGCAATGGAACTCTGACTAGTGATCTTAAAGATATCGGTTGGCGTAAAAGATGGGAATCTTATTTTTTGTCTACAGCCCAGTTAAAAACCGAATGGTGACACATTCTGTGCTATGTGTCTTCACAATGTGTCTTAAGCTCTTTTTCTCAACTGCCACTTCGCTTGCTCTTCTCTGCGGTTTAACTTTGTTTTAATGCCATTCTTCCATTTCACCAGAGAGTGTGTAAAGCCTCGTGTTTAATTATACTCACAAGCACATATCATCATCACATCATCATCATCATCATCATCATCATCATCATCAGATCAGAATGCTGTGTTTGGTGGTCATAATGTTACTTTTATCTTGTGCAAGTATTCAGTTTTCTGGCTTGATTCTCTCGAAGGTTCTTGGTAAATTTTATATATATATATGATTTATATATATATATATATATATATATATATATATATATATATATATATATATATATATATATATATATATATAAACTTGCTAAAAAGGAGTAAAGTTTAAAGAATGGTTAATTAGATTAGTGGTAAAACTGCAGTCTTGTCGACAGATGGGTCTGACTGAGATGGCTTTCTGAATTAAATATTATATATTGGCTCCCAGTGCAAAATCTCGCATTAACTTTAAAATACTTTTATTAACCTATAAAGCACTAAACGGTCTCGTCGCCAAAATATCTAAGCGACCTTCTGGTTTTATATGATCCGCCATCGTCTACTTAGATGCAAAAGATGCAGGCTATTTGACGGTACCTCGAATAGTGAAGGCTACAGCGGGGGGGAAGAGCTTTGGCTTATAGAGCCCCACAGTTATGGAACAGTCTTCCTATCAGTGTTCGGGACTCAGACACAGTCTCAGTGTTTAAGTCTAGGCTTAAAATGTATTTGTTTACTCAAGCCTACCCTGACTAGATTATATCTCACTACTTGTAATAATCTTTTCTCTCCTCTCTCTTTTTGCGAGACCCACACGCAATTTATAGAGATACTGGAGATCCAGATCCTTTCTGCCTCTGGATGGAGCTCAAATCTTCTCTAATTCCAGAATGCTGTGACTACGGCTGCTCCTAAGGCCATACAGACTTCATATAAATCCATAATGAACTTTTTTAACACTATCTGTTGTTACCCAGATGAGGATGGGTTCCCTTCTGGAGTCTGGTTCCTCTCAAGGTTTCTTCCTCTTAAAACATCTTAGGGGAGTTTTTCCTTTCCACCCCGCACACTCAGTTGGGATAAATACACCTTCATTATCTGTATACCATGTTTCTAAAGCTGCTTTGAGACAATGTCTATTGTAAAAAGCGCTATACAAAAATTGAATTGAATTGAATATATCATTTATAATCTATTGATATTGACGCGATATATTATAATGTTGAAAAAAGTTTTATTACTATGTTCAAACGTTGTAATTATTTTTAATTGTTTTTGCTCTCATAGCATGCACTATTTAATAAAGTGTTACCAGACCTCCTTCATGATTTGTCTTTGCTGTTATCATTTTCACATTGTACAGATGCTCAGGCAGAAATAAAGCCACTAGGGACAGTAGATCATAAAATGAAAAAATACAAAGATGAACAACATATTCAATTAGACAAAGCTATTTTATCTGTTTTTATATTTTACCAGGTGATCTATTTTGCATCCTCCTGATACAGTTGGTGTATACTGATTTATTCTTTCTTTTCACTTTTGTAAAAGAATAGCTCCAGGCAATGACATCATTACACTGATACCTAATATTTATGACACTGATAAAAGACCACAGGCTCAATATGAAGGTCTGAGACAGCAAAATCAACCTCTATTCTACTTTACTCTATTCACATGGGAATTTACTTCCATTAATGTCAAGTAAACAATAATATACAATTAATAAAATATTATATAAACAACACGTATCTATTGTAGATCATTTTACTGTGCTTAAGAGGTGAGGGGAGTGCATGTGAAACCCCTCTCTCTCCTCAGGATAGTGGTAAACACCGCTGTTACTAGAAAACTGACATTGGACATACAGCATTACAGAAATATGCTTTGTTGAGCTGGATTTATGCGAGGACTGATCCATAAATCACATGCAGATCAGGCCAAGAACTTCGATATAAGCATGTTCACATCGCAAAAATATTAAGATGGGGAAAAAATGTGAAAAACCCCCCAAACAAATCCAAATAAAATTTTTTTCCAATCTTCAACTGGCCAGTTTCAGTGCATCTGTGTGTAGTCTCACATTCCTGTTCTTGGCTGACAGGAGAGGAACCTGATGTAGTCTTCTATTTCCTCTGACCCCATTCTGATGTTTAATGTAAACTTGAACTGAAGCTTGTGACCTGATACTGCATGGATTTTATGACATCGTGCTGCTGCCACATGATTGGCTGTTTAAATAACTGCCTGAATGAGCAGGTGTTTCTATTAAAGTGGCTGGTGAGTGTATATAACCTCTGTCTCCCTCAAATCTGCACTGACCTGTTGTATTATGGTATTTATGTATATGCAATCAATGTAATCATCTTCTGTTTATGAAATAATCATTACCTGCAAACATAAAAAACCCTACTTCTTGATTAAAGTGGATTTGTTAACACTAATACAATGCAATTGTGATTAAAAGCTTTCAATATACAATATGTGCTTCTGTATTAAAAAGAATAATTTAACTAGCTACTATTAAATGGCAGGACCTATCTCCATCCATCCATCCACCTTCACTACCACTTACTCCCTTTTCAGGGTCACGGGCAAACTGGAGCCTATCCCAGGGAGCATCAGGGCAAGGCGGGTGAATACACCTGGACAGGGTGCCAGTCCATCACAGAGGACCTATTCCTTGTTTGTCAAATTTAACATCAAAATGATAGCAAAATATGATCTGATTATCTTCAGGCATAAATGATATACATACACAGTAAAGCCTCCACAGTAAATCCTGTCACTTTCCCTCTGCATTTGCTTTAATGATCAGTAAAATGTATAATCAGCAGTTAAAAATCTGTAAAGTAGTGTACAACTTTTTTGAAAATGCTGTGATGAACATTTTCATTAAAATGACAGAAGCCTGTCCCCTCTCCATCATTCCATCTTCTGATCTCACACTTATAGATGTAAGAGTGTGTTGCAATTGTGAACGCAGGTTTACGTAGTGAGAATACAGTACATAACGTGGTGGGTGTAGTCTACTGGAACATAACCAGTATTTACCTCAAGGTTTAAAAATGTGGTATGCCGTTGGTTTCGTTGAATTTCCACATCACTCTCTATGCCCAGCTCGAGCACAGCGTTATTAAAATTTAAGGCAAAGATGGCAATTTGATTTGAACAATTTGAACGAACAAAAGATTTCATTAAATTAACATGAAAAACCAGTCAGAAGTCTAAAGTAGGCTACATTTTGGTACACAGAGCTAACAATGACCAAAAAATCGGGGTTTTGACCAAAATTGTTTGTTGCCTGTAATGTACCTTGACACCTACGCTTTAACCCTGGCAATGGACTGAGTGTTAGTCCCCTGTTCCTGGATTCCCTCTGGATCCACTGCAACACTGACCAGGATAAATCAGTTAGTTGAATGAATCTCAGCTTAAATATATTTTAATAAAACAATGTAACGGTAATAATACATTTTTTGATGACTTTTCTAACCTTGCCTTGGCCTCTGCCCTGCGGGTGTGTTTAATCACCAATTCATAGCATCTGTAATTGCAGTTTACAAAATATCTGAGTCTTGTTGCTATCTAACATTGCTTTTCTCTCTTCTGTTTTCGCTTGCTCTGCGGTTTGGCTCTAATCAGTCATCCTTTAAAGATTCTTCTATTCCAAACTCTACAGGTGTCAATGTAACCGTCTTTAATCACACGACAGCCCCCCTCATCATCGATCAAATACTGCGTTTGATGTCCATTGGATTTCTTTATCTTCTGCAGTGTTCAATTTTCTGACTTGTTTCTCTCTAGAAGTCTGATGTGATTGTGTTGGGTGTTTTAGTCAGGTAATTTCATTCTAGCAGTAATGATGATTTTACTAGCATGAGTGCAGCGAATGATATTTCATCAATTGGTTGTAGATGAGTTCTGATTGGTGTACACAATTAACTGTGATAAATTTGTGCAAGTGATGAAAGTGAGTAATATTGTAGTTAAAATACGTTGGTTATTTTAATCTATGACTACACAGAATGATAAATAGTTAATCAAAATTAAGCAGGAAAAGCAGTGATAAAATTTAAAATTCAACCGGGCATTTAGTGTTCTGTAAAATCAGTTTAACATTGACTAACTTTCTGAAATAATTTCCTTGAATGAATTTTAAAAAATGACAACAACAACAACAAAACACACTTTTACAGTCTGACTTCTCATTTTCTTTGCAGTTACCAAGTCATATGAGAGAAATATTCTACACCAGATGAAGCAGAACTGCTTTTAAGGGAAAATGTTGTTTTCACTGCTGTGGAACTCTGACTGATGAACTTAAAGATATAGGTTGGCGTAAAGATGAATCTTATTTTTCTACAGCCCAGTTGTAACCAAACTGTGTTCCATACATCGAACGAGATGCAGGTTAATCCCAAATCAAGACTACAGATATCTGATGTACAGTTTTTCAGATGCAGGGAGTATATTTTCGATATGAACATACGGTGGATCTTGACTATGAAATCTAAAAATGGTTTTAAATAATTTTTAATATGCTGTTTTATTAGCATCAACTGAAATATCATCAGACCATTCTTTATTTATAATTCATTTATTGATTATTGACATTATTTTCTGACTTTATCTTTTAGCTTCCCAGAGAAGGCCATCCTGCAACAGTTTTCTCAGTAATCACAGCGTGTCTCAGTCGTAATCTGTCTTCTGTGCGATGGCATCTTCCTAGATGGTAAGCCCACCTCAGACTTAAACATTCAGCTCTTTGAAGGTCATTCTAATAACATCTAGTTCTGAACCTTTAACCACTGACATTACTTTTGGCTTCATTCATTCATAGACAAACATTAACAAGACTGACCATGCACTATGCCACTATGTTAAAGACACCTATTGTTATATACTGGCACAGAGTTAAATTACTGGGTCAAAGTAGACAATAGTTACCATCTTTAGTTGTGTTGTGTGTGCTATAAATTGGTTGTGGGCAAAGCAGAAGCCATAACAATGAACATTAAAAATTTCAGTTAGATTTATCCTTTGCCCCTATCCTCTGATCAGCATTGTCTTCATCCAGAACATTTAATCTATTCCTCCACCTCCATCACCCGTTCCAACATCTGTCATGGACCACTTTTTTAGTGGTAGGAGTAATTAACACATTAATGTGCATGCACACAAATTACAACAGTGATTTAAACATTATCACAGCTTTATCAGGTCTGGAAAGGTCCATTGCTGTTTGTAAGCAATGTATGTTTTGTTTTGTCAATTCATGTGTCATACTGCAAATGATTTTATAATATAGAATTTAACTTTCATTAAAAGAAACAAGAAAACAGAGGGCCTCAGATCAAACAGACACGGGCTGTAAACATAAGTTTCCTTCACACATATTTTAGCTGTACACTGCTTACCATAATCTTAATTTCTTTTATGTAATAATTCATCTGATAACAAGGTGACTTAAAGAATAGACAATCATTATCTCATCTACAATATGATTTTACTGTGTAGTGTTTATAAGAAATCAGATAGTTTTTATTACCTCTTAGAGAACCTTCCTGGGTAATGTGCCAGCAGTACAATCCATAAAATCATGCAGATACAGGCCAAAAGCTTCAGTGTTCACATCAAACATCAGAAATTGATCTCTGTGACTTTAAATGTGGCATGGCTGTTAGTGCTAGATGATTTGGTTTGAGTATTTCATAAACTGCTGATTTTCACACACTATAGTCTCTAGAGTTTACAGAGAAAGGTGCAAAATACAAAACAACACTGAGTAAGCAACAGTTCTGTGGGGAAAACCATTGTTGATTAGAGAGGGTCAGATGAAATGACCAGGTTGGTATAAAATGCCAGAAAGAACATAGTAATTTATATAAACACTCTTTACAACAGTGGTAAGCAGAAAAGCATCTCAGCATGCAAAAAACATCAGGTGGATGGGCTACAACAGCAGAAGATCACATTGGGCTCCACTTCTGTCAGCCAAGAACAGGAATGTGAGACTATCATGAGCACAGACTCACCCAAACTGGACAATTGAAAACTGGAAAGAACAGGTGGTTTTTACCCCTAATCTTTAACTGTCCAGTTTGAGATTTACAGCTGTGATGTCACCACAATACCATATGTTCTAAAACACAGCTGTGACACCATAACAATACCATATGTTCTAAAACACATCTGTGATGCCACCACAATACCATATGTTCTAAATCACATCTGTGATGCCACCACAATACCATATGTTCTAAAACACAGCTGTGATGTAACCACAATACCATATACTCTAAAACACAGCTGTGATGTAACCACAATACCATATACTCTAAAACACAGCTGTGACGTTGCCACAATTCCATATGTTCTAAAACACAGCTGTGTAGAATCGAACCAGGCAGCTGTGATGGTAACAACAGAAGATAAGACATTCCATTTAAACAGCCCTCGGCCACTCAAACGGTAATTCAAAGAAGCTGTCGTGACTGGTGCCAACAATTCCGAGGTGGACTGACAAACCCACCATTAGTAAACACTAGCGACCTTTGTGAGAGTGGCCTCCTGGCCGAATGTTGCCGTAAATCCATAACTCAACCCTCCAGAATGCCACAAGTGGGTTGAGAAACAAGCCCTTCTCTTGGACTCACCAAAACCATATGGCTTACCCAACAGATAAAACCCAAGGTCCTTCACTCATAAAGTGATATCTGCAGGAAGAAAGTAAAAGTAAAGAAATTCAGATAGAATGTCATTATATATACATGTAGATATTCTGGATAAAGTTTAATGCACACTTCAGTAAAAGGCACCCATCTGCAGTGACAATGGAATGAGACATCATGGGTGGAGCATTTGGCTTACGCCCAGCCTTAAGATAATCTCTGGTTGGTTGGACTAGCCAGAAAAGAGTTAAAAATCCAACTCTCTGCTGTCTGAAGTCTGTACTCTCGGTTCGCTCTGCTCTCTTGGCTCTCTAAAATCAATTCATCTCACCTCATTGGTGCGGGAGTCTTCAGTCAACATCTGCACGGAGACCCAGCCTAGATCTCCCCAGACGGACGTAATATCTAATGCATAATTCATTAATATGCTAAATTAATCTTATCGCTGGACAAATTGAACCTGTTCATGGCTGGAGTGGAAGATTTTGAGTGTCCAGCACAGAGCCCTGACCTCAACCCCACTGAACACCTTCGGGATGAACTGGAATGCAGACAGCACATCAGGCCTCCTCACCCAACATCAGTGCCTAACCTCACTAATGCTCTTGTTGCTGAATGATCACAAATTCATACAGCCACGCTCCAAAATCTAGTGGAAAGTCTCCCCAGAAGAGTGGAGGTTATTATAACAGAAAAGGATTACTAAATCTGGAAAGAATAGATGTTCCACAAGCACATGAGTGTGATGGTCAGGCATCCACAAACTTCTGACCACATAGTGTATATTTGTTGCTTAAATATAACTCAGTCAAATGCTTTTGAAAAATAAATAAATAAATAACATTTAAAACAACGCTTATTTGATAGATTTGTAGCTGACATCTTCATGTTATTTTTGTTAATTTCATAACCTACACATGTTCAGGAAGTAAAAAGCCACTAGGGACAGCAAATCATAAAGATGAACGGAAACAGAGACCACCAACATACACAAGTGTGCTGCTTTATATGTGTTGTGCTTTTGTAAAATAATAGCTACACTGAATCAACTATTATTCATGATATTGATAACAGGCTCAAGATGAAGTTCAGAGATGGCAAAATCAACCTCCACTTGCATTATACACAGGCTGGTCACCTTTCATTAAATGCAAGCAAACAAAAATATATCATTAACAATATATTATATAAACAACAAACTATTGTTGATCATACAATGTGCTTTAATGCTGGCTATGCATCTCGTGATGCAGCAGGTCATAACAGCAAAAGGGAGCTCTACAAAGTACTAAAGATACAGTGCCTGATAGCAAGTATTCGGCCCCCCTTGAACTTTTCAACCTTTTTGCCACATTTCAGGCTTCAAACATAAAGATATAAAATTTAAATTTTTGTGAAGAATCACCAACAAGTGGGACACATATGTGAAGTGGAATGAAATCTATTGGATATTTTAAACTTTTTAGCAAATAAAAAACGTGAAAAGTGGCGCAAAATTATTCTCCCTTTACTTTCAGTGCAGCAAACTCACTCCAGCAGTTCAGCGAGGATCTCTGAATGATCCACCTGTGTGTAATCAAGTCTCTGTATAAATGCACCTGCTCTGTGATAGTCTCAGGGTTCTGTTGAAAGCGCAGAGGCATCATGTAGACCAAGGAACACACTTGGCAGGTCCGTAGTACTATTGTGGAGAAGTTTAAAGCCGGATTTGGATACAAAAGATTTCCCAAACTTTAAACATCCCAAGGAGCACTGTGCCGCGATCATTTTGAAATGGAAGGAGTATCAGACCACTGCAAATCTACCAAGACCTGGCCGTCCATCTAAACTTTCAGCTCAGACAAGGAGAAGACTGATCAGAGATGCAGCCAAGAGGCCCATGGAGCATCCCAAGCACGCACTGTGTACTATCATTTTGAAATGGAAGGAGTATCAGACCACTGCAAATCTACCAAGACCTGGCCGTCCATCTAAACTTTCAGCTCAGACAAGGAGAAGACTGATCAGAGATGCAGCCAAGAGGCCCATGATCACTCTGGATGAACTGCAGAGAACTACAGCTGAGGTGGGAGAGTCTGTCCATAGGGACAACAATCAGTCGTACACTGCACAAATCTGGCCCTTTATGGAAGAGTGGCAAGAAGAAAGCCATTTCTCAATGTTTGGTGTGACGTTTGGTGTGTCTCCCAGGCCGCTTGTGGCAAACTTTAGACGAGACTTTTATGGATATCTTTGAGAAATGGTTTTCTTCTTGCCACTCTTCCATTTCAAAATGATCGCTTGCACAGTGCTCCTTGGGATGTTTAAAGCTTGGGAAATCTTTTTGTATCCAAACCGGCTTTAAACTCTCCACAACAGTATTACGGACCTGCCTGGTCTTCATGATGCTCTCTGTGCTTTCAACAGAACCCTGAGACTATCACAGAGCAGGTGCATTTATACAGAGACTTGATTACACACAGGTGGATTCTATTTATCACCATCAGTCATTTAGGACAACATTGGATCATTCAGAGATCCTCGCGAACTTCTGGAGTGAGTTTGCTGCACTGAAAGTAAAAAAAGCCGAATAATTTTGCACGCACCACTTTTCAGTTTTTTATTTGCTAAAAAGTTTAAAATATCCAATAGATTTCGTTCCACTTCACAATTGTGTCCCACTTGTTGGTGATTCTTCACAAAAATTTAAATTTTATATCTTTATGTTTGAAGCCTGAAATGTGGCAAAAAGGTTGAAAAGTTCACAACTACTACTTTGCAAGGCACTGTACTTGCCATGAAGGGGCTGAATAATTTTGAAACTGGAGAAGTCATTATAGGTTGCATTTTCAGTTGAATTTGGGGAAATCACTTGAAGCATCTGTTGTGATGAACTATTTCAATTACTTTTGTTTGATTTGTTCATTGCAAACAGCTGAAAGTCTGTATAATTTTTACACTAAACCTGATTTGCAACGGGGGTTAAATAATTTTGATTGCACCTGTATATTACCCCGTCCATTTTACATGTTCTAATCTCACACTTATAGATGTAAGAGTGTTTTTTTTTTTTTTGCAGTTGTGTTCACATGTGAGTACAGTCTGATGTGTGTAGTCTACTGGAACATAACTAGTATTTAGGTCAAGTTTGGAAAATGTGGTATGCTGTTGTGCTCTCTGAAATTCCATATCACCCTCTATGCCCAGATTGAGCACAACGTTTATTAACGTTTGCAAAAGAGAATCCTCAGACATCAAATACACCTGTCAATAGATGCACCATTATTACAGTCTATTATCTCACAGAATTTGCAAATACCAACTCACAAGAAGTGATAAACAGTTAAAAAAGATCCTTGGTTGGTCTTTCTGACTATATGATCAGTTACTCCCATGAAGCAAAGATTACCATTTGAGCTGTAACTTTAAGTTGAAAAAGCAATATCCTAGATTTGATGAACATAAAGACTTCTTTGAATTAAAATTGAAATCCTGTAATGAGTTTGTACAGCTACATTTTGGAACACAGACAAAATGATGCAAATTCAGGTTTTGACCAAAATTGCTTTTCTGCTAGTCATGTACTTTGACATCTCTGATTTAACTCTGCAATGGACTAGCATCCCAGCCAGGGTGAATTCTCTCTCCTTAATTAAATGAATAAATGAATGAATCTCTATTTAAAAACAAACAAACATATTTTGCCAAGATTATGTAGTAATATTTGAATTAGATTACTTTCTAAAATTGCTTTGGTCCCTGCCTGCAAAGATCACGATGTTTAAGCAGCCATTTTAAGAATTAGATCTGTAAATGCACGTTTACTCTATTTACTCAAAAGTTATTATTATATTAAATTATATAAACGTATAAATTACATATAATTATAAATTATATAAACATATGAATTCTTATCTGATCTTTTCTCAACTTCTGTTTCCGCTTTCTCTTCTCTGCGGTTTACCTCTGCTTTAAAGACATTCTTCTACTGTATGTCAGCCATTTCAAAGTGTGTAGACCTAGTCTTTAATCACACTGACAGCACCATCATCATCATCATCATCATCATCATCATCATTATCATCATCATTATCTTTAAATCAGAATGCTTTATTTGGCGGTCATCTGGTTTCTTTTATTCTGTGCAGGTATTCAGTTTTCAGTAATTGTTTTGGTGTGTTTTCCTCTCTGAGTGTCTGCCGTGATTGTCTTGGAGCGTTTAAGCAAGGAGAGTATTTCATCATTAATGCAGATTTGATAGAATATTATGTTTTTTGGTTTTAATTTCAATCGGTATACATACTTCTGTAAGATTAAACTTTATTCGGTGATAAGGGCATGAAATTTAACATTGTGGTTAAATATGTTTGTTCAAATTTGTTTGAATTTTGATTTTTTAATGAATTTTAATAATTTTAAAATCATTTTAGGTTTAAGTTGATATATTTTTTATGTTGAAAGTTTAATATAGTTGAATAAACAAAGTACTATCAAGAATTTTGTGTTGTATACCAGAGTCTATAAGTTTAGCTTATAACTGGCAAAACTAACTTAGCAAAAAGAAATGAACATTTTTATCACATTATTAGAATAAAACAATGTTATCTGTTTTAGTTGACTATAGCAGATATGTACATACAGTATAACAAATCCTTTATTAGTTTTGTTTTCAATTCTACATGAACAGAGTTGTTGTTTAGATGAGATATCCTTTGTGGGAATCAAACCATTTTCTGCTAAACAACCTGAGTAATTAACAGTAAACATGTTGTGTTATGCTGGTTGCTGGTAATTTGTCTTCATTTTTAATTGCAATGTTTTTGTATTTTTGCAGTTTTAAATGAATCCACTCCTATAAGCTAAGTTAGACTTTTCTAGCTAAAGCCACAAATTAAATGAATGTTATACATAACTAAAAATAAAACAATGACATACTTCGATAGGATCCACAAAGATGAACCAAATGCAATGCGATGTAGTATAATGACTGCAGGTAGGAAACATTATGGATTAAATTAAATGGGTTGAAATAGACTAAATTCCATGTTTAGTTCAAGCACTACAGTTTTTATTTAAATTGTTCACTGCTGTCAATCATATCAATGATTGTGGCAATAATATGTAGATCTGACTTCAGCTTATGCAAACACAGTGGGGGGTAAATCCCACGCAGATAATAATGTTTCATTTAAATTCAGACACAGAGTGAAAAAAGACTTCTCTGTTTCATTCCTGCAGATTATACCAAGTCAGATGAAAGAAATATTCTACACCAGATGACCAGAACCGCTTCTGAGGGGGAAACTGTTCTTTTACACTGCAATGGAAATCCAGATCATAAATCAGATTTTATTTGGCGTAAGGATGGGAATCTTCTTTTTAACTACAACCCACATAAGAGCCTAACAGTGATAAACTACACATCAAGCAGGATGCAGGTTGACCCCACAGATCCAAGAAAACTGAAGATATCTAATGTACAACTTTCAGATGCAGGACTATACTCATGTTCTCTATTAAAAAAACAATGGATATTAACTATAGAAGGTAATTTGTTGGGAAAAAAGCCACCAACAACAAATAAACAAATAAACTACAATTTGTGTGCCTTTTTTCTTAACTGTGTGATTGCACTCTTTAAATTAAGTTGTTTTTTTTTTTTATGTTTTTCTGTCACCAGTTCCAGGTAGTAAATCAGTATCCAACACCTTCAGTTACACATTTCTCTCAGTCACCGGAGCTGTTGCAGTTTGTCTCTTTTCCGTCTATGCTGTGTGTTCTCACAGGTACGTGGCAACAATAAGAGATTCAGAAAGAAATATTCTAATAACATTTTGGGTTTTCTTAATATATTTGCAGCATTTCTATATCAGTTTAACCAGTGAGATGTCATACACAGACAATTCCAGAATTGTAGACAAACAAACAAAAATTGGGGATTGCAAAAAGAAAAGATTACAGTGGCATTGTGTGCATCGTGCTGCATGTGTTTCACGGGTGAGTGACCACTACAGGGTTCAAAAAGGCATACATTTTTAATGGATTCTAAAATGCATTTTTATTTTTTACCCATTTGCACACACACACACACACACACACACACACACACACACACACACACACACACACACACACACACACACACACACACACAAAACACACACACACACCACTTTATTTGGAACACCTACTCATTCATCCAATAATCAGCCAATCATGTGGCAGCAGTGAAATGCATAAAAATTAGCAGATACAGCTTTGGATAATGTTCACATCAACCATCAGAATGGGGGAAAAATGTGCTCTCAGCGATTTTGACCGTGGCATGATTGTTGTTGCCAGACAGGTTTGAGTATTTCTATAATTGCTAATGTCAGGGGAATTTTATGCACAACAGTTTGTAGAATGTACTTGCAATGGTGCAATAAAGAAAAAAAAAAAACATCCAGTTCAACAGAAAATGGTCAGATGGGTGAATGTTTACATACAATACATTGTAACATTTCAGTTATAATAATCTTTTACATTAATCTTTAACATTTAATCCTGTTTAATCTTATACAGTTAATCCTGTTCTCAACTGCAATCTTGATAAGTGCACCAAAAAATTCAAATATTTCTGATTCCCCGTTTTTCACTAGTCACTGATACATAAATGATAAATACACACAGGAAGTACATTAGTAATTTAAGCAAAATCACAACCTTTTCAGGATAGAAAAGGATTCATTACAATCTGTGAGCAACATTGTGTTTTACACTGCATTAATATGATGCTTGTTTGGACCACTGATGTTACTCTATAAAAAAAATATGTGGTTTTCATTACAGGAAATGGAAAAAGAATGGAGGCTCTGCTCAAACTGTAACTGGCAATGAACTTGTAAGTTCTCACTTAGCATAAATATATAAGAATGTGATTGGTTAGGTAATTTTTTTTATTAGAAATACTGTCATTTATTGTTAATAGAATGATTTCCAAAAAGAGGATTATTGTTACAATTGATAAAATGATCTAAGATACACAGCAAAATCACCAGTGTTGGTTTAATACCCACAGTGTTGAATTTAGGTCCATTGGATTCAAATAAACTCTCTGGGTGTTAATTCAACACTAGGGGTTTTACTGTGTACTTTACAAAGAAGTGGAGAAACTTTGATTACATGACGATGCAAACTATAAATTTGTTGTCTGCTAGAAATTCTACTAATAAGTAACATTTAAACATGTAATCATTAAACAATTAAACATTTCAAATGTCAGTGAATATTCTACCAAATGAAATGTATCATTAATATTTTCATATGTAGAAAGGTTTCCGGAATAATGTAATATTTGGGTCTCCTAAAGTTTACAGCCAATATGAAAACATAACGTGTTTCTTACACATGATCCTTCAAAATTCCTGTGAAATTATTATTATTATTATTATTATTATTATTATTATTATTATTATTATTATTATTATTATTATTTTCTTTTATCTAAAGGCAAAAGAAGATTCTCAGAGTGAGGTGATAACTTCCTGTGTAAGTTCACTTACACAACTCCCACACTTTCACTCATTCTCAAATCAAGCAAATCTCTAATTGAGATATGTTGATATAGTCAAGCTATACTTTTTTTTTTAATTGACTTTTATTTACTTTTTGTACAGGTCTACACAATGACAAGCTCAAATAACTGTGTCACTGGCTACAGCATTGGATCCTGAGCAGCGTTACCATCATGCTTTTCTGAAGAAATGTTTTAAGATTCTCATCCTGAACAGATATATAAATTGACTGGCCTTTTTAATGTAGAGTGAAATCTGGATTCAGAAACCTTTGAGTGTCCTTTAGGAAGCTGATTCCTTTATGTTTGATTATTTTTTTTTAAACAATCTGCTATAAATGTTGTGTTCAGCCTCATGTCTTCCGCTTCTGTAAATAAATAGCTCCAGGCAAAGACATAAGTACAATAAATCATCTAAAGTGTCAGGGAAAAGTATTGCCCCCGACACCCTGATTTCCACCCTGATTTCCATGCACTTCATTCTGATTTTCACAATTCTATTTTATTCTGTTTTATTTTACACTTTCAAAAATAAATATCTGCTCTTGAATCCGTATTCACCTCTGTTACCTGACAACTCTCTCCACCTTATTGCGAAAAATAGAAGAAAAAAGGTTTATTTCAACCTCACAAAAATGGCAGACATTATTTTCTAAATTGCCTAAATATCTGTTAGTACAATAATAATTACATTACGCATATCATTATAGAAAAATCCTAATTTCATAACTTTCATAACTTATAGCTTGGAAAAGTGTTTGTTGTTGTTATTCTTGTCTGCCCTAGCTGTATTCGTAATTTCAGCATTTAAAATAACAACATAGAGGGCTCCCTAAATGTAGGCTTACTGTATGTAAATTTGGATATTTGTCCGCTAAATTACTTAGTACTATAGTGTACAGTAGATAATGCTGTCCTTTAGCATATTTGGGCGGCTGTGGCTCAGGTGGTAGAGCAGGGTTCATAATCATAGGGTTGGCAGTTTGATTCCTGGCCCACATGACTCCAAATACCAAAGTGTCCTTGGGCAAGACACTGAAACCCAAGTTGCTCCTGATGGCAAGTGTCAGAAAGCCTGTCCTAGGAACTAAGGTTTGATTATCGTTTCCTGCACGTTCCGTTATTAACGACACACATCAGAATAAGATGACTGCTAATTCTTACATGCTGCTGGTTATGTTCTGTGTAATGTGTTCATGCAATACGTACCACATAAAACATCACATCTGCATAACTCAGCTGTATATTTAAGACTATAAATAAATGCTTCATAATCAAGAATCTCTTCTCCACTCCTGATTCTCTGATCGGAATCTGATTCATATTCGGCCACCTCAACCAGCTGAAATCTTGATTGTAGTGAGACTTGACTATGGTCCTTCCAGCTGGATTGAGACACACTAGAGACAATGGACAGAATAATCTGCCTACTCACCTGGACGATTACAAGGTTGACTACCGAACAACCGAGGACCCTCCTCCTACAGCTTCTTCCCACTGTCCCAGTCAACCAAGAAGCAGCTCGAGGAAAATGTCCCATAGTGGCACAAGCTCTCACTCCTGGACAAGTAGGTGCTCTATCACTTTCACTGGCATTAACCTTCCACAGGAACTCTCCCAGTGTCCAGACTGTTATGTTGGAGGAGAAGATCAAACAGAGGCAGTTAGATAGTCTCCGCCAGCAGGTCGAGGAGGATTCAGTGGCGGATGTGGAATACCAGCGGCTACACACACAAGCTAAGGAAGCCCAGCGTATTCAAGAGGAAGCTCTTGCAGCAAAGGAGGCCTTATCCAAGGATCTGGAAAGACAGTGTAAGTTGCAACAAGCAACAAGCAGAGACTGAGCTTGAAGTAGCAATGCTCATATCCTCCATGCTTCTAACAGACACTGGTTCCTTGACACCGCACCTCCAGGGTCACCTGAGCCTTTCGCCTCCATCTCAGCTCGTACATTTCAGTCCAGTCATAAATCCGCCTCATCTAGCATCCTTCCCCCCAACAGCCCTCTACTCAGAATACTGCCTAAGGAAAGGAACCAGCTGAAGTCTGTAAGTATTTATACCCCCTATCTGTGCAAATTAATATCATATGGGTTAGTAAACTGATGGTCTATAAAAAGGCTTTTCGTTACCAAGGTGTCACACAAGGAACATTTTACCCATAATGATGGGTAAAAGCAAAGGGCTCTCCCAAGACCTACGCAACCTTATTGATGCAAAACATATTGATGTAATCGGATACAGATGTATTTTTGAATCGTAATTTCTTAATCCTCCAGTAGGCACCATTGAGGCCATTATCTGCAAGTGGGAGCAGCATCACTCCATCATCAACCGGCCAGGCACAGGAGCGCCTCGTAAAATTTCTGACCAGGGAGTCAAAAGAATAGTCAGAACAGTAGCCCAAGAGTCAAAGACCACTCGGAAAGTCTTCAAGCACTTTCCGAGTGGTCCTTGACTCTTGGGCACTTGGAGTTAGCATTTGGATATAACCTGGAATAACCTCATTGGAAATATGTTTACTGAAAAAAATGTTGACATGTTCAATATTTCCCTCATTGTATCTCATTCTCATTAATGCTGATTTTAATAGCATAGTACAACCTGAATGCCATTTACATCACTTGTTTATGAATGAGTTCTGATTTTGTACACAATTAACTAAGATTAATTTGTATCAGGTGATAAGAAAGTGAAATTTAATATTGTAGTTAAAATTAATTGGTTATTTTTAACCTGAAACTGCAGAATGAAGTAAGCAATTATTATAAATTAAAAGCTGTAAAGCAATGGCACAGTAAAAAAAATACAAAACCATCAGGCATTTTGTATTGTACACTAAAATCAGAAAGTTTGAGAGAAATATTCCACACCAGATGAATGGAACTGCTTTTAAGGGGAAAATTGTTTTTCACTTCAGTGGAACTCTGACTAGTGATCTTAAAGATATCAGTTGGCATAAAGACGGGAATCTTATTTTTGTCTACAGCCCAGTTATAAACCGAATGGTGAGACATTCTGTGCTATGTGTCTTCACAGTGTTCTTGTACTGTTTGCTCAACTGCCACTTCCGCTTGCTCTTCTCTGCGGTTTAACTTTGTTTTAATGCCATTCTTCCATTTCACCAGAGAGTGTGTAAGCCTCGTGTTTAATTGTACTCACAGCATAAACATCATCATCATCATCATCATCAGATCAGAATGCTGTGTTTGGTGGTCATGATGTTACTTTTATCTTGTGCAAGTATTCAGTTTTCTGGCTTGATTCTCTCTCAAAGGTTCTGGCAAATTTGTATATATATATATATATATATATTATATATATATATATATATATATATATATATATATATATATATATATATATATATATATATATTTAAACTAAAAGGAGTAAAGTTTAAAGAATGGTTAATTAGATTAGTGGTAAAACTGCAGTCTTGTGACAGATGGGTCTGACTGAGATGGCTTTCTACGAATTAAATATTATATATTGGCTCCCAGTAAAATCTCGCATTAACTTTAAAATACTTTTATTAACCTATAAAGCACTAAACGGTCTCGTGCCACAATATCTAAGCGACCTTCTGGTTTTATATGATCCACCACGCCTACTTAGATCAAAAGATGCAGGCTATTTAAAGGTACCTCGAATAGTGAAGGCTACAGCAAGGGGAAGAGCCTTCGCTTATAGAGCCCCACAGTTATGGAACAGTCTTCCTATTAGTGTTCGGGACTCAGACACAGTCTCAGTGTTTAAGTCGAGGATAAAAATTTATTTGTTTACTCAAGCCTACCCTGACTAGATTCTATCTTACTACTTCAGTTGTAATAATTTTTTTCTCCCACTCTCCTTTTGCCGAGACCCACACGAATTTATGGAGATACTAGAGATCCAGATCCTTTCTGCCTCTGGATGGAGCTCAAATCTTCTCTAATTCCAGACTACTGTGACTACAGCTGCTCCTAAGGCCATACAGACTTCATATAAATCCATAATGAACTTTTTCACACTATCTGTTGTTACCCAGATGAGAATGGGTTCCCTTCTGAGTCGGGTTCCTCTCAAGGTTTTCTTCCTTGGCTGACAGGAGCGGAACCTGATGTGGTCTTCATTTTCCTCTGACCCCATTCTGATGTTTGATGTGAACTTGAACTGAAGCTTGTGACCTGTGTCTGCATGATTTTATGCATCGTGCTGTTGCCACATGATTGGCTGTTTAAATAACTGCCTGAATGAGCAGGTGTTTCTATTAAAGTGGCTGGTGAGTGTATATAACCTCTGTGTCCCTCAAATCTGCACTGACCTGTTGTTTTATGGTATTTATGTGTATGCAATCAATGTACGCATCTTCTGCTTATGAAATAATCATTACCTGCACACATAAAATACGCTCTTCTTCGATTAATTGGATTTTTTAACACTAATACAATGCAATTGTGATTAAAAGCTTTCAATATACAATATGTGCTTCTGTATTAAAAGATTAATTTAACTAGCTACTATTAAATGGCAGGACCTATTCCATCCATCCATCCACCTTCTACTGCTTACTCCTTTTCAGGGTCATGGGCAAACTGGAGCCTATCCCAGGGGCATCGGGCACAAGGCGGAGTACACCCTGGACAGGGCGCCAGTCCATGCGTAGAGGACCTATTCCTTGTTTGTCAAATTTAACATCAAAATGATAGCAAAATATGATCTGATTATCTTAAGGCAAAGATATGCGACACAGTAAAGCATCTACAGTAAATCCTGTCACTTTCCTCTGCATTTTGCTTTAATGATCAAATATATAACCAGCAGTTAAAAATCTGTAAAGTAGTGTACAACTTTTTTTGAAATGCTGTGATGAACATTTTCATTAAATGACAGAAGCCAAATGTGAGGGATCTTTTCTTACTATATTCCCCTGTCCATATTCCATCTTCTAATCTCCACTTATAGATGTAAGAGTGTTTGTTGCAGTTGTGTTCACATGTGAGAATACAGTACATGACGTGGTGTGTAGTCTACTGGAACATAACCAGTATTTACGTCAAGGTTTAAAAATGTGGTATGCCGTTGTTTTCTGTTGAATTTCCACATCACCCTCTATGCCCAGCTCGAGCACAGCGTTTATTAACATTTAAGGCAAAGATGGCAATTTGATTTGAACAATTTGAAACAAACACATAGATTTCTTTAAATTAATTATGAAAACCAGTCAGAAGTCTGTACGGCTACATTTTGGTACAGAGCTAACAATGACGAAAAATCAGGCTTTGACCAAAATTGTTTGTTGCCTGTAATGTACATTGACACCTCTGCTTTAACCCTGTAATGGACTAGTGTTAGTCCCCTGTTCCGGGATTCCCTCTGGATCCACTGTAACACTGACCAGGATAAATCAGTTAGTGAATGAATCTCAGCTTAAATATTTTTTAATAAAACAATGTACGGTAATAATACATTTTTTAAAAGATTACTTTCTAACCTTGCCTTGGCCTCTGCCCACAAAGATTATGTTGTTTAAATCACCAGTTGAACAAACGCATCTGTAATTGCAGGTTTACACAAAAATATCTGAGAATTCTTATTTGCTATCTTTTGTGCTTTTTTTCTCTCAACTTCTGTTTCCGCTTGCTCTGCGGTTTAGCTCTAAATTCAGTCATCTTTTAAAGCCGTTCTTCTATTTCAGCCACTACAGAGTGTATAAGCCTCATCTTTAATCACACTGACAGCATCATCATCATCATCATCATCATCAGATCAGAATGCTGCGTTTGATGGTCATTGGATTTCTTTTATCTTCTGCAGGTATTCAGTTTTCTGGCTTGTTTCTCTCTCTGAGAGTCTGATGTGATTGTGTTGGAGTGTTTGAGTTAGCGATGAATTTCATTCTCATTAATGATGATTTTACTAGCATAGTGCAGCCTGAATGATATTTCATCACTTGGTTATAAATGAGTTCTGATTGGTGTACACAATTAACTATGATAAATTTGTACTAGGTGATAAGATGGTGAAATTTAATATTGTAGTTAAAATTAATTGGTTATTTTTTATCTGAAACTGCAGAATGAAGTAAACAATTAATCAAAATGAAAAGCAGAAAAAGCAATGGAGAAATAATATTTAAAATTCCATCGGGCATTTTGTGTTCTACACTAAAATCAGAAAGTTTAACACAGACACTAACTTTGGAAATAGATAATTTCCTTAGATAGATTTAAAAAACAACAAACAACAACAACAACAACAACAACAAAAAAACACACTTTCACAGTCTGACTTCTCATTTTTCTTTGCAGATTGCACCAAGTCATATGAGAGAAATATTCTACACCAGATGAACGGAACTGCTTTTAAGGGGAAACTGTTGTTTTTCACTGCAATGGAACTCTGACTAGTGAACTTAAAGATATCGGGCTGGGTAAAGATGGGAATCTTATTTTATCTACAGCCCAGTTATAAACCAAACTGTGTTCAACTACACATCGAGCAGGATGCAGGTTAATCCCCCGAAATCCAAGAGAACTACAGATATCTGATGTACAGTTTTCAGATGCAGGAGTATACCATGTTTTCCATTAGACATGCAGTGGATATTGACTATAGAAGGTATCTAAAATATTTTTAAATTATTTTAAAATTATGTTTTTAATACCATCAACTGAAATAACATCAGATAGCATTCTTTATTTATAATTCATTTATTGATTATTGACAGTATTTTTCTGGCTTTATCTTTAGACACCACAGAGAGTGAAATACAGACCAGAACAGAAAGGCTATCCTACATAGTTTTCTCAGTAATCACAGCGTGTGTCTCAGTGTGTCTCTTTATCTTCTGTGCCGTGTGTCTTCACAGGTGAGTGACCACCTCAAGAGTTTTAGAAAACATTTCAGCTCTTTTAATGCATTCTAAATAACATCTAAGTTTCTGAACCTTTAACCACTAAACATTACTTACTTTACAACTACATTCATTCATGAATAAAACATTAACATAGACTGTTACATACACTATGCACCACTATATTAGGAACACCTAATTATTTATATACTGGCACAGAGACTGAAATTAGGTCCAAAGTAAAGACAATAGTTATATCTTTAGTTGTGTTGTGTGTGCTGAGGCGGTTGTGGGCAAAGCAGAAGCCATAACAATGAACATTACAAATTTCAGTTAGATTTATCCTTTGCCAAGTCCTCTAAGTCAGCATTTGTCTTCATCCAGAACATTTAATCCTGTTCTCCACCTCCATCTTGAATTTCCAACATCTGTCATAGACCACTTTTTATTAGTAGGAGTAATTAACACATCAATGTTACATGCACACAGGAATTACAACAGTGATTTAAACATTATCACAGCTTTATCAGGTCTGGAAAAAGGTCCATTGCTGTTTGTAAGCCACTTTGTTTTGTTTTGTCAATTCATGTTGCACTGCAAATAATTTTATAATATAGGAATTTGCTTTTCATTAAAGAAAACAAGAAAACAGAGGAGCCTCAGATCAAACAGACACGGGCTATAAGCTTGTAAGTTTTCACTTCACACATATTTTAACATACACTACTTTGCAAAAATCTTGAGCATATATAAAGAAATTCCATCTGCTAACAAAGGTGACTTAAAAGAATAAGACAATGTCCATTTTCCTCATCTACAATATGATTTTACTGTGTAGTGTTATAAGGAAATCAGATGGTATTTTTTTTTATTTTTTTTTACCTCTTAGAGAACCTTCCTCAGTTTCTCTGCAGACTTTGTTCTTTTGTATATTGTAGTAATTCAAAAGACATAAAATAAGCATCTAAGACTTTTTGAAATAAAACCTTTTACACAGTCCTATATATAACTTTACACTACGGTGATGTTAAATGTTTGATTCTGGTTGGCCAGAAGGTGTTGATCAATTTTCTATAAAAGCAGCTCTGACATATCACATGTTTATATTAATGTGCTCATTCTATGGTGGACACTCCACATAATCCAGGTCAAATAATAAAACGATTAAATAACATTCTACTATTTAACAAATTAAATGTGTCATTCTTGGTGAAGCTTCTGGATGGTGATGTTTATTTTACATCTTTGGAAGGAGTCTCCAGTGTGAGTGTTAATCAGGTATAGTGCAAATTTTTGTTAGACTCTAATTTAACTAGCAAGTTTATTTTTATTACATTTAGAAAGGTTTCATAAATACATCCCAAACATTACAATTAATTTAAAGATATAATATGGTGAAAAAGAAATAAGTGTTGCTATGGTTTTCACAGATTCATTAAAGATTATTATTTCTTTTCTTATCTGTGTAAAGGCAAACAAAGATTCTCTCCATCACAATGAGACAATAACTTCCTGTGTAAGTTTCCCACCATGAACCCACTCAGTTACACAACGTCCACCTTTCACTCACTCTCACTGATATAATCATCTCAATTTATGATGTAGTCAAGCTATGCCATGCTGCTTTATTTTACTTTACTTATTTTACTGTTTATTTTTTTTCACAGGTTTACATAATGACAAACTCAAACAATGATGCAACTGATTACAACTGAGCAACGTGTTTTTCTGCTTTAGAGAGTCGCCATCACTTCCTTCTACAGAAATGTTTCTATGATGCTCATGTTCACAGGACATATAAACTGACTGACCTTTTTACTGTACAATGAAATCTGGATAATAAAATTAGATTAAACCATTTAGGAAATGGTTTTGTTATATGTTTGTTGCTTAAATACAACTCAGTCAAATGCTGATTTATATAAAAAAAAAACCTAAAAGGAGTAAAGTTTAAAGGCTGCTTAATTAGATTAGTGGAAAAACTGCAGTCTTGTGACAGATGGGTCTGGCTGAGATGGCTTTCTATGAATTAAATATAAAATATCATTTTTAATCTATTGACATTGATGAGATATAATAATGTTGAAAATAGTTTCAGTACTATGTTCAAATATTGTAATTATTTAATATGTTTTTGCTCTCACATAGCACTCATTTAATAACACGTTGCCTGACATCCTTCATGATTTTTAGTTTTGTTGTTGTTATCATTTTGTCATGATTCCCCCATGAAGCAGCGTGCTCTAAGCACTAATGCGCGAGCACCTGCTTTTTAAATGTCAACAGCAGTGACATTTGATCGTCACTTTGATTCATGCTTAACCCTGTGTATGCCTGTTTGCCGATCGCCTGACCTTCGCCTGTTTTGGATTACGTTTATGGATCACGTTTTGGATTTGTCTGCCTGTCTCTCTTAAATAAAATTCTCATTCTAACTGCGCTTGCATCCATCCTATCTTCCCTTACGTCACGATACGTGACAGAATCTTCAGCCACACCATGGATGCAGCACAAGGACAAGAAAGATGTCAAGCTACAGAACCAGGGAAGTAATAGGACAGTACTTCATCAAGGAAAGCTCGGATTACTGGCCGCGTTTTTCATCCGTACAATTTCCTCAAAGGTATGACGTCGAACTTCCACCAGAGACAGCGGGATTGGGGCGCTACCCGCTGGAGTTTCTGTTTAGCTGCAAAGTGTATTTTTGCAGCCTGGCATCTCCCAAACCCAATAAGAGACAATGGATCGGGTTCATGGTGTCCAGGTTTTGCGGTCCGGCCCGTGATTAGGCGGAGCAGCTGGTGAGTGCTGGGTCCTCAGCCATCCATGATGTCTCACGCATTTTCAGAACTTTTTATGGATAAGTTCTCACAGCCTGTACAACTCCGTGGTTTTGACTTACTGGGGTGGAGAGTCAATGGACGGCCCCAGTCTGACCCACCCTTCAACCTTTATTATGAGGAGATAGACAGGGCAGTCACCAGTGTTCCGCTTCATGTTCCGGCCCACGCGGGGAAGAATTCTCCACGATGTATGACTGAGGGCTGCGGGAAAGAGACTCAGCTTCAATGTCTTACCTGCAAGAAGCTGGGCCTCCAGGAAACTTTCTTCTGCTCCAAGGAATACTTCAAGAGCAGCTGGCGTCAGCACAAACGTTTACACACAAGAGACCCTATGACTCCACAGCCAGGAGTCAATGTAGCGTCCTCGAAACCAGAGCTCGAACCCGAGACCCACAAGGAGGTCTAAGCTCTGGACCCTCAGCCTGAGGATAACCTGAAGACCTCAGAGTTCGAACCTGAGACCCACGAGGTGGGCTCACCTGCCAAGCTCCAACTAGAGGTCAACAGGGAGGCTCCAGCACCACAGCTTAACCCTGAGGTCCAAGTCCAAGTCAAGTCTCAAGTCTCTGAAGTCCAAGTCAAGTTTCAAGTCCCTGAGGTCCAAGTCCAAGTCAAGTCTCCAGTCTCTGAAGTCCAAGTCAAGTCTCAAGTTCCTGATGTTACCTCCAAGCCTGCTGATCCAGTTGAACAAGTTCCGCTCATATCTAAGCCTACAAACCAAGTCATGCCTCGCCCAAGTCTACTGACCCAGCCGCCCAGGTTCAAACCACGCCCAAGTCTACCGACCTAGCTGCCCAAGTTCAGCCCACGCCCAAGTCTACCGACATGGCCGCCCAAGTTCAGCCCACGCCCAAGACTACCGACACAACCAGCCAAGTTCTGCTCACGACCGAGTCTGCTGACATGCACAGCCAAGTTCTGCTCACGCCCTAGTCTGCTGACATGCATAGCCAAGTTCTGCTCAGGCCCGTGTCTGCTGACACGCACAACCAAGTTCTGCTCACGCCCGAGTCTGCTGACATGCACAGCCAAGTTCTACTCATGCCCGAGTCTGCTGACACGCACAGACAAGTTCTGCTCACGCCCGAGTCTTCTGACATGCACAGACAAGTTCTGTTCATGCCCGAGTCTACTGACACCAATATCCGCCTATGCCCAAGATTCACCTGGTGACCTCAGAGCCCCAGCCCGAGACTTACAAGGAGAGCTCCACTCTAGAGCTGCAACCTTCCTGCTCAGCTGTGGAGGTCGCTCAGCCTCCCTGTTCAGCTGTGGACGTTGCTCAGCCTTCCTGTTCGGCTGTAGACGTTGCTCAGCCTCCTTGTTCAGCTGTGGACGTCGATCAGCCTCCCTGCTCAGCTGTGGTCGTCGCTCAGCCTCCCTGCTCGGCTGTGGACATCGCTCAGCCTTCCTGTTCGGCTGTTAGTCATCACTCAGCTTTCCTGTTTGGCTGTGGTCATTTCTCAGCCTCCCTGCTCGGCCGGACGTCGCTCTGCCTCCTTGCTCGGCTGAGGTCGTCACTCTGCCTCTCTGCTCCGGCTGAGGTCGTCGCTGCACTTTCATGCTACGCTGAGGACGTTGCTCTACTTTCATGCTTCACCGAGGCGCCACCTACCACTCCTGCTACGCTGAGGACGTCACTCTGCTTTCCTGCTCGACGAGGATGTTGCCCTTCTTCCCTGTTCTGCTGAGTACGCCGTCCGCAGTCCTGCTCCACCGAGGACGTCGCTCCGCAGTCCTGCTCCGCCGAGGATGTCGCTCCGCAGTCCTGCTCCGCAGAGGACATCGCTCCGCAGTCCTGCTCCGCCGAGGACGTCGCTCCACTGTCCTGCTCCGCCGAGGACGTCGCTCCACTGTCCTGCTCCGCCGAGGACGTCGCTCCGCTCTCCTGCTATGCTGATGACGTCGCTCCTCTGTCCTGCTCCACCAAGGATGTCGCTCCACTCTCCTGCTCTGCCGAAGACGTCGATCCTCTCTCCTGCGCCGCCGAGGATGTCGCTCTGCTTCCCTGCTCCGCCAAGAACACCGTGCGGTTGCCTGGCTCTGCTTGGGACATTCGGCTCAGGGAGCCGGAGCCGCCAAAGAAGTAGGATGTCTCGGGGCACTGCAGGAGGAGTGCTTTTGTGGGGGGGGGTTCTGTTATGATTCCCCTGTGAAGCAGCGTTCTCTAAGCACTAATGCGTGAGCACCTGCTTTTTCAATGTCAACAGCAGTGACATTTGGACACGTGTCTTTGTTATTGTTGATGTCATGTCTCCGCCCTGTCCTGTCATGTGTTGTCATGTCACGTGTGTTTGGATTACCCGCAGCAGTTAGCAGTTGCCTGGGAAATCATGCCGGTATATATACCGTGTGCCATGCTACACTTGTTAGAGTTAGAGTTAGTTCACGTTGGGTTATCCGTTCTCAATTCCTCGTCATAGTTCATGTTTCTCATTTTGTTTATCGACCCTATTTTCCGTGACCACGACTTTGATTCAAGCTTAACCCTGTGTATGCCTGTTTGCCGATCACCGGACCTTCACCTATTTTGGATTACGTTTATGGATCACGTTTTGGATTTGTCTGCCTGTCCCTCTTAAATAAAACTCTCATTCTAACTGCACTTGCATCCGTCCTATCTTCCCTTACGTCAAGATACGTGACACATTTTCACATTGTCCAGATGCTCCGGCAGAAATAAAGCCACTAGGGGACAGCAGATCATAAAAATGAACAGATACACAGATGAACAACATATTCAATTAGACAAAGCTATTTTATCTGTTTTATATTTTACCAGGTGGTCTATTTTTGCATCCACTCTGATACAGTTGGTGTATACTGTTTTTTTTTTTTCTTTCACTTTTGTAAAGAATAGCTCCAGGCAAAGACATCACTACACTGATACCTATTATTTATGACACTGATAAAAGACCACAGCCTCAATATGAAGGTCTGAGACAGCAAAATCAACCTCTATTCTACTTTACTCTATTCACATGAGAATTTACTTCCATTAATGGCAAGTAAACAATAATATACAATTAATAAAATATTATATAAACAACACGTATCTATTGTAGATCATTTACTGTGCTTAAGAGGTGAGGGAGTGCATGTGAAACCCCTCTCTCCTCAGGAAGTGGTAAACACCGCTGTTGCTCAGAAAACTGACATGGACATACAGCATTGCAGAAATATACTTGTTGAGAATACAGTACATGACGTGGTGTGTAGTCTACTGGAACATAACCAGTATTTACGTCAAGGTTCAAAAATGTGGTATGCCGTTGTTTTCTGTTGAATTTCCACATCACCCTGTATGCCCAGCTCGAGCACAGCGTTTATTAACATTTAAGGCAAATATGGCAATTTGATTTGAACAATTTGAAACGAACACAAAGATTTCATTAAATTAACATGAAAACCAGTCAGAAGTCTGTACGGCTACATTTTGGTACAGAGCTAACAATGACAAAAAATCAGGTTTTGACCAAAATTGTTTGTTGCCTGTAATGTACATTGACACCTCTGCTTTAACCCTGCAATGGACTAGTGTTAGTCCCCTGTTCCTGGGATTCCCTCTGGATCCACTGTAACACTGACCAGGATAAATCAGTTAGTGAATGAATCTCAGCTTAAATATATTTTAATAAAACAATGTACGGTAATAATACATTTTTTAAAGATTACTTTCTAACCTTGCCTTGGCCTCTGCCCACAAAGATGTTGTTTAAATCACCAGTTCAACAAATGCATCTGTAATTGCAGGTTTACACAAAAATATCTGAGAATTCTTATTTGCTATCTTTTGTGCTTTTTTTTCTCTCAACTTCTGTTTCCGCTTGCTCTGCGGTTTAGCTCTAAATCCAGTCATCTTTTAAAGCCGTTCTTCTATTTCAGGCTCTACAGAGTGTATAAGCCTCGTCTTTAATCACACTGACAGCATCATCATCATCATCATCATCATCATCAGATCAGAATGCTGCGTTTGATGGTCATTGGATTTCTTTTATCTTCTGCAGGTATTCAGTTTTCTGGCTTGTTTCTCTCTCTGAGAGTCTGATGTGATTGTGTTGGAGTGTTTGAGTTAGCGATGAATTTCATTCTCATTAATGATGATTTTACTAGCATAGTGCAGCCTGAGTGATATTTCATCACTTGGTTATAAATGAGTTCTGATTGGTGTACACAATTAACTAAGATAAATTTGTATTAGGTGATAAGAAGTTGAAATTTAATATTGTAGTTAAAATGAATTGGTTATTTTTTATCTGAAACTGCAGAATGAAGTAAACAATTAATCAAAATGAAAAGCAGAAAAAGCAATGGAGAAATAAAATTTAAAATTCCATCGGGCATGTTGTGTTCTACGCTAAAATCAGAAAGTTTAACACAGACACTAACTTTGTAAATAGATAATTTCCTTAGATAGATTTAAAAACAAACAAACAAACAAACAACAACAACAACAAAAACAAACTTTCACAGTCTGACTTCTCATTTTTCTTTGCAGATTGCACCAAGTCATATGAGAGAAATATTCTACACCAGATGAACGGAACTGCTTTTAAGGGGGAAACTGTTGTTTTTCACTGCAATGGAACTCTGACTAGTGAACTTAAAGATATCGGTTGGCGTAAAGATGGGAATCTTATTTTTATCTACAGCCCAGTTATAAACCAAACTGTGTTCAACTACACATCGAGCAGGATGCAGGTTAATCCCCGAAATCCAAGAGAACTACAGATATCTGATGTACAGTTTTCAGATGCAGGAGTGTACTCATGTTTTCCATTAGACATGCAGTGGATATTGACTATAGAAGGTATCTAAAAATGGTTTTAAATTATTTTTTAATATACTGTTTTTAATAGCATCAACTGAAATAACATCAGATAGCATTCTTTATTTATAATTAATTTATTGATTATTGACAGTATTTTTCTGGCTTTATCTTTTGACACCACAGAAAGGCTATCCTACATATTTTTCTCAGTAATCACAGCGTGTGTCTCAGTGTGTCTCTTTATCTTCTGTGCCGTGTGTCTTCACAGGTGAGTGACCACCTCAAGAGTTTTAGAAAACATTTCAGCTCTTTTAATGCATTCTAAATAACATCCAAGTTTCTGAACCTTTAACCACTAAACATTACTTACTTTACAACTACATTCATTCATGAATAAAACATTAACATAGACTGTTACATACACTATGCACCACTATATTAGGAACACCAAATTATTTATATACTGGACAGAGACGGCAATTAGGTCCAAAGTAAAAACGAGTTATATCTTTAGTTGTGTTGTGTGTGCTGAGGCGGTTGTGGGCAAAGCAGAAGCCATAACAATGAACATTACAAATTTCAGTTAGATTTATCCTTTGCCCTGTCCTCTAAGTCAGCATTTGTCTTCATCCAGAACATTTAATCCTGTTCTCCACCTCCATCTTTAATTTCCAACATCTGTCATGGACCACTTTTTATTAGTAGTAGTAATTAACACATTAATGTTACATGCACACAGGAATTACAACAGTGATTTAAACATTATCACAGCTTTATCAGGTCTGGAAAAAGGTCCATTGCTGTTTGTAAGCCACTTTGTTTTGTTTTTTAGGAGCAGTTCTGTGCTACTGCCCGCATCCTCCACCAGTGTAGTGGGATCAGCCTGGGGAAGGGGGTGGGGGTAGCACAAACACACGGGAGGCAGGTTGTGGTGAGAGAAGTGCAAAAAACCAAGGATTTCTTGTTTCTTGTCCTTCAGTCTGAAGCGGTGTGTGTGGGTGGGTATGTGCGTGTGTGTGTGTGTGTGTGTGGGGCTGGCTGAGGGAAACCCGGCGGGGGTGGGGCTGGCGTAGCGGCGTTCTTCGGGGCGTGTCGGGATTCCCCGAAGAAGCTGGGAAGAAGCGGTTCCCTATGTTGGTTTCTTAGCGTCACCACGGTCCTCGTCTGTCGTCGTCCTCGTCTGGGGCGGAGCCCTCTGTGAGCGGAGAGGAGAGAGCAAGAGAGAGAAAACGCGAGGGATTAGGTAAGTCCGTGTGGTTTCGGTGGAAAATACCTCGTCTGTTAGATGCCTACGTAGCCGAGACGGTCTTCCCTCTTCCTCGGGCGGAAGGGCGTCGTTTTATCCCCTCCTTCTGGAAATGTATTGGTGGACATCTCGCTCCAGGTTCGCCAATCAGCCGCGGGCGAGGCGTGGGTGGCTCCACCCCGCCGTGACGGCCCTTCCGGTTAGTGTTGGGAGCGGCAGTCGGGGAAGGAGCGAAACTCCTAGTCTGCGTGTCGGGTGTCGGTCCGCCGCGACAGCATCTAAGACTTTTTGAAATAAAACCTTTTACACAGTCCTATATATAACTTTACACTACGGTGATGTTAAATGTTTGATTCTGGTTGGCCAGAAGGTGTTGATCAGTTTTCTATAAAAGCAGCTCTGACATATCACATGTTTATATTAATGTGCTCATTCTATGGTGGACACTCCACATAATCCAGGTCAAATAATAAAACGATTAAATAACATTCTACTATTTAACAAAGTAAATGTGTCATTCTTGGTGAAGCTTCTGGATGGTGATGTTTATTTTACGTCTTTGGAAGGAGTCTCCAGTGTGAGTGGTAATCAGGTGTAGTGCAAATTTTTGTTAGACTCTAATTTAACTAGCAATTTTATATTTATTATATTTAGAAAGGTTTCATAAATACATCCCAAACATTACAATTAATTTAAAGATATAAAATGGTGAAAAAGAAATAAGTGTTGCTATGGTTTTTCACAGATTCATTAAAGATTGAACAGTATTATTTCTTTTCTTATCTGTGTAAAGGCAAACAAAGATTCTCTCCATCACAATGAGACAATAACTTCCTGTGTAAGTTTCCTACCATGAACCCACTCAGTTACACAACGTCCACCTTTCACTAACTCTCACTGATATAATCATCTCAATTTATGATGTAGTCAAGCTATGCCATGCTGCTTTATTTTACTTTATTAACAATGTTGCAACTGACTACAACTGAGCAACGTGTTTTTCTGCTTTAGAGAGTCGCCATCACTTCCTTCTACAGAAATGTTTCTATGATGCTCATGTTCACAGGACATATAAACTGACTGACCTTTTTACTGTACAATGAAATCTGGATAATAAAATTAGATTAATTTTTTTTTGTTTTGTTATATGTTTGTTGCTTAAATACAACTCAGTCAAATGCTGATTTATAAAAAAAAAAAAACCTTAAAGAAGTAAAGTTTAAAGACTGCTTAATTAGATTAGTGGAAAAACTGCAGTCTTGTGACAGATGGGTCTGGCTGAGATGGCTTTCTATAAATTAAATATAAAATATCATTTTTAATCTATTGACATTGATGAGATATAATAATGTTGGAAATAGTTTCAGTACTATGTTCAAATATTGTAATTATTTAATATGTTTTTGCTCTCACATAGCACTCATTTAATAACACGTTGCCTGACATCCTTCATGATTTTTCGTTTTTTTGTTGTTATCATTTTGTCATGATTCCCCCGTGAAGCAGCGTGCTCTAAGCACTAATGTGTGAGCACCTGCTTTTTAAATGTCAACAGCAGTGACATTTGGACACGTGTCTTTGTTATTGTTGATGTCATGTCTCCGCCCTGTGCAGTCATGTGTTGTCATGTCACGTGTGTTTGGATTACCCGCAGCTGTTAGCAGTTGCGTGGGAAATCATGCCGGTATATATACCGTGTGCCATGCTACACTCGAAGCGTTAGATTAGAGTTAGATTAGATGCTGAGTTCCGGTTGAGCATGTGAGGGAGAAGGCACGCGTGAAGGAGCTCCCAGTATTTTCTTTTTTAATTCTGCTTTTTAGGCAACCTGAACCTTTCTGTTTTCTGGCGAGTCATGGCGACAAGCTCCCTCAGGACTTAGAAAATCTCCACACGCAACTTTAATCACGGAGCTGTCTTCTACCATTGCAGCGCAGGTGACAGCGGCTATTAACTCGGCTCTGGCCCCAGTTATCGCGTCTTTTGAAAGTTTTAAATCGGGCATTGAGTCACAAGTACGGCGTATTGGCAAGCTTGAGCAGCACCTGAATGATTACAGTGACCGAATTGTAACGCTGGAAGAGACCGTGCTACAGCTAGCTTCAGCTAACAAACACCTCACCGATAAAGTGGAGGACCTGGAGTCCCATTCACGGCACTGCAATCTCCGGGTCATCGGTATTCCGGAGCGAGAAGAAGTTAGCGATCCGGTCACGTTTATGTCTAAGTTTTTCCAGGATGTCCTCGGATCGGATATCTTTCCGACTGCTCCATTGCTGGATAGAGCTCACCGTATCAGTCCCATGCCCTCGGAGGAGCAGCGGGAGAAACAGAGGTCCAGAGTCATGATTGTGAGGTTCCACTATCTTCATGACAGAGAAAAAGTGATTCGACGCGGGAATTGGGATCAACTTTTCCATCAGGGCCACAAGGTTTTCCTCTTTCCTGACTTCAGCTCCAGCATCGCTAAGAGGAGGGCGGCCTTCTCTGTGGTGAGAAACAGCCTGCGTGAGAGAAATGTGCGGACTTCTCTCAGATACCCTGCTCGCCTTCGGGTGGACCTCGGTGATGAGAGGCTGCAGTTCGACTGTCCCCAAAAAGCACAATGATATTTTAATGAACGATATCCTCCATCTTAATCTGTCTACATGACTGTTAACCGATTTATTAATGCCTGTCATGTGACTGTAGGACTGTGCGCGTGGGCAACTATATCAGTTTCCTTGTAAATCTGTCGGTTGCATGTGATATGCGGTGATTGTGGCACCCTTTATGCTCGGGAGTGACTTCACACAGTAAGAATACAGTACGGGTTACAAGTTCCGGATGTTCCAGTGTTTCTGGGCTCTGCCTCCATTGTTTGGGAATGGAGAGAAGTTAACTGATCAGAGTAGGGTGGGGGAGGGAGGGGTGGTTTGCTGTGTGTGGGTGGGTGGGAGAGGGGGTTGTGTTGTTGTATGTATGTATGCGTGTGTGTGTGGGGGGCCGTTTTTTTTTCTTTTCCCTTTCTTGCCCCCCCCCCTTGTTTTTTTTTTCTCTTCTTTTTTCTTTCTTTTTTTCTCTTTTTCTTTTTTCCCTATTCATATCAACCTCTCTGTACTCCACTCTGTATTAATCTAAATTAATGGAAAATACCCGAAGCTCGTTCAGATTCTTAAGTTGGAATGTGAAGGGTCTGAAGTGTCCCGTTAAGAGGTCCAAGATTTTGACACATTTAAAACTACAAAAACCTGATATTGCATTTCTTCAGGAAACCCATCTCCGTCTCAGGGATCAACGCAGACTCCAAGCTCGCTGGACATCGCATATGTTCCACTCCAATTTTGACTCCCGGTCCAGGGGAGTTTCTATCCTGATCAGTAAGGCTGTGCCCTTTTCGTTTGATAATGTCCTTTCTGACGTAAATGGTAGATATGTGATTGTGGAAGGGAAAATTTCGCAGACGCCAGTAGTTTTGGTGAATGTATATGCCCCAAACTTTGATAATGCTACTTTTGCTCAGAATTTGTTGTCAAAACTTCCTGCTTTGAACTCACATCTCTTGATATTTGGGGGAGATTTGAACTGTGTTATTGACTTGGACATATCTAGTGCTGTTGCAAAGGCTCCCTCTGCGATGGCTAAGGTATTCTCTGAGTTTATGGTTCAGAATGGTTACATTGATCCGTGGAGGTATTTAAACCCTACAGTTAGGAAATATTCTTTCCTTTCCCATGTACATAAATCTTTTTCTCGCATTGATTACTTTTTTTTATTAATGATTCTCTAATTTCTCAGGTTGTAAACTCTGAATATCTACCAATCGTTATTTCAGACCATGCTCCTCTAAGTCTTGACATTCTACCTTCACATCGTGCCTTTCGCCCACCATGGAGGCTTAATTCTTTACTTTTATCCGATATCTCTACTTCGATAGATGATTTTCTTCTTACTAATCAAACTGATTCAATCTCTTACTCTTTACTTTGGGAAACTCTAAAGGCCTTCTTAAGGGGACAGATAATCTCTTATTCTGCTCATGCTAATAAGCAACGCAAGAATAAGAAAAAAGAGTTATCTGATAATGTTCAGGCCATTGACGACCAATATGCTCTCAACCCGACTCCTGAGCTGCATAAACAAAGACTTAATTTGCATGCGGAGTTTGATTTATTATCGACAGGTGAGGCGGAGAGGCTGTTGTTACATACCCGTGGCAATTATTATGAATATGGCGATAAGGTCGGTCGGTTGTTGGCTCACCAATTGCATAGCCAAGCTGCTTCACGTTCTATTTCTCAGATTATGCAGTCCAGTAGTGTATTAACCTCGGATCCTGCAGAAATTAATTAGACTTTTAAAAGGGATCCTGACAATTCAGGTAACATGGACCATTTTTTTAAGAAATATTGATTTTCCCAGGGTTGACCCTCTATTGGCATCTGAACTTGACAGTCCCATTACCTTAGATGAGATCGTTCGCCCAATCAATTCATTACAATCCAGGAAATCACCTGGCCCGGACGGGTTTCCTTCCGAATTTTATAAGAAATTCCATGTTGCGTTGGGCCCATTACTCCTGGCTGTATTCAAGGAGTCTTTAGAACTAGGGGCGTTGCCACAAACACTAAGACAAGCAACTATAACTCTATTGCTCAAAGATGGGAAGGACCCAACATTGTGTAATTCGTACAGACCTATTAGCCTCCTCAATGTTGACGTCAAGATTTTACCCAAACTTTTGGCCTGTCGTCTGGAGGGGATTGTCCCTAGCATTATTTCAGAGGAGCAAACCGGATTTGTAAAAGGACGGCATTCCTTTTCTAATATTCGTACTCTATTTAATATTTTGTATTCAAAGCAGAACAGCGACTCCTCTGAAGTGGTCATCTCTTTGGAAGCAGAAAAGGCGTTTGATAGGATCGAATGGGAGTATCTTTTCATAGTGGTAAGGAGGTTCAGCTTTGGGGAGGGATTGGTATCATGTATCCGTTTGTTATATGTGGAACCGCAAGCTTCCATATGTACCAACGATGCTAAATCTGATTATTTTACTTTGTCACGGGGTAGGCGCCAGGGATGTCCTCTGTCTCCGTTACTTTTTGCCATAGCGATTGAGCCTCTCTCGATGATGCTTAGAACTCTTCCTGTATTTCAGGGTGTAGTTCGCAATGGAATTGAGCATAAACTAGCACTGTATGCTGACGACTTACTGCTTTATGTTACAGATCCAATTTCATCTATTCCGGAAATAATACGCGTATTACGTGACTTTGGGAAATTCTCTGGGTATAAACTGAACCTACCAAAGAGTGAATGTTTACTTATAAACCAATCTGGCCTAAAGATAAAACAGACTGAAATACCTTTTCGTTTGGAACATTCAAAATTCAAATATCTCGGAGTTAATGTCACCCGTTCCCATTCTGTATTAATGGCGGAATTTTACACCCTTAATCTCATACATGAAGTCAGCCTTTCAAAGATGGGCAGCTCTGCCATTATCCCCTCTTGGCAGAATAAACACAGTAAAAATGAACATTCTCCCAAAATTCCTCTACCTCTTTCAGTCCATCCCTTTGTTTTTACCCAAATCTTTCTTTAAGAATATAGACAAATTAATCTCGTCTTTCATATGGGCAGGAAAAACTCCCAGGGTTTCAAAATTTTCACTTCAGCGGAGTCGACTGAGTGGTGGCCTCGCATTGCCCAATTTCATGTATTATTATTGGGCGGCTAATATTCAGAAACTGGTGCTGTGGGTGCAGGCCCCCTCTCTTCCATGGTGCCACTTAGAAGCACAGTCTTGCATTTCAACCTCCCTCCCTGCTCTTGTGTTCTCCTCCCTTCCCATAGCCCTTTCACAATATACAGATAATCCAGTAGTATGTACCTCTCTAAAGATTTTCTATCAGTTTCGTCGTCATTTTAAATCTATCTCGGCCTCCACCATGGCACCTATATGTAATAGCCATCTCTTTCCCCCCTCCTTTATGGATTCCACATTCTCTCTTTGGGAAAAGAAGGGTCTGAAATGCCTTGAGGATCTTTTCATTAATAATGTGTTTGCAAACTTTTCTGAATTATCCTCGTCATTCAGCCTGCCTCCGTCTCACCTTTTCCGTTTCTTTCAAATTAGGCACTGTGTCTCCTCCCTATTCGCTGGTTTTCCCTCCTTACCTACAAAGTCTGCATGGGAAGAGGTGTTCAAGCTGAATCCTCATAAAAGGGGCATTATTACACATATATACTGCGATCTGGTCTCAGGATGATTATTACAATATCAAAACTGTAAATGCTTGGGAAGATTAATTGGGCCTGGAGCTTGAGGATGATTACTGGGGCAGAGCGTTAGATAATATACGGACCACCACATCCTGTGCTAGACTTAGTTTTATACAATTTAAAGTGGTCCATAGAGCCCACCTCTCTAGGAGTAGATTGCTAAAATATATCCCAATGTTCCTGACATGTGTGAGAAATGCAAACTTTCACCCTGTAACCCTGTAATAAAGTCATATGTTTGCACTCTGTCCCAAACTACTGACCTTTTGGAACTCTTTTTTCGGGACTATGTCCGACATTCTTAAAATCAAATTGGATGTTTGTCCTTTAATCGCCATCTTTGGTGTTTCATCTCAGTGTCAGCCTCTGAACCATAAACAAGCTAGTGTTGTGGCCTTTGCATCGTTGCTTGCTCGGCGCAGAATATTGTTGTCTTGGACCTCTCCTCAACCCCCCTTATATCAGTTTGGCTTAGAGATTTAATGTTCTTTTTGAAGCTGGAAAAAATCAAGTACAACATCAGAGGTAGGGGTGACTCATTTTAGCGAAAATGGCAACAATTTATTACCTATTTCAATGATTTACGCACCCTGGAGGGAGATTGAGGAGAGGCAAACGGTGAACTCTAACCATATTACCCCCTTTCTGTTATTTTTTATTTTATTTTACTTTATTTTATTTATTTATTTATTTATTTTACTCATTTATTTATTTTCTCTCTCCCCCCTTTCTTTTGGTTTTGGTTGTGGTTGTTGTGTGGGGTGTTCGGTGTTATGATGTTAAAAATGCAAATTTCCAATAAAAATTCTATGATAAAAAAAAAGAGTTAGATTAGATTGTTTAGTAGTCATAGTCACGTTCCATGTTAGATTTAGTTCACGTTGGGTTATCCGTATCCAATTCCTCGTTATAGTTCATGGTTCTCGTTTTGTTTATCGACCCTGTTTTCCGTGACCACGACTTTCATTCAAGCTTAACCCTGTGTATGCCTGTTTGCCGATCGCCGGACCTTCACCTGTTTTGGATTACGTTTATGGATCCCGTTTTGGATTTGTCTGCCTGTCCCTCTTAAATAAAACTCTCATTCTAACTGCACTTGCATCCGTCCAATCTTCCCTTACGTCACGATACGTGACACATTTTCACATTGTACAAATGCTCAGGCAGAAATAAAGCCACTAGGGGACAGCAGATCATAAAAATGAACAGATACACAGATGAACAACATATTCAATTAGACAAAGCTATTTTATCTGTTTTATATTTTACCAGGTGATCTATTTTTGCATCCACTCTGATACAGTTGGTGTATACTGATTTATTTTTCTTTCACTTTTGTAAAAGAATAGCTCCAGGCAAAGACATCACTACACTGATACCTATTATTTATGACACTGATAAAAGACCACAGCCTCAATATCAAAATCAACCTCTATTCTACTTTACTCTATTCACATGAGAATTTACTTCTATTAAAGGCAAGTAAACAATAATATACCATTAAAAAAATATTATATAAACAACACGTCTCTATTGTAGATCATTTACAGTGCTTAAGACGTGAGGGAGTGCATGTGAAACCCCTTTCTCCTCAGGAAGTGGTAAACATGGCTGTTACTCAGAAAACTTACATGGACATACAGCATTACAGAAATATACTTGTTGAGCTGAATTTTATGCCGATGACTGATCCATAAAATCATGCAGATACAGGTCAAGAGCTTCAGTTAATGTTCACATCAAAAATAAGAAATGGGGAAAAAATGTGAAAAAAAAACCCTCTCCAAAATCCAAATAAAATTTTTCCAATCTTCAACTGGCCAGTTTCAGTGCATCTGTGTGTAGTCTCACATTCCTATTCTTGGCTGACAGGAGAGGAACCTTATGTGGTCTTCATTTTCCTCTGACCCAATTCTGATGTTTGATGTGAACTTGAACTGAAGCTTGTGACCTGTGTCTGCATGATTTTATGCATCGTGCTGCTGCCACATGATTGGCTGTTTAAATACAGTGGTGTGAAAAAGTGTTTGCCCCC
The DNA here is from genome assembly GCA_012411365.1 of Ameiurus melas. NCBI lineage: Eukaryota > Metazoa > Chordata > Actinopteri > Siluriformes > Ictaluridae > Ameiurus > Ameiurus melas. The sequence goes on along the minus strand of CM022758.1, from coordinate 15,027,528 downwards.
TTCCTCATTTCCTGTTCCTTTGCATGTTTGTCACACTTAAGTGTTTCGGAACATCAAACCAATTTAAACAATAGTCAAGGACAACACAAGTAAACACAAAATGCAATTTGTAAATGAAGGTGTTTATTATTAAAGGTGAAAAAAAATCCAAACCATCATGGCCCTGTGTGAAAAAGTGATTGCCCCCTTTGTTAAAACATACTATAACTGTGGTTGTCCACACCTGAGTTCAATTTCTCTAGCCACACCCAGGCCTGATTATTGCCACACCTGTTCACAATCAAGGCATCACTTAAATAGGAGCTGCTTGACACAGTAAGGTCCACCAGAAGATCCTAAAAGCTACACATCATGCCGGGACCCAAAGAAATTCAGGAACAATTGAGAAAGAAAGTAATTGAGATCTATCAGTCTGGAAAGGGTTATAAAGCCATTCTCCAAAGCTTTGGGAATCCAGCGAACCACAGTGAGAGCCATTATCCACAAATGGTGAAGACATGGAACAGTGGTGAACCTTCCCAGGAGTGGCCAGCCGCCCAAAATTACCCCAAGAGCCAGCGACGACTCATCCAAGAGGTCACAAAAGACCCCACAACAACGTCCAAAGAACTGCAGGCCTCACTTGCCTCAGTTAAGGTCAGCGTTCATGCCTCCACCATCAGGAAAAAACTGGGCAAAAATGGCCTGCATGGCAGAGTTCCAAGGAGAAAACCACTGCTGAGCAAAAAGAACATCAAAGCTCGTCTCAATTTCTCCACAACACATCTTGATGATCCCCAAGACTTTTGGGACAACATTCTGTGGACCGATGAGACAAAAGTGGAACTCTTTGGAAGGTGTGTGTCCAAGTATATCTGGCGTAGAAGGAACACTGCATTTCATAAAAAGAATATTATACCAACAGTAAAATATGGTGGTGGTAGTGTGATGGTCTGGGGCTGTTTTGCTGCTTCAGGACCTGGAAGACTTGCCGTGATAAAAGGAACTATGAATTCTGCTGTCTACCAAGAGATCCTGAAGGAGAATGTCCGACCATCTGTTCGTGTACTCAAGCTGAAACGAACTTGGGTTCTGCAGCAGGACAATGATCCTAAACACACCAGCAAGTCCACCACCGAATGGCTGAAGAAAAACAAAATGAAGACTTTGGGTGGCCTAGCCAAAGTCCTGACCTGAATCCTATTGAGATGTTGTGGTATGACCTTAAAAAGGCCGTTCATGCTCGAAAACCCTCTAATGTAACTGAATTAGGACAATTCTGTAAAGATGAGTGGGCCAAAATTCCTCCAGGACGCTGTAAAAGCCTCATTGCACGTTATGCCGCAAACGCTTGGTTGCAGTTGTTGCTGCTAAGGGTGGCCCAACCAGTTATTAGGTTTAGGGGCAATCACTTTTTCACAGAGGGCCATGATGGTTTGGATTTTTTTCACCTTTAATAATAAACACCTTCATTTACAAATTGCATTTTGTGTTTACTTGTGTTGTCCTTGACTATTGTTTAAATTGGTTTGATGTTCCGAACACTTAAGTGTGACAAACATGCAAAGGAACAGGAAAGAGAAAGGGGGCAAACACTTTTTCACACCACTGTAACTGCCTGAATGAGCAGGTGTTTCTATTAAAGTGGCTGGTGAGTGTATATAACCTCTGTGTCCCTCAAATCTGCACTGACCTGTTGTTTTATGGTATTTATGTGTATGCAATCAATGTACGCATCTTCTGTTTATGAAATAATCATTACCTGCACACATAAAATACGCTCTTCTTCTATTCAGTGGATTTTTTAACACTAATACAATGCAATTGTGATTAAAAGCTTTCAATATACAATATGTGCTTCTGTATTAAAATATTAATTTAACTAGCTACTATTAAATGGCAGGACCTATTCCATCCATCCATCCATCCATCCATCCATCCATCCACCTTCTACCACTTACTCCTTTTCAGGGTCACGGGCAAACTGGAGCCTATCCCAGGGAGCATCTGGCACAAGGCGGAGTACACCCTGGACAGGGCGCCAGTCCATCGCAGAGGACCTATTCCTTGTTTGTCAAATTTAACATCAAAATGATAGCAAAATATAATCTGATTATCTTCAGGCAAAGATATGCGACACAGTAAAGCCTCTGCAGTAAATCCTGTCACTTTCCTCTGCATTTTGCTTTAATGATCAAATGTATAACCAGCAGTTAAAAATCTGTAAAGTAGTGTACAACTTTTTTTGAAATGCTGTGATGAACATTTTCATTAAATGACAGAAGCCAAATGTGAGGGATCTTTTCTTACTATATTCCCCCTGTCCATATTCCATCTTCTAATCTCACACTTTTAGATGTAAGAGTGTTTGTTGCAGTTGTGTTCACGTGTGAGAATACAGTACATGACGTGGTGTGTAGTCTACTGGAACATAACCAGTATTTACGTCAAGGTTCAAAAATGTGGTATGCCGTTGTTTTCTGTTGAATTTCCACATCACCCTCTATGCCCAGCTCGAGCACAGCGTTTATTAACATTTAAGGCAAATATGGCAATTTGATTTGAACAATTTGAAACGAACACAAAGATTTCTTTAAATTAGTGAATGAATCTCAGCTTAAATATATTTTAATAAAACAATGTACGGTAATAATACATTTTTTAAAAGATTACTTTCTAACCTTGCCTTGGCCTCTGCCCACAAAGATTATGTTGTTTAAATCACCAGTTCAACAAATGCATCTGTAATTGCAGGTTTACACAAAAATATCTGAGAATTCTTATTTGCTATCTTTTGTGCTTTTTTTCTCTCAACTTCTGTTTCCGCTTGCTCTGTGGTTTAGCTCTAAATCCAGTCATCTTTTAAAGCCGTTCTTCTATTTCAGCCACTACAGAGTGTATAAGCCTTGTCTTTAATCACACTGACAGCATCATCATCATCATCATCATCATCATCATCGTCATCATCATCAGATCAGAATGCTGCGTTTTATGGTCATTGGATTTCTTTTATCTTCTGCAGGTATTCAGTTTTCTGGCTTGTTTCTCTCTCTGAGAGTCTGATGTGATTGTGTTGGAGTGTTTGAGTTAGCGATAAATTTCATTCTCATTAATGATGATTTTACTAGCATAGTGCAGCCTGAATGATATTTCATCACTTGGTTATGAATGAGTTCTGATTGGTGTACACAATTAACTATGATAAATTTGTACTAGGTGATAAGATGGTGAAATTTAATATTGTAGTTAAAATGAATTGGTTATTTTTTATCTGAAACTGCAGAATGAAGTAAACAATTAATCAAAATGAAAAGCAGAAAAAGCAATGGAGAAATAAAATTTAAAATTCCATCGGGCATGTTGTGTTCTACGCTAAAATCAGAAAGTTTAACACAGACACTAACTTTGTAAATAGATAATTTCCTTAGATAGATTTAAAAAACAAACAAACAAACAAACAACAAAAACAACAACAAAAACACACTTTCACAGTCTGACTTCTCATTTTTCTTTGCAGATTGCACCAAGTCATATGAGAGAAATATTCTACACCAGATGAACAGAACTGCTTTTAAGGGGGAAACTGTTGTTTTTCACTGCAATGGAACTCTGACTAGTGAACTTAAAGATATCGGTTGGCGTAAAGATGGGAATCTTATTTTTATCTACAGCCCAGTTATAAACCAAACTGTGTTCAACTACACATCGAGCAGGATGCAGGTTAATCCCTGAAATCCAAGAGAACTACAGATATCTGATGTACAGTTTTCAGATGCAGGAGTATACTCATGTTTTCCATTAGACATGCAGTGGATATTGACTATAGAAGGTATCTAAAAATGGTTTTAAATTATTTTTAATATACTGTTCCCTTTCAAAGGGAACTTCGACGTTGCATTTAGCAGTATGGGAACGCCTTGCGCGGTGACCGGTATCTGAAGCTTGTGTAAAATCATGCCTCTACTTGTAGGCCTGCCATGATCAGGTGACGTGGCAATTAAAGCGCGTCGCATGATATATATATGGCACCTGTGAACCGCGCCGCCAGCCTTATTATCGTTGCGAGACTGCATGTCTGTTGTTTGTGTGACAAAAACGCTTCATTTCTACTCGATATTTTCTCAAAATATCTTAACTTTTCTATCCCTTTTTAAAGAAAAGGAGAGGTAAGTAATGAGTGAGAAAGAGTTAAAGATGTGTGTAACGCGGCTCCTTTCATTTCATCACGGGGGAAAAGTGCACACTTTCTTGGTGAAGTGTTAGTGGTGTAGTATGCGATGGCAACCTCGAGAGGCTGCGCATGGTAACGCTACATTAAGCAGCTCGACTCGCGCTTTTCTCAAAAAAACGGAAGCTGAGTGAGTTCGAGTCTCAAGCCTCGCGGATCTGGGCCGTCTGCTGCCGAGGCAGCCAACCGTCCCAGGTTCGGGGATTTTTTAAATCCGGAAGAGGAGCCGGAGACGAGCCGCTGTCTTCTCTCTCTCTGTCTTTCCGGGTTCAGCTCTCCTCGCTGGATTTTTGGAGTTCGTTCGCGACTCCTCCTCCCGCTATGGAAAGCCAAAGGGGTAATAACGCCCCCTCTCTGACTCCGAGGAGTTAGAAGGATGTGTTGAAAACTGAGAGCAGCGTATAAAGAGCTGCTTGAAGTGATTACCCAGTGAAAGTAAATACTTCACACTGCAGAAACTCCCCTGTCTTCCAGAAGTTATGACAAAATCTCACTTCTGAGAAAACCATGCTTAAGCCATAGTCATAACTCCACGATGTTGGATTATTTGGCCATTGTGGGAATGAATGGCATGGCTACTTAGCTATGCCCGAGGTGGAGTAGGCGCTTGCTAGCTACCTCTCTCCACCGATGGCAGGTAATTACAGGGGCTGGCTTGCATCCAAGATGGGCAAGCCTATGCAGTAGTAGTCTTGCTTGTGGGTCACTGCAGACAATGACAGTGTTGCCTACCAAGCAGACCTGCTGAGTGAGCTCAACTTACGGCAAAAAAGTTGTCTCAAGCTCATCCGGGTGTCCACGAGTGGAGCCTGGGCCAGCACTAGTATGGGGGAAACCCAGAAGGCGAGTATGGCAGCCCGCCAACCCCCGCAGACAGCCAGGGGAACCGGGCGGCCACAGTCGCGGTCTGCTGTTGGGCCTGATCTGAGGATGGTCATAAGGGCCAAGCAGGCAAAAGACGAGCGGTCCTGAGGGGCTGTGGAGGGATGTATCCGGGGACATGAGGTTGTTAGGGCAGGTAGCCCCCAGTGCTACTGTAGGGCCTCCCCTAGCCAAAGTGGTCCCCAAGTTTTCGTGTTCCCTGGTCAACAGAAATCTGATGCTTCTCTCCAATAGAATGTGGAATAGCTAACGTCACTAGAAGACCATCGGGCAGCGTGCAAGCTACGGCCAAATGGGTCTCCATGGGTTCTGTCTACCATAGAAAGGGTTACCGGGTCCAGTTATAGCTCGACCCCCCCGTTCACAGGTGTGCTCACCACAGAAGTCAGCACAGACCAGAGCCCGACGTTAGCGCAGGAAGTAAGCTCCCTTTTGGACAAGGGGGTCCTGAAACATGTACCCCGTTCCCTCAGGGAGGGAGGTTTACAGCCTTTATTTCCTGTTCCGCAAAAAAGTGGGAATATGCAGCCAATTTTAGATCTGCATCATCTGAACCGTACTCTTCGGATATACAGGTTCAGAGGCTGATGTTCAAACGTATCGTGCCACAGATCCAGTTCGAGAACTGGTTTGTGGCGATAGGTCTAAAAGGTGCATGTTTCCGCATAGGATTATTGCTAGCTTTATCCCCTCGCTTCGCAAAGTGCATGGATGTCACTCTGGCTCCATTGGGACTCCAGGGCATCTGTGTACCAAGCTACCTGGACGACTGGTTAATTCTAGCACGATCCAGGGAGCTGGCGGTTCAACATTGAGATGTTGTTCTCGCCCACGTGAAGAACTGGGGGCTCAGGTTGAATCTCAGAAAAGTTGGTTTTCTCCAGTGCAGTGGACAACTTTTCTAGGGGTTATAGGATTCTACTACGATGAGGGCGTTTCTATCCCCAACAGGCGTAGTGTCAATCCTATCAACACTGAGCTGGATAAAGCTGTATCTTGGGAGCCTAGGGTGGAATCCACACATGTGGCTGAGGTCACATCTGTATGATGCCCCCATCACTGCTCCCACTAGCTCTAGCGAGGTCGCCAAGATAACCTGCTAATAGCACCTTTTTGGCAGCTTGAACATGGTTCTGAGAGATAATATCTCTGCGAGATGGCACTCCTTGGGAGATTCCCGTCCGCAGGGATTCACTGTGGACCCAGTAACTGCGCAATAGCTACAGTCCTGGGGCTCCTACAATAACATTTCTCAGCGGGGTGAGCTCTTCCTACAATCAGGGTTATGTGGCCGCCATTTCGGCCAGCCACGCCCAGTTGAGGGAGCCTCTGTGGGGCAACGTCCTCTAACTTCGAGGTTCATGCGTTGTCTCAGATGGCTGAGGCCCATTCCGGCCGCCGCATACCTTCCGGGACCTTCTATGGCCCTGGAAGGTCTGTCGGCTGCCCCATTCGAGCACCTAGAGCGGATCTACTGTCTCAGGCCGAAGGGCTGATTTATCACGCTCGGCCAGAACCCGGCAACTGTGGGTCTGGTCCCTGAGGGGCACCAGCTCATAGATTGGGGTCTCAACTGAGATTGTTGAAACCATGTTAAAAGCCAGAGCACCATCCACAAGGAAAGCGTATGCACTCAAGTGTCAGCTTTTTGTCTTGTGGCATGAGGGACGTCACCTAGACCCAGTGAACTGCGCAATTGCTACAGTCCTGGAGTTCTTACAGAACGTTTCTCAGCGGGCTAGGCTCCGTCTTCTATCAGGGTACTTGCCGCCGTTTCGGCCAGCCATGACCCTGTTGATGGAGCCTCTGTGGGGCAAATATCCTCTACCTTTGAGGTTCATGCGTGGCGTCAGACGGCTGCGGCCCATCTGCAGGCCATGCATACCTTCCTGGGACCTTCTATGGTCCTGGAAGGTCTGTCGGCTGCCCCATTCGAGCCCCTGGAGTGGATCCCATCCAGAAGGAAATCAAATGCACTCAGGTGTCAGCTTTTGTCTTGTGGCATGAGGGACGTCACCTAGACCCAGTGAACTGCGCAATTGCTACAGTCCTGGAGTTCTTACAGAACGTTTCTCAGCGGGCTGGGCTCCTTCTACAATCAGGGTTATGTGGCCGCCATTTCGGCCAGCCACGCCCCTGTTGATGGAGCCTCCGTGGGGCAACATCTTCTAACTTTAAGGTTCGTACGTGGTGTCAGACGGCTGCGGCCCATCTGCAGGCCGCGCATACCTTCCTGGGACCTCCTGTGGTCCTGGAAGGTCTGTCAGGTGCCCCATTTGAGTCCTTAGGGACCTACCGCCTCAAAGCCGCAGGGTTGATTTATCATCCTTGGCAAGAAGGTATGGGTCTGGCCCCTGAGGGGCGCCAGCTAATAGATTCTGGTCACACGACTGAGGTGGTAGTGACCATGTTTCTACAATAACATTTCTCAGCGGGGTGGGCTCCTTCTACAATCAGGGTTATGTGGCCGCCATTTCGGCCAGCCACGCCCCTGTTGTGGGAGCCTCTGTGGGGCAGCATCCTCTAACTGCGAGGTTCATGCGTGGTGTCAGATGGCTGAGGCCTATCTGCAGGCTGTGCATACCTTCCTGGGACATTCTGTGGTCCTGGAAGGTCTGTCAACTGCCCCTTCGAGCCCCTAGAGTGGATCCCATCTACAAGGAAATTGTATGCGCTCAAGTGGCACCTTTTTGTCTGGTGGTGTGAGGAACGTGAGTTATACCCAGTGAACTGCGCAATCGCTACAGTCCTGGAGTTCTGTCGATGGAGCCTCTGTGGGGCAACATCCGCTAACTCCGAGGTTCATGTGTGGTGTCAGACGGCTGAGGCCCATCTGCAGGCCATGCATACCTTCCTGGGACCTTGCTGTGGTCTTGGAAGGTCTGTCAGGGACCCCATTTGAGCCCTTAGAGTCAGCCTCTGAGGAGCTTCTGACTCTAAAGGTAGCTCTTTTACAGGCCCTGACATCTCTCTACGCGAGTGGGAGGTCTACAAGCTCTCCCTGTTGCCCCTCCTGCCTTGACTTTACCCCTAGATAAGCCAAGTCCTTCCTGTATCCTAGGGCCGGATTATATTTCTAAAGTGCCTACATTGGCTGCCCACCCTGTGGTGTTGCAGGCTTTCTCCCCTCCTCTGTCCTCTGACCAGAACAAGAGAGGATGCACCTGCTGTGTCCAGTAAGCGCCTCTGTACTTACGTCCACCGCTCCGGCCAGTGGCGTAAGTCAGAGCAGCTACTAGTCTGCTTTGGCGGACAGGAAAAGTGATGCTGTGTCAAAGCAGTGCATCTCTACTGGGATTGTCGAAGCTTTGTCCAAAGGGGTTCCTTGCAGGATGTGTGTGCGGGGTGGTCTATGCCTCACACGGTCATTCTGTTATGATAGCCTGGATATTCATCCCTCCCCAGGTTCGAGTGTCCTGCACTGACCCTTGGGTTTGGGTATTTTGAACAGGCCGTACACTCGGTATGACGGAGTGGGTATTCCCGTTCCCATACTGCTAAATGCAACGTCGGTTCCTTTTGAAACGGGAAGCGTCGCGGTATGTAACCCTGTTCCCTGAGAAGGGAGCGAGACGTTGCATAGCGCGTCATACCGGGCTGGCCTGTGAATTGCGCTTCGCTTCAGATAATAGAGGCTGGCGGCGTGGTTCACAGGTGCCATATATATATCATGCGACGCTTAATTGCCACGTCACATGATCATGGCAGGCCTATAAGTAGAGGCATGATTTTACACAAGCTTCAGATACCGGTCACGCCGCAAGGCGTTCCCATACTGCTAAATGCAACGTCTCGTTTCCTTCTCAGGGGAACAGGGTTACATGCGTAACCCCAACGTTTTTAATAGCATCAACTGAAATAACATCAGATAGCATTCTTTATTTAAAATTCATTTATTGATTATTGACACTATTTTTCTGGCTTTATCTTGTAGACACCACAGAGAGTGAAATACAGACCAGAACAGAAAGGCTATCCTACATAGTTTTCTCAGTAATCACAGCGCGGTGTCTCAGTGTGTCTCTTTATCTTCTGTGCCGGTGTCTTCACAGGTGAGTGACCACCTCAAGAGTTTTAGAAAACATTTCAGCTCTTTAGAATGCATTCTAAATAACATCTAAGTTTCTGAACCTTTAACCACTAAACATTACTTACTTTACAACTACATTCATTCATGAATAAAACATTAACATAGACTGTTACATATAACAGCACCACTATATTAGGAACACCTAATTATTTATATACTGGCACAGAGACTGAAATTAGGTCCAAAGTAAAGACAATAGTTATATCTTTAGTTGTGTTATGTGTGCTGAGGCGATTGTGGGCAAAGCAGAAGCCATAACAATGAACATTAAAAATTTCAGTTAGATTTATCCTTTGCCCTGTCCTCTAAGTCAGCATTTGTCTTCATCTAGAACATTTTAAAATCCTGTTCTCCACCTCCATCTTGAATTTCCAACATCTGTCATGGACCACTTTTTTTTATTAGTAGTAGTAATTAACACATAAATGTTACATGCACACAGGAATTACAACAGTGATTTAAACATTATCACAGCTTTATCAGGTCTGGAAAAAGGTCCATTGCTGTTTGTAAGCCACTTTGTTTTGTTTTGTCAATTCATGTTGCACTGCAAATAATTTTATAATATAGGAATTTGCTTTTCATTAAAGAAAACAAGAAAACAGAGGAGCCTCAGATCAAACAGACACGGGCTATAAGCTTGTAAGTTTTCACTTCACACATATTTTAACATACACTACTTTGCAAAAATCTTGAGCATATATAAAGAAATTCCATCTGATAACAAAGGTGACTTAAAAGAATAAGACAATGTCCATTATCCTCATCTCCAATATGATTTTACTGTGTAGTGTTATAAGGAAATCGGATGGCAATTTTTTTATTACCTCTTAGAGAACCTTCCTCAGTTTCTTTGCAAACTTTGTTCTTTTGTATATTGTAGTAATTCAAAAGGCATAAAATAAGCATCTAAGACTTTTTGAAATAAAACCTTTTACACAGTCCTATATATAACTTTACACTACGGTGCTGTTAAATGTTTGATTCTAGTTGGCCAGAAGGTGTTGATCAATTTTCTATAAAAGCAGCTCTGACATATCACATGTTTATATTAATGTGCTCATTCTATGGTGGACACTCCACATAATCCAGGTCAAATAATAAAACGATTAAATAACATTCTACTATTTAACAAATAAAATGTGTCATTCTTGGTGAAGCTTCTAGATGGTGATGTTTATTTTACGTCTTTGGAAGGAGTCTCCAGTGTGAGTGGTAATCAGGTATAGTGCAAATTTTTGTTAGACTCTAATTTAACTAGCAATTTTATATTCATTACATTTAGAAATGTTTTATAAATACATCCCAAACATTACAATTAATTTAAAGATATAATATGGTGGGAAAAAAAAAAGTGTTGCTATGGTTTTTCACAGATTCATTAAAGATTGAACAGTATTATTTCTTTTCTTATCTGTGTAAAGGCAAACAAAGATTCTCTCCATCACAATGAGACAATAACTTCCTGTGTAAGTTTCCCACCATGAACCCACTCAGTTACACAACGTCCACCTTTCACTCACTCTCACTGATATAATCATCTCAATTTATGATGTAGTCAAGCTATGCCATGCTGCTTTATTTTACTTTATTAATTTTACTGTTTATTTTTTTTCACAGGTTTACATCATGATAAGCTCAAACAATGTTGCAACTGACTACAACTGAGCAACGTGTTTTTCTGCTTTAGAGAGTCGCCATCACTTCCTTCTACAGAAATGTTTCTATGATGCTCATGTCCACAGGACATATAAACTGGCTCACCTTTTTACTGTACAATGAAATCTGGATAATAAAATTAGATTAAAACATTTAGGAGACGGTTTTGTTATATGTTTGTTGCTTAAATACAACTCAGTCAAATGCTGATTTATATAAAAAAAACCTAAAAGGAGTAAAGTTTAAAGACTGCTTAATTAGATTAGTGGAAAAACTGCAGTTTTGTGACAGATGGGTCTGGCTGAGATGGCTTTCTACGAATTAAATATAAAATATAATTTTTTATCTAATGACATTGATGAGATATAATAATGTTGAAAATAGTTTCAGTACTATGTTCAAACATTGTAATTATTTAATATGTTTTTGCTCTCACATAGCACTCATTTAATAACACGTTGCCTGACATCCTTCATGATTTTTAGTTTTGTTGTTATCATTTTGTCATGATTCCCCCGTGAAGCAGCGTGCTCTAAGCACTAATGCGTGAGCACCTGCTTTTTAAATGTCAACAGCAGTGACATTTGGACACGTGTCTTTGTTATTGTTGATGTCAAGTCTCCGCCTCGTCCTGTCATGTGTTGTCATGTCACGTGTGTTTGGATTGCCCGCAGCTGTTATCAGTTGTGTGGGAAATCATGCCGGTATATATACCGTGTGCCATGCTACACTCGAAGCGGAAGTTTAGAGTTAGATTAGATGCTGTGTTCCGGTTGAGCATGTGAGGGAGAAGGCACGCGTGAAGAGAGCTCCCGAGTATTTTCTCTTTTAATTCTGCTTTTTAGGCAACCTGAACCTTTCTGTTTTCTGGCGAGTCATGGCGACAAGCTCCCTCAGGACTTAGAAAATCTCCACGCAACTTTAATCACGGAGCTGTCTTCTACCATTGCAGCGCAGGTGACAGCGGCTATTAACTCGGCTCTGGCCCCAGTTATCGCGTCTTTTGAAAGTTTTAAATCGGCATTGAGTCACAAGGACGGCGTATTGGCAAGCTTGAGCAGCACCTGAATGATTACACTGACCGAATTGTAATGCTGGAAGAGACCGTGCTACAGCTAGCTTCAGCTAACAAACACCTCACCGATAAAGTGGAGGACCTGGAGTCCCATTCACAGCGCTGCAATCTCCGGGTCATCGGTATTCCGGAGCGAGAAGAAGGGAGCGATCCGGTCACGTTTATGTCTAAGTTTTTCCAGGATGTCCTCGGATCGGATATCTTTCCGACTGCTCCATTGCTGGATAGAACTCATCGTATCGGTCCCATGTCCTCGGAGGAGCAGCGGGAGAAACAGAGGTCCAGAGTCATGATTGTGAGGTTCCACTATCTTCATGACAGAGAAAAAGTGATTCGACGCGGGAATTGGGATCAACTTTTCCATCAGGGCCGCAAGGTTTTCCTCTTTCCTGACTTCAGCTCCAGCGTCGCTAAGAGGAGGGCGGCCTTCTCTGTGGTGAGAAACAGCCTGCGGTGAGAGAAATGTGCGGTCTTCTCTCAGTATACCCTGCCTCGCCGGGTGGACCTCGGTGATGAGAGGCTGCAGTTCGACTGTCCCCAAAAAGCACAATGATATTTTAATGAACGATATCCTCCATCTTAATCTGTCTACATGACTGTTAACCGATTTATTAATGCCTGTCATGTGACTGTAGGACTGTGTGCGTGGGCAACTATATCAGTTTCCTTGTAAATCTGTCGGTTGCCTGTGATATGCGGTGATTGTGGCACCCTTTATGCTCGGGAGTGACTTCACACAGTAAGAATACAGTACGGGTTACAAGTTCCGGATGTTCCAGTGTTTCTGGGCTCTGCCTCCATTGTTTGGGAATGGAGAGAAGTTAACTGATCAGAGTAGGGTGGGGGAGGGAGGGGTGGTTTGCTGTGTGTGGGTGGGTGGGGGAGGGGGGTTGTGTTGTTGTATGTATGTATGCGTGTGTTTCTTTTCCCTTTCTTGTCCCCCCCCCTTGTTTTTTTTCTCTTCTTTTTTCTTTCTTTTTTTCTCTTTTTCTTTTTTCTCTATTCATATCAACCTCTCTGTACTCCACTCTGTATTAATCTAAATTAATGGACTAACCCCGGTCCAAGGGAGTTTCTATCCTGATCAGTAAGGCTGTGCCCTTTTCATTTGATAATGTCCTTTCTGACGTAAACGGTAGATAAGTGATTGTGGAAGGGAAAATTTCGCAGACGCCAGTAGTTTTGGTGAATGTATATGCCCCAAACTTTGATAATGCTACTTTTGCTCAGAATTTGTTGTCAAAACTTCGTGCTTTGAACAAACAACTCTTGATATTTGGGGGAGATTTGAACTGTGTTATTGACCCAGCCTTGGACAAATCTAGCGCTGTTGCAAAGGCTCCCTCTGCGATGGCTAAGGTATTCTCTGAGTTTATGGTTCAGAATGGTTACATTGATCCGTGGAGGTATTTAAACCCTACAGTTAGGAAATATTAATTATTTTCCCATGTACATAAATCTTTTTCTCGCATTGATTACTTTTTTTTATTAATGATTCTCTGATTTCTCAGGTTGTAAACTCTGAATATCTACCAATCGTTATTTCAGACCATGCTCCTCTAAGTCTTGACATTCTTCTACCTTCACATCGTGCCTTTCGCCCACCATGGAGGCTTAATTCTTTACTTTTATCCGATTCAGCGTTCTGCAAGTATATCTCTACTTCGATAGATGATTTTCTTCTTACTAATCAAACTGATTCAATCTCTTACTCTTTACTTTGGGAAACTCTAAAGGCCTTCTTAAGGGGACAGATAATCTCTTATTCTGCTTATGCTAATAAGCAACGCAAGAATAAGAAAAAAGAGTTATCTGATAATATTCAGGCCATTGACGACCATTATGCTCTCAACCCGACCCCTGAGCTGCATAAACAAACACTTAATTTGCAGGCGGAGTTTGATTTATTATCGACAGGTGAGGCGGAGAGGCTGTTGTTACATACCCGTGGCAATTATTATGAATATGGCGATAAGGTTGGTCGATTGTTGGCTCACCAACTGCGTAGCCAGGCTGCTTCACGTTCTATTTCTCAGATTATGCAGTCCAGTGGTGTATTAACCTCGGATCCTGCAGAAATTAATTTGACTTTTAAAAGTTTTTACTCCTCCTTATACACAGCTGGGCCTCCTGACAATTCAGGTAACATGGAAATTTTTTTTTAGAAATATTGATTTTCCCAGGGTTGACCCTCTATTGGCATCTGAACTTGACAGTCCCATTACCTTAGATGAGATCGTTCGCCCAATCAATTCATTACAATCCAGGAAATCACCTGGCCCGGACGGGTTTCCTTCCGAATTTTATAAGAAATTCCATGTTGCGTTGGGCCCATTACTCCTGGCTGTATTCAAGGAGTCTTTAGAACTAGGGGCGTTGCCACAAACACTAAGACAAGCAACTATAACTGTATTGCTCATAGATGGGAAGGACCCAACATTGTGCAATTCGTACAGACCTATTAGCCTCCTCAATGTTGACGTCAAGATTTTAGCCAAACTTTTGGCCTGTCGTCTGGAGGGGATTGTCCCTAGCATTATTTCAGAGGAGCAAACCGGATTTGTAAAAGGACGGCATTCCTTTTCTAATATTCGTACTCTATTTAATATTTTGTATTCAAAGCAGAACAGTGACTCCTCTGAAGTGGTCATCTCTTTGGAAGCAGAAAAGGCGTTTGATAGGATAGAATGGGAGTATCTTTTCATAGTGGTAAGGAGGTTCGACTTTGGGGAAGGATTGGTATCATGGATCCGTTTGTTATATGTGGAACCACAAGCTTCCATATGTTCCATCTGATTATTTTACTTTGTCACGGGGTACGCGCCAGGGATGTCCTCTGTCTCCGTTACTTTTTGCCATAGCGATTGAGCCTCTCTTGATGATGCTTAGAACTCTTCCTGTATTTCAGGGTGGAGTTCGCAATGGAATCGACCATAAACTAGCACTGTACGCTGACGACTTACTGCTTTATTTATTTGACAGATCCAATTGCATCTATTCTGGAAATAATACGCGTATTACGTGACTTTGGGAAATTCTCGGGGTATAAACTGAACCTACCAAAGAGTGAATGTTTACCTATAAATCAATCTGGCTTTAAGATAAAACAGACTGAAATACCTTTTCGTTTGGAACATTCAAAATTCAAATATCTCGGAGTTAATGTCACCCGTTCCCATTCTGTATTAATGGCGGAATTTTACACCCTTAATCTCATACATGAAGTCAGCCTTTCAAAGATGGGCAGCTCTGCCATTATCCCCTCTTGGCAGAATAAACACAGTAAAAATGAACATTCTCCCAAAATTCCTATACCTCTTTCAGTCCATCCCTTTGTTTTTATCCAAATCTTTCTTTAAGAATATAGACAAATTAATCTCATCTTTCATATGGGCAGGAAAAACTCCCAGGGTTTCAAAATTTTCACTTCAGCAGACTCGACTGAGTGGTGGCCTCGCATTGCCCAATTTCATGTATTATTATTGGGCGGCTAATATTCAGAAACTGGTGCTGTGGGTGCAGGCTCTTCCATGGTGCCACTTAGAAGCACAGTCTTGCATTTCAACCTCCCTCCCTGCTCTTGTGTTCTCCTCCCTTCCCATAGCCCTTTCACAATATACAGATAATCCAGTAGTATGTACCTCTCTAAAGATTTTCTATCAGTTTCGTGCGTCATTTTAAATCTATCGGCCTCCACCATGGCACCTATATGTTAGCCATTTCTTTCCCCCCTCCTTTATGGATTCCACATTCTCTCTTTGGGGAAAAGAAGGGTCTGAAATGCCTTGAGGATCTTTTCATTAATAATGTGTTTGCAAACTTTTCTGAATTATCCTCGTCATTCAGCCTGCCTCCGTCTCACCTTTTCCGTTTCTTTCAAATTAGGCACTGTGTCTCCTCCCTGGTTTTCCCTCCTTACCTACAAAGTCTGCATGGGAAGAGGTGTTCAAGCTGAATCCTCATAAAAGGGGCATTATTTCACAGATATATGCAACGATCTGGTCTCAGGATGATTCTTACAATATCAAAACTGTAAATGCTTGGGAAGATTAATTGGGCCTGGAGCTTGAGGATGATTACTGGGGCAGAGCGTTAGATAATATACGGACCACCACGTCCTGTGCTAGACTTAGTTTTATACAATTTAAAGTGGTCCATAGAGCCCACCTCTCTAGGAGTAGATTGCTAAAATATATCCCAATGTTCCTGACATGTGTGAGAAATGCAAACTTTCACCCTGTAACCCTGTAATAAAGTCATATGTTTGCACTCTGTCCCAAACTACTGACCTTTTGGAATTCTTTTTTCGGGACTATGTCCGACATTCTTAAAATCAAATGGGATGTTTGTCCTTTAATCGCCATCTTTGGTGTTTCATCTCAGTGTCAGCCTCTGAACCATAAACAAGCTAGTGTTGTGGCCTTTGCATCGTTGCTTGCTCGGCGCAGAATATTGTTGTCTTGGACCTCTCCACAACCCCCCTCTATATCAGTTTGGCTTAGAGATTTAATGTTCTCTTTGAAGCTGGAAAAATCAAGTACAACATCAGAGGTAGGGGTGACTCATTTTTGTGGAAATGGCAACAATTTATTACCTATTTCAATGTTTTACGCACCCTGGAGGTAGATTGAGGAGAGGCAGACGGTGAACACTAACCATCTTACCATCTTTCTGTTATTTTTTATTTTATTTTATTCTATTTTAATAAAAAAAAAAGTTAGATTAGATTGTTTAGTAGTCATAGTCATGTTCCATGTTAGATTTAGTTCACGTTGGGTTATCCGTTCTCAATTCCTCGTCATAGTTCATGATTCTCATTTTGTTTATCGACCCTGTTTTCCGTGACCACGACTTTGATTCAAGCTTAACCCTGTGTATGCCTGTTTGCCGATCGCTGGACCGTCACCTGTTTTGGATTACGTTTATGGATCACGTTTTGGATTTGTCTGCCTGTCCCTCTTAAATAAAACTCTCATTCTAACTGCACTTGCATCCGTCCAATCTTCCCTTACGTCACGATACGTGACACATTTTCACATTGTACAGATGCTCAGGCAGAAATAAAGCCACTAGGGGACAGCAGATTATAAAAATGAACAGATACACAGATGAACAATATATTCAATTAGACAAAGCTATTTTATCTGTTTTATATTTTACCAGGTGATCTATTTTTGCATCCACTCTGATACAGTTGGTGTATACTGTTTTGTTTTTCTTTCACTTTTGTAAAGAATAGCTCCAGGCAAAGACATCACTACACTGATACCTATTATTTATGACACTGATAAAAGACCACAGGCTCAATATGAAGGTCTGAGACAGCAAAATCAACCTCTATTCTACTTTACTCTATTCACATGAGAATTTACTTCCATTAAAGGCAAGTAAACAATAATATACCATTAATAAAATATTATATAAACAACACGTGTCTATTGTAGATCATTTACTGTGCTTAAGAGGTGAGGGAGTGCATGTGAAACCCCTCTCTCCTCAGAAAGTGGTAAACATGGCTGTTACTCAGAAAACTGACATGGACATACAGCATTACAGAAATATACTTGTTGAGCTGGATTTTTATGCCGAGTACTGATACATAAAATCATGCAGATACAGGTCAAGAGCTTCAGTTAATGTTCACATCAAAAATAAGAAATGGGGAAAAAATGTGAAAAAAAACCCTCTCCAAAATCCAAATAAAATTTTTCCAATCTTCAACTGGCCAGTTTCAGTGCATCTGTGTGTAGTCTCACATTCCTGTTCTTGGCTGACAGGAGAGGAACCTGATGTGGTCTTCATTTTCCTCTGACCCAATTCTGATGTTTGATGTGAACTTGAACTGAAGCTTGTGACCTGTATCTGCATGATTTTATGCATCGTGCTGCTGCCACATGATTGGCTGTTTAAATAACTGCATGAATGAGCAGGTGTTTCTATTAAAGTGGCTGGTGAGTGTATATAACCTCTGTGTCCCTCAAATCTGCACTGACCTGTTGTTTTATGGTATTTATGTGTATGCAATCAATGTACGCCTCTTCTGTTTATGAAATAATCATTACCTGCACACATAAAATACGCTCTTCTTCGATTAAGTGGATTTGTTAACACTAATACAATGCAATTGTGATTAAAAGCTTTCAATATACAATATGTGCTTCTGTATTAAAAGAATAATGTAACTAGCTACTATTCAATGGCAGGACCTATTCCATCCATCAATCCACCTTCTAACGCACTCCTTTTCAGGGTCACGGGCAAACTGGAGCCTATCCCAGGGAGTATCTGGCACAAGGTGGAGTACACCCTGGACTGGGTGCCAGTCCATCACAGAGGACCTATTCCTTGTTTGTCAAATTTAACATCAAAATGATAGCAAAATATGATCTGATTATCTTAAGGCAAAGATATGCGACACAGTAAAGCCTCCACAGTAAATCCTGTCACTTTCCTCTGCATTTTGCTTTAATGATCAAATATATAACCAGCAGTTAAAAATCTGTAAAGTAGTGTACAACTTTTTTGAAATGCTGTGATGAACATTTTCATTAAATGACAGAAGCCAAATGTGAGGGATCTTTTCTTACTATATTCCCCCTGTCCATATTCCATCTTCTAATCTCACACTTATAGATGTAAGAGTGTTTGTTGCAGTTGTGTTCATGTGTGAGAATACAGTACATGACGTGGTGTGTAGTCTACTGGAACATAACCAGTATTTACGTCAAGGTTTAAAAATGTGGTATGCCGTTGTTTTCTGTTGAATTTCCACATCACCCTCTATGCCCAGCTCGAGCACAGCGTTTATTAACATTTAAGGTAAATATGGCAATTTGATTTGAACAATTTGAAACGAACACAAAGATTTCTTTAAATTAACATGAAAACCAGTCAGAAGTCTGTACGGCTACATTTTGGTACAGAGCTAACAATGACGAAAAATCAGGTTTTGACCAAAATTGTTTGTTGCCTGTAATGTACATTGACACCTCTGCTTTAACCCTGTAATGGACTAGTATTAGTCCCCTGTTCCTGGGATTCCCTCTGGATCCACTGTAACACTGACCAGGATAAATCAGTTACTGAATGAATCTCAGCTTAAATATATTTTAATAAAACAATGTACGGTAATAATACATTTTTTAAAAGATTACTTTCTAACCTTGCCTTGGCCTCTGCCCACAAAGATTATGTTGTTTAAATCACCAGTTCAACAAACGCATCTGTAATTGCAGGTTTACACAAAAATATCTGAGAATTCTTATTTGCTATCTTTTGTGCTTTTTTTTCTCTCAACTTCTGTTTCCGCTTGCTCTGTGGTTTAGCTCTAAATCCAGTCATCTTTTAAAGCCGTTCTTCTATTTCAGCCACTACAGAGTGTATAAGCCTTGTCTTTAATCACACTGACAGCATCATCATCATCATCATCATCATCAGATCAGAATGCTGCGTTTGATGGTCATTGGTTTCTTTTATCTTCTACAGGTATTCAGTTTTCTGGCTTGTTTCTCTCTCTGAGAGTCTGATGTGATTGTGTTGGAGTGTTTGAGTTAGCGATGAATTTCATTCTCATTAATGATGATTTTACTAGCATAGTGCAGCCTGAATGATATTTACATCACTTGGTTATGAATGAGTTCTGATTGGTGTACACAATTAACTAAGATAAATTTGTATTAGGTGATGAGAAGGTGAAATTTAATATTGTAGTTAAAATGAATTGGTTATTTTTAATCTGAAACTGCAGAATGAAGTAAACAATTAATCAAAATGAAAAGCAGAAAAAGCAATGGAGAAATAAAATTTAAAATTCCAGCGGGCATTTTGTGTTCTACGCTAAAATCAGAAAGTTTAACACAGACACTAACTTTGTAAATAGATAATTTCCATAGATAGATTAAAAAAAACCAAACAAACAAAACAACAACAAAACACACTTTCACAGTCTGACTTCTCATTTTTCTTTGCAGATTGCACCAAGTCATATGAGAGAAATATTCTACACCAGATGAACGGAACTGCTTTTAAGGGGGAAACTGTTGTTTTTCACTGCAATGGAACTCTGACTAGTGAACTTAAAGATATCGGTTGGCGTAAAGATGGGAATCTTATTTTTATCTACAGCCCACTTATAAACGAAACTGTGTTCAACTACACATCGAGCAGGATGCAGGTTAATCCCCGAAATCCAAGAGAACTACAGA
The DNA here is from genome assembly GCA_012411365.1 of Ameiurus melas. Taxonomy (NCBI): domain Eukaryota; kingdom Metazoa; phylum Chordata; class Actinopteri; order Siluriformes; family Ictaluridae; genus Ameiurus; species Ameiurus melas. The sequence continues at coordinate 15,007,411 of CM022758.1, read as the reverse complement.
TATCTGATGTACAGTTTTCAGATGCAGGAGTATACTCATGTTTTCCATTAGACATGCAGTGGATATTGACCATAGAAGGTATCTAAAAATATTTTTAAATAATTTTAAAATTATGTTTTTAATACCATCAACTGAAATAACATCAGATAGCATTCTTTATTTATAATTCATTTATTGATTATTGACAGTATTTTTCTGGCTTTATCTTTAGACACCACAGAGAGTGAAATACAGACCAGAACAGAAAGGCTATCCTACATAGTTTTCTCAGTAATCACAGCGTGTGTCTCAGTGTGTCTCTTTATCTTCTGTGCCGTGTGTCTTCACAGGTGAGTGACCACCTCAAGAGTTTTAGAAAACATTTCCGCTCTTTTAATGCATTCTAAATAACATCTAAGTTTCTGAACCTTTAACCACTAAGCATTACTTACTTTACAACTACATTCATTCATGAATAAAACATTAACAAAGACTGTTACATACATTATGCACCACTATATTAGGAACACCTAATTATTTATATACTGGCACAGAGACTGAAATTAGGTCCAAAGTAAAGACAATAGTTATATCTTTAGTTGTGTTGTGTGTGCTGAGGCGGTTGTGGGCGAAGCAGAAGCCATAACAATGAACATTAAAAATTTCAGTTAGATTTATCCTTTGCCCTGTCCTCTAAGTCAGCATTTGTCTTCATCCAGAACATTTAATCCTGTTCTCCACCTCCATCTTGAATTTCCAACAGCTGTCATGGACTACTTTTTATTAGTAGTAGTAATTAACACATTAATGTTACATGCACACAGGAATTACAACAGTGATTTAAACATTATCACAGCTTTATCAGGTCTGGAAAAAGGTCCATTGCTGTTTGTAAGCCACTTTGTTTTGTTTTGTCAATTCATGTTGCACTGCAAATAATTTTATAATATAATGAAAATTTGCTTTTCATTAAAGAAAACAAGAAAACAGAGGAGCCTCAGATCAAACAGACACGGGCTATAAGCTTGTAAGTTTTCACTTCACACATATTTTAACATACACTACTTTGCCATAATCTTCAGCATATATAAAGAAATTCCAATAATAAGACAATGTCCATTATCCTCATCTACAATATGACTTTACTGTGTAGTGTTATAAGGAAATCAGATGGCAATTTTTTTTATTACCTCTTAGAGAACCTTCCTCAGTTTCTCTGCAGACTTTGTTCTTTTGTATATTGTAGTAATTCAAAAGACATAAAATAAGTGTAGGCACCTCCCAAAAATGTAGTTGAATAAATGGTGTGCTTGCTGCATTTTTGGGTGGATTCAATTGAGACTACACTTCCCATGGTCCTTTGTTTCTGGATGCGTTGCAATTGGTTTCCATTGGAGTAGTTCAAGCCAATGGGTTTCCTGTTTAATTAAACTCCTAGCCAATCAGTGGTCACCTTTGTTGGGGAGGGGGAAAGAGAAAAAAGGAAAGGAGGGGGAGAAGTAGCGAACGGAGAGGGAGTGACCCGCGGGAGGAGAGCGGGAAAGAGAGAACCGGAGTTTTAACGCAGAGGTGATGTAGACTGATGTAGACTAAACTTCTATTAAAGTAGTGGCACAAATATCATTTTATTCAGCGAAAAGGAGAGCAACTATCCGCTCGGTAAATTGGTGAACTGTAAGGTGAAGTGCTAGCTTAGCTGCGTTTGTTTGTTTTGCACTAGCTTGGGAAAAACAAAGCTGAGTACAAACTGTAACTCGTGGACGTTAAGCTAATGTCTTCGTGAGGGACGGACAGCTGTAACCGCCTGAAGGACGAGGACTGTGGAGAGCTGTGCTGAACTGTGCTCGGTAGCATGGTAGCTACTACGCCTGTTTAAAAAGGAACTTCACCGCTGAACCTGCGTCGCTGAATTAACCTTCTGGAACCTCGCGTGCAGCGAGTTCATTCTCTCAGCTCGTGTCCAAGTCGGCTAATTCTTCTGTTCCAGAGGTGTGAGTAACGGAGGTTTTATTCGCCCGTTCATTAAAGGAACCAAGGAGGATTTTTTGTTTGTATGTGCACCAACTCACGGGCCCCAACAGAAAACCCAAGCGCTTGGTGAAGGTTCTGAACAGTTAAAAAAGGGTTTAAGTGGTAAAATCCAAACTGTACTGTTCCTGTTGTTTAATAATTAGAAAGGAGTGTTTGAGTTACTGGTCTAAATTTTGTTTCCAATATATGTATACAGTTTGAAGTTCTTTTGTTTAGCATAATAAATGTTTTTTTTTTTTTTTTGTTATACATACTACCTGGTTTTACTGAACTTTTCTTTTTGATTTAATAAGGTTTATATATATTTGGCCTAGTTATACTCAATATTTGTTTCTGGGGAATAACAATATCGCTCATAGTGTGTGAGAGGGGAAATTCTTCAGTGGAGGCCGCCACTATTGAGGATTAAATCATTTACATACATTTCTGCCTGTATAACATCATCGACTGGTAAATAGAGGTTAGCCAATTCACCATCAACTGCTAAATACTCAGGATCCTGTTAATTAAAACCATTTACTGTAGTAACCTTCTCTAATATTACACTTCCGGCGCCAGGAAGGGGTTACATTTTTGGAGGCACCGCTGGGATTCTCTCTGTTTACCAGATAGGCAAAGTTTTATTTATTTGTAGTCAGTAACCTTTAACACAAAACCTGAAACAACACCAGTCAGTAAAACTTTCAGTACCTGTAGTGTATTTTAGTCATGGATTTTTCTCAAGCAGTTCAGTGGGGTCTGCAGCAGACTGTCAATCCGTCTCGTACTATACTATTGAGTAATGTTCCAATATACACTAGCAAGGAGACCATTGATAAAGTCCTAGACACAGTTAAAGTCTTTGGCCGTACCAAGATAGATAATCGACGTGGAGACTCTACTGGCACTCAGTTGTTCATCTTAGTGGAGACTAGCCTTGACTTATCCCCTGACTCTATACCTCCAGAAATAGGTATTGAAGGTGAGGCTGGACCATGGACTGTGCACCTTGTGGAACGCCTTCATACCCCGAATGTTGCTCCCGAGGACGATTCTTTCCGTACTAAGCTGATGTCACTACTTGAAAAGGAAGGCAAATCTGTGGAGGATTTTCAGGCTGTTGTAGCAGAAAGTCGAGCTCCAAAAACAGATGTGAATTTGGATTTAGTGACTGCTATTGGCAAATTAGTGGACAAATGCAACCAAGTGTCTACTGATGGACCTAGCTACAGAAAACTTAGACTATTCTCAGGAGTGAAACCTGTACCTCAAGGTGAGGAAGAATATGAAGCCTGGATGGAGCAGGCAACACAAATGATGAGTGAGTGGCAATGTACTGATGCTGCTAAGAGACAGCGTTTAGTGGAGAGTTTAAAAGGACCAGCTGCTGACATTGTTCGCTTCTTGAAAATTAGCACTCCTACTGCCACAGCGGCTGATTACTTATCTGCTCTTGACACAGCATATGGTACTACAGAGAACAGAGATGACATCTTGGTCAAGTTCAAAAGCACATTTCAGAATGTTGGGAGAAAAACTGTCTGATTTCCTGTATCGCCTTGACAAACTTCTCCATCGTGCCCTTCTTAAAGGAGGAGTTAAAGCTGCAGACATGAACAGAGTTCGGATGGAACAGCTAGTCAAAGGTGCACTTACTCATGACATGATTGTACTCCGTATACGGATGAGTCATACTCTGGAAAATCCCCCTACCTTCTCCCAGCTAATGCGAGAAGTGCGAGAGGAAGAAAATTGGATTAGCAAAAGGGAGGGAGTGAAAACAACTGTTACTGCTGCCCCCATTACTGTACCACCAACTTCAGTTTCGTCTGAGCTTAGCAGCCTAAGAAATGAAGTGAAGGAGTTGTCTTCTCAAGTGGCCAAACTGTTGAGCGTCACTCCAGTTACCCCGAAACCTGAGAAATTTACAGCAAAGACCACCTCCACACAGCGAACACTTGATACCTCTGCATATGATGCACCATCTACCGTGACACCATTCAGACCATTACAGCCAGGTGTTTTCTGCTACAATTGTGGGCAGGATGGACATACACGAAGAGAGTGTAAAGAGCCTGAGGATCTAAGAAAAGTTCATCAGAAACTGATCAAAGTACACCGGCACCAGGGAAAACTTTCAAGGAGCCAGGTGAAGGAACGGTGCGTGGCTCCGCTTGAAATACGTTCCACCCAAAAGTCACACCCTGTGATGGCAGGCACAAAACTGTTACCTGAGGGATTAGTTGGACCCCGCTCCATCGCACCTGTCCACATAGAAGGCATCTATGCTAAAGCTATCCTTGACAAGTGGCTCCATGGTAACTATTTTGTACCGCAGCTTCTATGACACCTACCTCAAACACATACCTATCCACCCACTCAATGAACTGGAACTATGGGGTTTACTATGGGGTTTAAGCACTGAGCAGTACCCATACGATGGTTACCTGTCCATACAACTTGAGTTCTCATCTGCTGTCAGTGGAATAGCACAGACAATAGACACTTTGGCTTTATTATGCCCTGACCATGAGAAAGATAAAGATGTCGCCATACTGGTGGGGACGAACACCAAGTTGGTGAAAAAAATGTTTCAGTACTGTAAGGAGCAAGCAGGAGATCACTTCCTGAGTACTCTGACAATACACCCCGCCCTCAGAGAAGCTTACGGGACATTTACTCAGTCTGACACTCCAGAAGATGTGAATAAGCATGGGACTGTATGGTTTACCAAAAGGAAGGCTATCATTTTGCATCCAGGACAGGTGTTTAAAGTCACTGGCACTCCCAAATTTCATGGTGATTTCACAGGCCAACTAGCATTGGTAGATCAGCCTACAGACACCTTTTCACCTGAGTTGTGGGTGAGGCCTGAGGTTCATCCTGCAACAGTGGTTTCCAGTAAGCGCATTACTGTGACGATCAAGAACCTCTCAACCAAGAAAGTCACTGTGAAACGTGGAACCCCACTAGCCCACATTTTCCCAGTTACCCCAGTTCCTCTACCTAGTGGTCAGTGTGCTGAGGAAGTCGCAAGTGAACTGGATCCAGCATCCTTTGACTTTGGAGCCTCTCCTATGCCAGAAGAAGCAAAACGTCGTCTCTGTGAGAAAATGCTGAAACGGAGAGAGGTATTTTCTTGTCACGAATGGGATGTAGGTTGTTCCAAAACCACCAGTCATGAGATCAGACTGAAGGATGCAAGACCCTTTCGAGAGAGATCACGGCGCTTACCACCTGCTGATTTCGAGGATTTGCGCCAACACCTACAGGAACTACAGGCCAAGGGCATTATCTCTGAGTCGCGTAGTCCCTATGCATCACCCATTGTAATCGTACGCAAGAAGTCCGGCAAAGTAAGAATGTGTGTGGATTACAGAACTCTTAACCTCCGAACCGTACCAGATCAGTACACGGTCCCAAGGATTGAAGACGCTCTTTATTGTTTGTCTGGGAGTAAATGGTTCAGTGTCCTCGATCTGCGGAGCGGGTATTATCAAGTACCCATGGGAGAGGCTGACAAGGAGAAGACTGCTTTTATTTGTCCATTAGGCTTCTATCAATTCGAACGCATGCCCCAAGGGATTTCAGGAGCACCAGCTACTTTTCAAAGAGTCATGGAGCGCACAGTTGGTGACATGAACTTTCTGGAGGTGCTAGTGTATCTGGATGACATTATTGTGTTCAGACACACACTCGAAGAACACGAGGAGCGGCTGCTCAAAGTGCTTGACCGGCTCAAAGAAGAGGGTCTAAAAGTATCACTCGACAAGTGCCAGTTTGGACGGACTTCTGTCAACTATGTTGGACATGTGGTGTCACAGGATGGCATAGCAACTGACCCATCCAAGATAGAGGCCGTCATTTCTTGGCCGAGACCCCAGACTGTGACGGAACTACGATCCTTTCTTGGATTTTGTGGCTACTATCGCCGTTTCGTGAAGGATTTCTCCAAGCTCTGCCGCCCACTCAATGGACTTCTCCAAGGCTATCCTCCTCGTTCTCTCTCAAGATCGAGTACAGCCAAACCACTTGACAAGACTTATTTGAAGCCTTCGGAACCCTTTGGCTCTCGATGGACTGAGGAATGTGAAAATGCTTTTCCAAGAACTCAAGACCCGGCTCACTACAGCACCTGTGTTAAAGTTTGCTGATCCCCAGAAGCCATATGTATTGCATGTGGATGCTAGCCTGGAGGGGCTAGGTGGTGTCTTATACCAACAACACGATGAAGGTTCGCCCAGTTGCATTCATCAGCAGAAGTCTCGCCATCTGAGAAAAACTATCCGCGCACAAACTGGAGTTTTTAGCTCTCAAATGGGCAATTGTGGATAAACTTCATGACTACCTTTATGGGGCTACTGTACAAGTCAGAACTGACAACAACCCACTGACGTACATCCTGACGTCAGCCAAACTGGATGCTACTGGTCATCGCTGGCATCGGCCCTATCCACCTACAACTTTAGTCTGAAGTATAGACCAGGTCGGCAGAATGTTGACGCAAGACTCATTGTCTCGCCGGCCTCATGAAGGCACAACACCTGATGATGACTGGCAGGAGATTCCAGTTACAGGAGCTACGAGCTCTCTGTGAGAATGCTTCATGGCACACACGAAGTGGACGTGCCTTGTCACGTGTCATTAACCACATAGAAGCATCCGTTTCAGCAGTTCCCAAAGCATTCTCTCAAGCTACTACGGTAATCGCTGATCATATGCCCAGTTTCAGCTCAGTTGAGCTTCAAACTGCTCAGAAAAATGACCCCTCTATCGGAGAGGCATGGCTAGCTGTCAGCCAAAACAACCCAGCAAGTCAAATGCTGAAAAGTCACCCAGATGTTACGCTTCTGAAACGAGAGTGGGAGAAACTGTCCATTGAACAAGGTCTACTTTACCGAACAGTCAGACAGTCGGACAGCGCGACACGCGCGCAGCTTGTGCTCCCCAAACAGTATCATAGCATCGTTCTGAAGTCTTTGCATGATTATAATGGACATCTAGGCTTTGACAAGACATATGCCCTTATCTCTGACAGATTTTTCTGGCCACGCATGAAGTTAGACGTGGAGGCGTATTGCAAGACGTTGAACGCTGCATAAAGCGGAAAACCCTGCCACAGAAAGCAGCGCTTCTGTCACATATTACAAGCTTCGGGGCCCATGGACCTTGTGTGCATAGATTTCCTTACCATCGAACCAGATTCCCGTAATGTGAGTAATGTGTTGGTAATAACTGTCCATTTTACACGTTATGCTCAAGCTTTCCCAACTAGAGATCAAAGAGCCATAACAGTTGCCCGGACATTGTGGGGAAGATACTTTATTCACTACGGCCTTCCCAATCGCATCCATTCTGACCAGGGCAGAGATTTTGAGAGTCAGTTGGTGAAAGAGATGTTGACCATGCTGGGTGTAAAGAAATCAAGAACAACGCCATACCATCCACAAGGGGACCCTCAACCTGAAAGGTTCAATAGAACTCTTTTGAACATGTTAGGAACTCTTAAGCCTAGTCAAAAGTCAAGATGGAGTCAGCACATTGCTCATCTCGTGCACGCATACAATTGTACACCCAATGAAGCACACGGGTTTTCACCCTACCTTTTAATGTTTGGTAGAGAAGCCCGATTTCCCATGGACATTTGTTTTGGTGTGTCAGCTGATGGAACTCGGCAACTTCATACCGGAAATATGTGGCTAACATGAAAAGAGAACTTCAAGCAGCTTATCAGTTGGCCCAGGCTGCTTCTGCGCAAGTTGAACCAAGGTAACAAAGAGAGATACGACCAGAAGGCGCGTTATCATTGTTTGAGTCCTGGAGATAGAGTCCTTATTCGAAACCTTGGCCTGAAAGGAAAACAAAAGCTTGCAGATCGCTGGAGTGCAACCCCTTATGTGGTTGAGAGTCAAATGTCTGATCTTCCGCCTATATCGTCTTTACACCTGTAAGTGGTTCAGGACCCGTCAAAGTCATGCACCGCAATCATCTTTGGCCCTTAGGACAAGAAGTAAGATTAAGCCCTGAGGTTGACCTCAAACCTACTCCTTCTCCAAGAGCTCTCAGGTGCAGAACGGTGAAGGAGAGGAAGCAGACTCCCAATGTTGAGAAAAATGATCCTCCAGTTGATATCCCCCTGGGAGAGCAGTACGCTTCAGACTCTGAGTCAGAGTATGGCCATTACCTTGAAGATCTGATCGCCAACCAGTCAGAGGAAAGCTGTGTTAAGCCAAGAGATGATGCAAGGCTTACAGAGTCCAACACTCCTTACTCGGCTCTAGACGTGCCAGAAGTTGTAGTGAGTTTACCACCTTCTGAAGATGTACCTGTGGGGATAGGTGAGAGTAGGGAGGTAGAAAAGGAATGTTCTGTTGAGACTGTTTGCACTACAGACATGGCAGATGCAGAAAATCCAGAACCAGAAATAAGGAGATCAGAGAGGCCAAGAAAACCTGCAGAACGTTTGACGTATTCAAGGCTAGGTGAGCCTAGTGCAGAGCCTGTAGGGGTAACGCATAATAGTGTTCATGCAGTTCACTCACCTATAATGCACTTTCTTGAACACTACAATCATGCATGGTGGTGTAACTCTTTTGCTCAATGCAAGTCATGTGTGACTAAGAGATCACTATTTTCTTCTATTATAATACCTGTTATCACATTGTGAAGGCCCATTTATGGTACATAGTAATTAGTTAACTAGTTCTAATTAGTGTAGCCAGCATGGGGGCATGCTGGATTTTTGGTGGGGGGAGAGTGTAGGCACCTCCCAAAAATGTAGTTGAATAAATGGTGTGCTTGCTGCATTTTTGGGTGGATTCAATTGAGACTACACTTCCCATGGTCCTTTGTTTCTGGATGCGTTGCTATTGGTTTCCATTGGAGTAGTTCAAGCCAATGGGTTGCCTGTTTAATTAAACTCCTAGCCAATCAGTGGTCACCTTTGTTGGGGAGGGGGAAAGAGAAAAAAGGAAAGGAGGGGGAGAAGTAGCGAACGGAGAGGGAGTGACCCGCGGGAGGAGAGCGGGAAAGAGAGAACCGGAGTTTTAACGCAGAGGTGATGTTTGTAGACTAAACTTCTATTAAAGTAGTGGCACAAATATCATTTTATTCAGCGAAAAGGAGAGCAACTATCCGCTCGGTAAATTGGTGAACTGTAAGGTGAAGTGCTAGCTTAGCTGCGTTTGTTTGTTTTGCACTAGCTTGGGAAAAACAAAGCTAAGTACAAACTGTAACTCGTGGACGTTAAGCTAATGTCTTCCTGAGGGACGGACAGCTGTAACCGCCAGTCGCAGTTTCGCTGTGAAACTGAAGGACGAGGACTGTGGAGAACTGTGCTGAACTGTGCTCGGTAGCATGGTAGCTACTACGCCTGTTTAAAAAGGAACTTCACCGCTGAACCTGCGTCGCTGAATTAACCTTCTGGAACCTCGCGTGCAGCGGATTCATTCTCTCAGCTCGTGTCCAAGTCGGCTAATTCTTCTGTTCCAGAGGTGTGAGTAACGGAGAGGTTTTATTCGCCGTTCATTAAAGGAACCAAGGAGGGTTTTTGTTTGTATGTGCACCAACTCACGGGCCCCAACAGAAAACCCAAGCGCTTGGTGAAGGTTCTGAACAGTTAAAAAAGGGTTTAAGTGGTAAAATCCAAACTGTACTGTTCCTGTTGTTTAATAATTAGAAAGGAGTGTTTGAGTTACTGGTCTAAATTTTGTTTCCAATATATGTATACAGTTTGAAGTTCTTTTGTTTAGCATAATAAATGTTTTTTTTTTTTTTTGTTATACATACTACCTGGTTTTACTGAACTTTTCTTTTTGATTTAATAAGGTTTATATATATTTGGCCTAGTTATACTCAATATTTGTTTCTGGGGAATAACAATATCGCTCATAGTGTGTGAGAGGGGAAATTCTTCAGTGGAGGCACCGCGCTATTAGGGATTAAATCATTTACATACATTTCTGCCTGTATAACATCATCGACTGGTAAATAGAGGTTAGCCAATTCACCATCAACTGCTAAATACTCAGGATCCTGTTAATTAAAACCATTTACTGTAGTAACCTTCTCTAATATTACACTTCCGGCGCCAGGTAGGGGTTACATAAGCATCTAAGACTTCTTGAAATAAAACCTTTTACACAGTCCTATATATAACTTTACACTACGGTGATGTTAAATCTTTGATTCTGGTTGGCCAGAAGGTGTTGATCAGTTTTCTATAAAAGCAGCTCTGACATATCACATGTTTATATTAATGTGCTCATTCTATGGTGGACACTCCACATAATCCAGGTCAAATAATAAAACGATTAAATAACATTCTACTATTTAACAAATAAAATGTGTCATTCTTGGTGAAGCTTCTGGATGGTGATGTTTATTTTACGTCTTTGGAAGGAGTCTCCAGTGTGAGTGGTAATCAGGTGTAGTGCAAATTTTTGTTAGACTCTAATTTAACTAGCAATTTTATATTCATTACATTTAGAAATGTTTTATAAATACATCCCAAACATTACAATTAATTTAAATATATGATACGAAAAAAAAGTGTTGCTATGGTTTTTCACAGATTCTTTAAAGACTGAACAGTATTATTTCTTTTCTTATCTGTGTAAAGGCAAACAAAGATTCTCTCCATCACAATGAGACAATAACTTCCTGTGTAAGTTTCCCACCATGAACCCACTCAGTTACACAACGTCCACCTTTCACTCACTCTCACTGATATAATCATCTCGATTTATGATGTAGTCAAGCTATGCCATGCTGCTTTATTTTACTTTACTTATTTTACTGTTTATTTTTTTTCACAGGTTTACATCATGACAAGTTCAAACAATGTTGCAACTGACTACAACTGAGCAACGTGTTTTTCTGCTTTAGAGAGTCGCCATCACTTCCTTCTACAGAAATGTTTCTATGATGCTCATGTTCAGAGGACATATAAACTGGCTCACCTTTTCACTGTACAATGAAATCTGGATAATTAAAACATTTAGGAAACAGACTTGTTATATGTTTGTTGCTCAAATATAACTCAGTCAAATGCTTATTGAAAAAAATAATAATAAAAGGAATAAAGTTTAAAGAATGCTTAATTTGATTAGTGGAAAAACTGCAGTGTTGTGACAGATGAGAAAATGTGAAACACCTTTCATGTGAAACCACTCTCTCACCAGGAAGTGGTAAACACTCAGAAAACTGCCGTGGACATACATCATTATAGAAATATAATTGCTGGTTTGGATTTCATATTGAGAACTGTTTTTAATGTATCTTTTATATGCAAGAAAATCATAAAATCCACCCATCCAGATACATGCAGATACAGATGCAGTTAACAACTTAAACTTTAATTAACTTCAAAAATAAGAATTGGGAGGGAAAAATTGTGCAAAAAACCCCCAAAAAATATCCAGGTAAAATTGTTCAAATATTCAATCGGCCAGTTTCAGTGAGTCTGTATGTAGTCTCAGATTCCTGTTCTTTGCTGACAGGAGTGGAACCTGATGTGGACTTCATTTTCTTCTGACCTTTCTTACCAACAAGCCATTTCTGCTAAAATACTTAAACCAGCTGGTCACCCATGCCGCGGTCATAAACACTGAGATCACATTTCCCACATTCTGATATTTACTCCCTTGAAGCAAAGATGCCAATTTGATCTGCAACTCTAAGTTGAAAAAACAATATCTTGGTATCTTATTTTAATTAAAATAAATATCTTATTCTAATTAAAATGGAAAAACAGTCAGAAGTTTGTTTGTTTATATTTTGAAACACAGTTAACAATGACCAAAAATCTGGTTTTGACCAAAATTGTTTTTCTGCCAGTAATGTACTTTGACATTTCTGCTTTAACTCTGCAATGGACTAGCGTCCATTCTTACCTGCTCTCTCACACTTTTTTCTCAACTTCTGTTTCCGCTTGATCTGCGGTTTAACTCTAAAGGCAGCCACCTTTTAAAGCCAGTCTTCTAATTTAGCCACTGGAGTGTATAAGCTTCGTCTTTAATCACACTAACAGCAGTGTCATCATCATCATCATCACCATCATCATCATCAGATCAGAATGCTGCATTTGCTGATCATGTTTCTGTTATGTTGTGCAGGTATTTAATTTTCACTACTTGTTTTGGTGTGTTTCGCTCACTGAGGGTCTTGTGAGCATTTATGCGAGAAGTGTACTTCAAGCTCATTAATAACATTTGACTAGCACACCATAGCCTAAATGACATTTTGATTATAATTGCTGATTGGTAAGATTAAATTCTTATCAGGTCATAAGAGCACAGAATTTAACGTTGCATTTAAACATAAATTTCTTATTTTCAGTACAAAACTATTTTAGTGATGGGTCAATATTTTCATTTATGAATGTGTCAGATATCGTTGAATGAACAAAGTGATTATCAGAAATGAACAGACAGGTTAATAGCAAAAAGAAATGAAAGTATTATTACATTATTAACATAAAACAGTGTTTGACTAGTCTTTAATTAAGTACATATAACAAATTCTTTATTGGTTTTGACTTAAATTCTACATGAACAGAGTTATTGAATAGTTTTGTGTTATTCTGGCTGTTGGCAATTTGACCTAATTGTAAATTGCATTATTTCTCAGTTTTATATGAATCCACTGCTATACAAGTTAAATGTTTGTAGATAAGGTGACAAATTAAATGAATGTTCTGCATCACTAAAAAAATAAAACATCTAACATATCAATATTAGTATCATTAATACAAACACTGCCATCAGTTTATATAAATACAGTAATATATAATTCCTCAACAAAAAAGGTAAACCACTCTGATATTAATGTATACCTTAATAACTTAAATATTAAGACAGAATTAAAGATCATTTTGCTTCTTTTTTTTTTAAATCCCTACAGATCATATCAAGTCATATGAGAGAAAAAATCTACACCAGATGAACAGAACTGCTTTTAAGGGGGAAAATGTTGTTTTTCACTGCAATGGAACTCTGACTAGTGAACTTCAAGATATCGGTTGGCGTACAGATGGGAATCTTATTTTTATCTACAGCCCAGTTATAAACCAAACTGTGTTCAACTACACATCGAGCAGGATGCAGGTTAATCCCCGAAATCCAAGAGAACTACAGATATCTGATGTACAGCTTTCAGATGCAGGAGTGTACTCATGTTTTCCATTAGACATGCAGTGGATATTGACTATAGAAGGTATCTAAAAATGGTTTTAAATTATTTTTTAATATGCTGTTTTTAATAGCATAAAACTGAAATAACATCAGATAGCATTCTTTATTTATAATTAATTTATTGATTATTGACAGTATTTTTCTGGCTTTATCTTTAGACACCACAGAAAGGCTATCCTACATAGTTTTCTCAGTAATCACAGCGTGTGTCTCAGTGTGTCTCTTTATCTTCTGTGCCGTGTGTCTTCACAGGTGAGTGACCACCTCAAGAGTTTTAGAAAACATTTCAGCTCTTTAGAATGCATTCTAAATAACATCTAAGTTTCTGAACCTTTAACCACTAAACATTACTTACTTTACAACTACATTCATTCATGAATAAAACATTAACATAGACTGTTACATACACTATGCACCACTATATTAGGAACACCTAATTATTTATATACTAGCACAGAGACTGAAATTAGGTCCAAAGTAAAGACAATAGTTATATCTTTAGTTGTGTTGTGTGAGCTGAGGCGGTTGTGGGCAAAGCAGAAGCCATAACAATGAACATTAAAAATTTCAGTTAGATTTATCCTTTGCCCTGTCCTCTAAGTCAGCATTTGTCTTCATCTAGAACATTTAAAAATCCTGTTCTCCACCTCCATCTTGAATTTCCAACAGCTGTCATGGACTACTTTTTATTAGTAGTAGTAATTAACACATAAATGTTACATGCACACAGGAATTACAACAGTGATTTAAACATTATCACAGCTTTATCAGGTCTGGAAAAAGGTCCATTGCTGTTTGTAAGCCACTTTGTTTTGTTTTGTCAATTCATGTTGCACTGCAAATAATTTTATAATATAGGAATTTGCTTTTCATTAAAGAAAACAAGAAAACAGAGGAGCCTCAGATCAAACAGACACGGGCTATAAGCTTGTAAGTTTTCACTTCACACATATTTTAACATACACTACTTTGCAAAAATCTTGAGCATATATAAAGAAATTCCATCTGATAACAAAGGTGACTTAAAAGAATAAGACAATGTCCATTATCCTCATCTACAATAGGACTTTACTGTGTAGTGTTATAAGGAAATCAGATGGCAATTTTTTTATTACCTCTTAGAGAACCTTCCTCAGTTTCTTTGCAAACTTTATTCTTTTGTATATTGTAGTAATTCAAAAGGCATAAAATAAGCATCTAAGACTTTTTGAAATAAAACCTTTTACACAGTCCTATATACAGTGGTGTGAAAAAGTGTTTGCCCCCTTCCTCATTTCCTGTTCCTTTGCATGTTTGTCACACTTAAGTGTTTCGGAACATCAAAACCAATTTAAACAATAGTCAAGGACAACACAAGTAAACACAAAATGCAATTTGTAAATGAAGGTGTTTATTATTAAAGGTGAAAAAAAATCCAAACCATCATGGCCCTGTGTGAAAAAGTGATTGCCCCCCTTGTTAAAACATACTATAACTGTGGTTGTCCACACCTGAGTTCAATTTCTCTAGCCACACCCAGGCCTGATTATTGCCACACCTGTTCACAATCAAGGCATCACTTAAATAGGAGCTGCTTGACACAGTAAGGTCCACCAGAAGATCCTTAAAAGCTACACATCATGCCGAGACCCAAAGAAATTCAGGAACAATTGAGAAAGAAAGTAATTGAGATCTATCAGTCTGGAAAGGGTTATAAAGCCATTTCCAAAGCTTTGGGAATCCAGCGAACCACAGTGAGAGCCATTATCCACAAATGGCGAAGACATGGAACAGTGGTGAACCTTCCCAGGAGTGGCCGGCCCCAAAATTACCCCAAGAGCGAGCCGTTACGACTCATCCAAGAGGTCACAAAAGACCCCACAACAACGTCCAAAGAACTGCAGGCCTCACTTGCCTCAGTTAAGGTCAGCGTTCATGCCTCCACCATCAGGAAAAGACTGGGCAAAAATGGCCTGCATGGCAGAGTTCCAAGGAGAAAACCACTGCTGACCAAAAGAACATCAAAGCTCGTCTCAATTTCTCCACAACACATCTTGATGATCCCCAAGACTTTTGGGACAACATTCTGTGGACCGATGAGACAAAAGTGGAACTCTTTGGAAGGTGTGTGTCCAAGTATATCTGGCGTAGAAGGAACACTGCATTTCATAAAAAGAACATTATACCAACAGTAAAATATGGTGGTGGTAGTGTGATGGTCTGGGGCTGTTTTGCTGCTTCAGGACCTGGAAGACTTGCCGTGATAAAAGGAACTATGAATTCTGCTGTCTACCAAGAGATCCTGAAGGAGAATGTCCGACCATCTGTTCGTGTACTCAAGCTGAAACGAACTTGGGTTCTGCAGCAGGACAATGATCCTAAACACACCAGCAAGTCCACCACCGAATGGCTGAAGAAAAACAACATGAAGACTTTGGAGTGGCCTAGCCAAAGTCCTGACCTGAATCCTATTGAGATGTTGTGGTATGACCTTAAAAAGGCCGTTCATGCTCGAAAACCCTCTAATGTAACTGAATTAGGACAATTCTGCAAAGATGAGTGAGCCAAAATTCCTCCAGGACGCTGTAAAAGGCTCATTGCACGTTATCGCAAACGCTTGGTTGCAGTTGTTGCTGCAAAGGGTGGCCCAACCAGTTATTAGGTTTAGGGGCAATCACTTTTTCACACAGGGCCATGATGGTTTGGATTTTTTTCACCTTTAATAATAAACACCTTCATTTACAAATTGCATTTTGTGTTTACTTGTGTTGTCCTTGACTATTGTTTAAATTGGTTTGATGTTCGAAACACTTAAGTGTGACAAACATGCAAAGGAACAGGAAATGAGGAAGGGGGCAAACACTTTTTCACACCACTGTATAACTTTACACTACGGTGATGTTAAATGTTTGATTCTGGTTGGCCAGAAGGTGTTGATCAGTTTTCTATAAAAGCAGCTCTGACATATCACATGTTTATATTAATGTGCTCATTCTATGGTGGACACTCCACATAATCCAGGTCAAATAATAAAACGATTAAATAACATTGTACTATTTAACAAATTAAATGTGTCATTCTTGGTGAAGCTTCTAGATGGTGATGTTTATTTTACGTCTTTGGAAGGAGTCTCCAGTGTGAGTGGTAATCAGGTATAGTGCAAATTTTTGTTAGACTCTAATTTAACTAGCAATTTTATATTCATTACATTTAGAAATGTTTTGTAAATACATCCCAAACATTACAATTAATTTAAAGATATAATATGGTGGGAAAAAAAAGTGTTGCTATGGTTTTTCACAGATTCATTAAAGATTATTATTTCTTTTCTTATCTGTGTAAAGGCAAACAAAGATTCTCTCCATCACAATGAGACAATAACTTCCTGTGTAAGTTTTCCACCATGAACCCACTCAGTTACACAACGTCCACCTTTCACTCACTCTCACTGATATAATCATCTCAATTTATGATGTAGTCAAGCTATGCCATGCTGCTTTATTTTACTTTACTTATTTTACTGTTTATTTTTTTTCACAGGTTTACATCATGATAAGCTCAAACAATGTTGCAACTGACTACAACTGAGCAACGTGTTTTTCTGCTTTAGAGAGTCGCCATCACTTCCTTCTACAGAAATGTTTCTATGATGCTCATGTCCACAGGACATATAAACTGGCTCACCTTTTTACTGTACAATGAAATCTGGATAATAAAATTAGATTAAAACATTTAGGAGACGGTTTTGTTATATGTTTGTTGCTTAAATACAACTCAGTCAAATGCTGATTTATATAAAAAAAACCTAAAAGGAGTAAAGTTTAAAGACTGCTTAATTAGATTAGTGGAAAAACTGCAGTTTTGTGACAGATGGGTCTGGCTGAGATGGCTTTCTACGAATTAAATATAAAATATAATTTTTTATCTAATGACATTGATGAGATATAATAATGTTGAAAATAGTTTCAGTACTATGTTCAAACATTGTAATTATTTAATATGTTTTTGCTCTCACATAGCACTCATTTAATAACACGTTGCCTGACATCCTTCATGATTTTTAGTTTTGTTGTTGTTATCATTTTGTCATGATTCCCGCGGAGCAGCGTGCTCTAAGCACTAATGCGTGAGCACCTGCTTTTTAAATGTCAACAGCAGTGACATTTGGACACGTGTCTTTGTTATTGTTGATGTCAAGTCTCCGCCTCGTCCTGTTGCGTGTTGTCATGTCACGTGTGTTTGGATTGCCCGCAGCTGTTATCAGTTGTGTGGGAAATCATGCCGGTATATATACCGTGTGCCATGCTACACTTCACGCGGAAGTTTAGAGTTAGATTAGATGCTGTGTTCGGTTGAGCATGTGAGGGAGAAGGCACGCGCCTGAAGGGAGCTCCCAGTATTTTCTCTTTTAATTCTGCTTTTAGGCAACCTGAACCTTTCTGTTTTCTGGCGAGTCATGGCGACAAGCTCCCTCAGGACTTAGAAAATCTCCACGCAACTTTAATCACGGAGCTGTCTTCTACCATCGTAGCCACGGTGATACGGCTATTAACTCGGCTCTGGCCCCAGTTATCGCGTCTTTTGAAAGTTTTAAATCGGCATTGAGTCACAAGTACGGGCGTGTTGGCAAGCTTGAGCAGCACCTGAATGATTACAGTGACCGGAATTGTAACGCTGGAAGAGACCGTGCTACAGCTAGCTTCAGCTAACAAACACCTCACCGATAAAGTGGAGGACCTGGAGTCCCATTCACAGCGCTGCAATCTCCGGTCATCGGTATTCCGGAGCGAGAAGAAGGGAGCGATCCGTTCGGTTATGTCTAAGTTTTTTTTCCAGGATGTCCCGGATCGGATATCTTTCCGACTGCTCCATTGCTGGATAGAACTCATCGTTATCGGTCCCATGTCCTCGGAGGAGCAGCGGGAGAAACAGAGGTCCAGAGTCATGATTGGTAGGTTCCACTATCTTCATGACAGAGAGAAAAAGTGATTCGACACGGGAATTGGGATCAACTTTTCCATCAGGCCGCCGCAAGGTTTTCCTCTTTCCTGACTTCAGCTTCAGGCGTCGCTAAGAGGAGGGCGGCCTTCTCTGTGGTGAGAAACAGCCTGCGTGAGAGAAATGTGCGGTCTTCTCTCAGATACCCTGCTCGCCTTCGGGTGGACCTCGGTGATGAGAGGCTGCAGTTTGACTGTCCCCAAAAAGCACAATGATGGTTTTAATGAACGATATCCTCCATCTTAATCTGTCTACATGACTGTTAACCGATTTATTAATGCCTGTCATGTGACTGTAGGACTGTGCGCGTGGGCAACTATATCAGTTTCCTTGTAAATCTGTGCGGTTGCCTGTGATATGCGGTGATTGTGGCACCCTTTATGCTCTCGGGAGTGACTTCACACAGCACAAATAAGAATACAGGTTACAAGTTCCGGATGTTCCAGTGTTTCTGGGCTCTGCCTCCATTGTTTGGGAATGGAGAGAAGTTAACTGATCAGAGTAGGGTGGGGAGGGAGGGGTGGTTTGCTGTGTGTGGGTGGGTGGGGGAGAGGGGTTGTGTTGTTGTATGTATGTATGTATGTATGTATGTATGTGTGTGTTTCTTTTCCTTTCTTGTCCCCCCTTGTTTTTCTCTTCTTTTTTCTTTCTTTTTTTCTCTTTTTCTTTTTTCCCTATTCATATCAACCTCTCTGTACTCCACTCTGTATTCATCTAAATTAATGGAAAATACCCGAAGCTCGTTCAGATTCTTAAGTTGGAATGTGAAGGGTCTGAACTGTCCCGTTAAGAGGTCCAAGATTTTGACACATTTAAAACTTCAAAAACCTGATATTGCCTTTCTTCAGGAAACCCATCTCCGTCTCAGGGATCAACGCAGACTCCAAGCTCGCTGGACATCGCATATGTTCCACTCCAATTTTGACTCCCGGTCCAAGGGAGTTTCTATCCTGATCAGTAAGGCTGTGCCCTTTTCGTTTGATAATGTCCTTTCTGACGTAAATGGTAAGGGGAAAATTTCGCAGACGCCAGTAGTTTTGGTGAATGTATATGCCCCAAACTTTGATAATGCTACTTTTGCTCAGAATTTGTTGTCAAAACTTCGTGCTTTGAACACACATCTCTTGATATTTGGGGAGATTTGAACTGTGTTATTGACCCAGCCTTGGACAAATCTACGCTGTTGCAAAGGCTCCCTCTACGATGGCTAAGGTATTCTCTGAGTTTATGGTTCAGAATGGTTACATTGATCTGTGGAGGTATTTAAACCCTACAGTTAGGAAATATTAATTCTTTTCCCATGTACATAAATCTTTTTCTCGCATTGATTACTTTTTTTATTAATGATTCTCTGATTTCTCAGGTTGTAAACTCTGAATATCTACCAATCGTTATTTCAGACCATGCTCCTCTAAGTCTTGACATTCTTCTACCTTCACATCGTGCCTTCGCCCACCATGGAGGCTTAATTCTTTACTTTTATCCGATTCAGCGTTCTGCAAGTATATATCTACTCCGATAGATGATTTTCTTCTTACTAATCAAACTGATTCAATCTCTTACTCTTTACTTTGGGGAAACTCTAAAGGCCTTCTTAAGGGGACAGATAATCTCTTATTCTGCTTATGCTAATAAGCAACGCAAGAATAAGAAAAAGAGTTATCTGATAATATTCAGGCCATTGACGACCAATATGCTCTCAACCCGACCCCTGACCTGCATAAACAAACACTTAATTTGCGGCGGAGTTTGATTTATTATCGACAGGTGAGGCGGAGAGGCTGTTGTTACATACCCGTGGCAATTATTATGAATATGGCGATAAGGTTGGTCGATTGTTGGCTCACCAACCGTGTGAGCTAGGCGCTACACGTTCTATTTCTCAGATTATGCAGTCCAGTGGTGTATTAACCCTCGGATCCTGCAGAAATTAATTTGACTTTTAAAAGTTTTTACTCCTCCTTATACACAGCTGGGCCTCCTGAAAATTCAGGTAACATGGAAATTTTTTTTTAGAAATATTGATTTTCCCAGGGTTGACCCTCTATTGGCATCTGAACTTGACAGTCCCATTACCTTAGATGAGATCGTTCGCCCAATCAATTCATTACAATCCAGGAAATCACCTGGCCCGGACGGGTTTCCTTCCGAATTTTATAAGAAATTCCATGTTGCGTTGGGCCCATTACTCCTGGCTGTATTCAAGGAGTCTTTAGAACTAAGGCGTTGCCACAAACACTAAGACAAGCAACTATAACTGTATTGCTCATAGATGGGAAGGACCCAACATTGTGCAATTCGTACAGACCTATTAGCCTCCCCCAATGTTGACGTCAAGATTTTAGCCAAACTTTTGGCCTGTCGTCTGGAGGGGATTGTCCCTAGCATTATTTCAGAGGAGCAAACCGGATTTGTAAAGGGACGGCATTCCTTTTCTAATATTCGTACTCTATTTAATATTTTGTATTCAAAGCAGAACAGCGACTCCTCTGAAGTGGTCATCTCTTTGGACGCAGAAAAGGCGTTTGATAGGATAGAATGGGAGTATCTTTTCATAGTGGTAAGGAGGTTCGGCTTTGGGGGAAGGATTGGTATCATGGATCCGTTTGTTATATGTGGAACCACAAGCTTCCATATGTTCCATCTGATTATTTTACTTTGTCACGGGGTACGCGCCAGGGATGTCCTCTGTCTCCGTTACTTTTTGCCATAGCGATTGAGCCTCTCTTGATGATGCTTAGAACTCTTCCTGTATTTCAGGGTGGAGTTCGCAATGGAATTGACCATAAACTAGCACTGTACGCTGACGACTTACTGCTTTATTTTACAGATCCAATTGCATCTATTCTGGAAATAATACGCGTATTACGTGACTTTGGGAAATTCTCGGGGTATAAACTGAACCTACCAAAGAGTGAATGTTTACCTATAAATCAATCTGGCTTTAAGATAAAACAGACTGAAATACCTTTTCGTTTGGGAACATTCAAAATTCAAATATCTCGGAGTTAATGTCACCCGTTCCCATTCTGTATTAATGGCGGAATTTTACACCCTTAATCTCATACATGAAGTCAGCCTTTCAAAGATGGGCAGCTCTGCCATTATCCCTCTTGGCAGAATAAACACAGTAAAAATGAACATTCTCCCAAAATTCCTATACCTCTTTCAGTCCATCCCTTTGTTTTTATCCAAATCTTTCTTTAAGAATATAGACAAATTAATCTCATCTTTCATATGGGCAGGAAAAACTCCCAGGGTTTCAAAATTTTCACTTCAGCAGACTCGACTGAGTGGTGGCCCCGCATTGCCCAATTTCATGTATTATTATTGGGCGTAATATTCAGAAACTGGTGCTGTGGGTGCAGGCTCTTCCATGGTGCCACTTAGAAGCACAGTCTTGCATTTCAACCTCCCTCCCTGCTCTTGTGTTCTCCTCCCTTCCCATAGCCCTTTCACAATATACAGATAATCCAGTAGTATGTACCTCTCTAAAGATTTTCTATCAGTTTCGCGTCATTGTTAAATCTATCTCGGCCTCCACCATGGCACCTATATGTAATAGCCATTTCTTTCCCCCCTCCTTTATGGATTCCACATTCTCTCTTTGGGAAAAGAAGGGTCTGAAATGCCTTGAGGATCTTTTCATTAATAATGTGTTTGCAAACTTTTCCTGAATTATCCTCGTCATTCAGCCTGCCTCCGTCTCACCTTTTCCGTTTCTTTCAAATTAGGCACTGTGTCTCCTCCCTATTCGCTGGTTTTCCCTCCTTACCTACAAAGTCTGCATGGGAAGAGGTGTTCAAGCTGAATCCTCAAAAAGGGCATTATTTCACAGATATATGCAACGATCTGGTCTCAGGATGATTCTTACAATATCAAAACTGTAAATGCTTGGGAAGATTAATTGGGCCTGGAGCTTGAGGATGATTACTGGGGCAGAGCGTTAGATAATATACGGACCACCACGTCCTGTGCTAGACTTAGTTTTATACAATTTAAAGTGGTCCATAGAGCCCACCTCTCTAGGAGTAGATTGCTAAAATATATCCCAATGTTCCTGACATGTGTGAGAAATGCAAACTTTCACCTCTAACCCTGTAATAAAGTCATATGTTTGCACTCTGTCCCAAACTACTGACCTTTTGGAATTCTTTTTCGGACTATGTCCGACATTCTTAAAATCAAATTGGATGTTTGTCCTTTAATCGCCATCTTTGGTGTTTCGTCTCAGTGTCAGCCTCTGAACCATAAACAAGCTAGTGTTGTGGCCTTTGCATCGTTGCTTGCTCGGCGCAGAATATTGTTGTCTTGGACCTCTCCTCAACCCCCCTTATATCAGTTTGGCTTAGAGATTTAATGTTCTTTTTGAAGCTGGAAAAAATCAAGTACAACATCAGAGGTAGGGGTGACTCATTTTTGGGAAAATGGAAACAATTTATTACCTATTTCAATGTTTTACGCACCCTGGAGGGAGATTGAGGAGAGGCAGACTGTGAACACTAACCATCTTACCCCCTTTCTGTTATTTTTTATTTTATTTTACTTAATTTTATTTATTTATTTATTTATTTTACTCATTTATTTATTTTCTCTCTCCCCCCTTTCTTTTGGTTTTGGCTGTGGTTGTTGTGTGGGGTGTTCTGTGTTATGATGTATATAAAAATGCAAATTTCCAATAAAAATTCTATGATAAAAAGAAAAAGAGTTAGATTAGATTGTTTAGTAGTCATAGTCATGTTCCATGTTAGATTTAGTTCACGTTGGGTTATCCGTATCCAATTCCTCGTCATAGTTCATGGTTCTCGTTTTGTTTATCGACCCTGTTTTCCGTGACCACGACTTTCATTCAAGCTTAACCCTGTGTATGCCTTTTTGCCGATCGCCGGACCTTCACCTGTTTTGGATTACGTTTATGGATCACGTTTTGGATTTGTCTGCCTGTCCCTCTTAAATAAAACTCTCATTCTAACTGCACTTGCATCCGTCCAATCTTCCCTTACGTCACGATACGTGACACATTTTCACATTGTACAGATGCTCAGGCAGAAATAAAGCCACTAGGGGACAGCAGATCATAAAAATGAACAGATACACAGATGAACAACATATTCAATTAGACAAAG
The DNA here is from genome assembly GCA_012411365.1 of Ameiurus melas. Classification (NCBI taxonomy): domain Eukaryota; kingdom Metazoa; phylum Chordata; class Actinopteri; order Siluriformes; family Ictaluridae; genus Ameiurus; species Ameiurus melas. Next base: position 14,984,127 of record CM022758.1, on the reverse strand, counting down.
CTATTTTATCTGTTTTATATTTTACCAGGTGATCTATTTTAGCATCCACTCTGATACAGTTGGTGTACACTGATTTATTTTTCTTTCACTTTTGTAAAAGAATAGCTCCAGGCAAAGACATCATTACACTGATACTTATTATTTATGACACTGATAAAAGACCACAGCCTTAATATGAAGGTCTGAGACAGCAAAATCAACCTCTATTCTACTTTACTCTATTCACATGAGAATTTACTTCCATTAATGGCAAGTAAACAATAATATACAATTAATAAAATATTATATAAACAACACGTGTCTATTGTAGATCATTTACTGTGCTTAAGAGGTGAGGGAGTGCATGTGAAACCCCTCTCTCCTCAGGAAGTGGTAAACACCGCCGTTGCTCAGAAAACTGACATGGACATACAGCATTACAGAAATATACTTGTTGAGCTGGATTTTATGCCGAGGACTGATCCATAAAATCATGCAGATACAGGTCAAGAGCTTCAGTTAATGTTCACATCAAAAATAAGAAATGGGGAAAAATGTGAAAAAAAAACCTCTCCAAAATGCAAATAAAATTTTTCCAATCTTCAACTGGCTAGTTTCAGTGCATCTGTGTGTAGTCTCACATTCCTGTTCTTGGCTGACAGGAGAGGAACCTGATGTGGTCTTCATTTTCCTCTGACCCCATTCTGATGTTTGATGTGAACTTGAACTGAAGCTTGTGACCTGTATCTGCATGATTTTATGCATCGTGCTGCTGCCACATGATTGGCTGTTTAAATAACTGCCTGAATGAGCAGGTGTTTCTATTAAAGTGGCTGGTTATTGTATATACACCTCTGTCTCCCTAAAATCTGCACTGACCTGTTGTATTATGGTATTTATGTGTATGCAATCAATGTACGCATCTTCTGTTTATGAAATAATCATTACCTGCACACATAAAATATGCCTTTCTTCGATTATGTGGATTTGTTAACACTAATACAATGCAATTGTGATAAAAAGCTTTCAATATAAAATATGTGCTTCTGTATTAAAATAATAATTTAACTAGCTACTATTAAATGGCAGGACCTATTCCATCCATCCATCCACCTTCTACCACTTACTCCTTTTCAGGGTCACGGGCGCAAACTGGAGCCTATCCCAGGGAGCATCGGCAGCACAGGAGTACACCCTGGACAGGGTGCCAGTCCATCGCAGAGGACCTATTCCTTGTTTGTCAAATTTAAATTCAAACATACAAATATGATCATGATTATCTCCAGGCAAAGTATACAACACAAACCCTCCCCAACCTTCCCATACCCTTTCCTCAGCAAAAAAAGCACAACAAAACAACAACAAAACACACACCTCCCCCCCCTTTTGCTTTAATGATCAAATGTATAACCAGCAGTTAAAAATCGTGGAAAGTAGTGTACAACTTTTTGAAATGCTGTGATGAACATTTTCATTAAATGACAGAAGCCAAATGTGAGGGATCTTTTCTTACTATATTCCCCTGTCCATATTCCATCTTCTAATCTCACACTATATAGATGTAAGAGTGTTTGTTGCAGTTGTGTTCATGTGTGAGAATACAGTACATGACGTGGTGTGTAGTCTACTGGAACATAAACAGTATTTACGTCAAGGTTTAAAAATATGGTATGCGCCGTGTTTTCTGTTGAATTTCCACATCACCCTCTATGCCCAGCTCGAGCACAGCGTTTATTAACATTTAAGGCAAATATGGCAATTTGATTTGAACAATTGAGAAACGCACACAAAGATTTCATTAAATTAACATGAAAACTACTAAGAAGTCTGTACGGCTACATTTTGGTACAGAGCTAACAATGACGAAAAATCAGGTTTTGACCAAAATTGTTTGTTGCCTGTAATGTACATTGACACCTCTGCGTTAACCCTGTAATGGACTAGTGTTAGTCCCTGTTCCTGAGATTCCCTCTGGATCCACTGTAACACTGACCAGGATAAATCAGTTAGTGAATGAATCTCAGCTTAAATATATTTTAATAAAACAATGTACGGTAATAATACATTTTTTTAAAGATTACTTTCTAACCTTGCCTTGGCCTCTGCCCACAAAGATTATGTTGTTTAAATCACCAGTTCAACAAATGCATTTGTAATTGCAGGTTTACACAAAAATATCTGAGAATTCTTATCTGCTATTTTTTGTGTTTTTTTTTCTCTCAACTTCTGTTTCCGCTTGCTCTGCGGTTTAGCTCTAAATCCAGTCATCTTTTAAAGCCGTTCTTCTATTTCAGCCACTACAGAGTGTATAAGCCTTGTCTTTAATCACACTGACAGCATCATCATCATCATCATATATCATCATCATCATCATCAGAATGCTGCATTTGCTGATCATGTTTCTGTTATGTTGTGCAGGTATTTAATTTTCACTACTTGTTTTGGTGTGTTTCGCTCACTGAGGGTCTTGTGAGCATTTATGCGAGAAGTGTACTTCAAGCTCATTAATAACATTTGACTAGCACACCATAGCCTAAATGACATTTTGATTATAATTGCTGATTGGTAAGATTAAATTCTTATCAGGTGATAAGAGCACAGAACCGCTTGCTCTGCGGTTTAGCTCTAAATCCAGTCATCTTTTAAAGCCGTTCTTCTATTTCAGCCACTACAGAGTGTATAAACCTTGTCTTTAATCACACTGACAGCATCATCATCATCATCATCATCATCATCATCATCATTATCATCAGATCAGAATGCTGCGTTTGATGGTCATTGGATTTCTTTTATCTTCTGCAGGTATTCAGTTTTCTGGCTTGTTTCTCTCTCTGAGAGTCTGATGTGATTGTGTTGGAGTGTTTGAGTTAGCGATAAATTTCATTCTCATTAATGATGATTTTACTAGCATAGTGCAGCCTGAATGATATTTCATCACTTGGTTATAAATGAGTTCTGATTGGTGTACACAATTAACTAAGATAAATTTGTATTAGGTGATGAGAAGGTGAAATTTAATATTGTAGTTAAAATGAATTGGTTATTTTTTATCTGAAACTGCAGAATGAAGTAAACAATTAATCAAAATGAAAAGCAGAAAAAGCAATGGAGAAATAAAATTTAAAATTCCATCAGGCATTTTGTGTTCTACACTAAAATCAGAAAGTTTAACACAGACACTAACTTTGTAAATAGATAATTTCCTTAGATAGATTTAAAAACAAACAAACAACAACAACAACAAAAACACACTTTCACAGTCTGACTTCTCATTTTTCTTTGCAGATTGTACCAAGTCATATGAGAGAAATATTCTACACCAGATGAACGGAACTGCTTTTAAGGGGGAAACTGTTGTTTTTCACTGCAATGGAACTCTGACTAGTGAACTTAAAGATATCGGTTGGCGTAAAGATGGGAATCTTATTTTTATCTACAGCCCAGTTAAAAACCGAACTGTGTTCAACTACACATCGAGCAGGATGCAGGTTAATCCCCGAAATCCAAGAAAACTACAGATATCTGACAGTTTTCAGATGCAGGAGTGTACTCATGTTTTCCATTAGACATGCAGTGGATATTGACCATAGAAGGTATCTAAAAATGTTTTTAAATTATTTTTTAATATGCTGTTTTAATAGCATCAACTGAAATAACATCAGATAGCATTCTTTATTTATAATTAATTTATTGATTATTGACAGTATTTTTCGTTTTATCTTTTGACACCACAGAGAGTGAAATACAGACCAGAACAGAAAGGCTATCCTACATAGTTTTCTCAGTAATCACAGCGTGTGTCTCAGTGTGTCTCTTTATCTTCTGTGCCGTTAGTCTTCACAGGTGAGTGACCACCTCAAGAGTTTTAGAAAACATTTCAGCTCTTTAGAATGCATTCTAAATAACATCTAAGTTTCTGAACACTAATTAATTACTAACAATATAACTTTACAACTACATTCATTCATGAATAAAACATTAACATAGACTTTAACATACACTATGCACCACTATATTAGGAACACCTAATTATTTATATACTGGCACAGAGACTGAAATTAGGTCCAAAGTAAAGACAATAGTTATATCTTTAGTTGTGTTGTGTGTGCTGAGGCGGTTGTGGGCAAAGCAGAAGCCATAACAATGAACATTAAAAATTTCAGTTAGATTTATCCTTTGCCCTGTCCTCTAAGTCAGCATTTGTCTTCATCCAGAACATTTAATCCTGTTCTCCACCTCCATCTTGAATTTCCAACATCTGTCATAGACCACTTTTTATTAGTAGGAGTAATTAACACGTTAATGTTACATGCACACAGGAATTACAACAGTGATGTAAACATTATCACAGCTTTATCAGGTCTGGAAAAAGGTCCATTGCTGTTTCGCTTTGTTAGCTTTGTTTTGTTTCCAATTCATATTATACTGCAAATAATTTTATAATATAGGAATTTGCTTTTCATTAAAGAAAACAAGAAAACAGAGGAGCCTCAGATCAAACAGACACGGGCTATAAGCTTGTAAGTTTTCACTTCACACATATTTTAACATACACTACTTTGCCATAATCTTAAGCATATATAAAGAAATTCCATCTGATAACAATGGTGACTTAAAAGAATAAGACAATGTCCATTATCCTCATCTACAATATGATTTTACTGTGTAGTGTTATAAGGATATCAGATGTCAATTTTTTTTTACCTCTTAGAGAACCTTCCTCGGTTTCTTTGCAGACTTTGTTCTTTTGTATATTGTAGTAATTCAAAAGACATAAAATAACCATCTAAGACTTTTTGAAATAAAACCTTTTACACAGTCCTATATATAACTTTACACTACGGTGCTGTTAAATGTTTGATTCTGGTTGGCCAGAAGGTGTTGATCAGTTTTCTATAAAAGCAGCTCTGACATATCACATGTTTATATTAATGTGCTCATTCTATGGTGGACACTCCACATAATCCAGGTCAAATAATAAAACGATTAAATAACATTCTACTATTTAACAAATTAAATGTGTCATTCTTGGTGAAGCTTCTGGATGGTGATGTTTATTTTACGTCTTTGGAAGGAGTCTCCAGTGTGAGTGGTAATCAGGTATAGTGCAAATTTTTGTTAAACTCTAATTTAACTTGCAAGTTTATATTTATTACATTTAGAAAGGTTTCATAAATACATCCCAAACATTACAATTAATTTAAAGATATAAAATGGTGAAAAAGAAATAAGTGTTGCTATGGTTTTTCACAGATTCATTAAAGATTTAACAGTATTATTTCTTTTCTTATCTGTGTAAAGGCAAACAAAGATTCTCTCCATCACAATGAGACAATAACTTCCTGTGTAAGTTTCCCACCATGAACCCACTCAGTTACACAACGTCCACCTTTCACTCACTCTCACTGATATAATCATCTCGATTTATGATGTAGTCAAGCTATGCCATGCTGCTTTAGTTTACTTTACTTATTTTACTGTTTATTTTTTTTCACAGGTTTACATCATGACAAGCTCAAACAATGATGCAACTGACTACAACTGAGCAACGTGTTTTTCTGCTTTAGAGAGTCGCCATCACTTCCTTCTACAGAAATGTTTCTATGATGCTCATGTTCACAGGACATATAAACTGGCTCACCTTTTCACTGTACAATGAAATCTGGATAATTAAAACATTTAGGAAACAGACTTGTTATATGTTTGTTGCTCAAATATAACTCAGTCAAATGCTTATTGAAAAAAATAATAATAAATGGAATAAAGTTTAAAGAATGCTTAATTTGATTAGTGGAAAACTGCAGTGTTGTGACAGATGAGAAAATGTGAAACACCTCTCATGTGAAACCACTCTCTCGCCAGGAAGTGGTAAACACTCAGAAAACTGCCGTGGACATACATCATTATAGAAATATAATTGCTGGTTTGGATTTCATATTGAAAACTGTTTTTAATGTATCTTTTATATGCAAGAAAATAATAAAATCCACCCATCCAGATACATGCAGATACAGGCCAAGAGCTTCAGTTAATGCTGACTTCAAAAATAAGAATTGGGAGGGAAAATTGTGCAAAAAACCCCCCAAAAATATCCAGGTAAAATTGTTCAAATATTCAATCGGCCAGTTTCAGTGAGTCTGTATGTAGTCTCAGATTCCTGTTCTTTGCTGACAGGAGTGGAACCTGATACCTGAACTTCATTTTCTTCTGACGTTTTTTTTTTTTTTTTTTTTTTACCAACAAGCCATTTCTGCTAAAATACTTAAACCAGCTGGTCACCCATGCCGCGGTCATAAACACTGAGATCACATTTCCCACATTCTGATATTTACTCCCTTGAAGCAAAGATGCCAATTTGATCTGCAACTCTAAGTTGAAAAAACAATATCTTGGTATCTTATTTTAATTAAAATAAATATCTTATTCTAATTAAAATGGAAAAACAGTCAGAAGTTTGTTTGTTTATATTTTGAAACACAGTTAACAATGACCAAAAATCTGGTTTTGACCAAAGTTGTTTTTCTGCTAGTAGTGTACTTTGACATTTCTGCTTTAGCTCTGCAATGGACTAGCGTCCATTCTTACCTGCTATCTCACACTTTTTTCTCAACTTCTCAACTTCCGCTTGATCTGCGGTTTAACTCTAAAGGCAGCCACCTTTTAAAGACAGTCTTCTAATTTAGCCACTGGAGTGTATAAGCTTCGTCTTTAATCACACTAACAGCAGTGTCATCATCATCATCACCATCATCATCATCATCAGATCAGAATGCTGCATTTGCTGATCATGTTTCTGTTATGTTGTGCAGGTATTTAATTTTCACTACTTGTTTTGGTGTGTTTCGCTCACTGAGGGTCTTGTGAGCATTTATGCGAGAAGTGTACTTCAAGCTCATTAATAACATTTGACTAGCACACCATAGCCTAAATGACATTTTGATTATAATTGCTGATTGTAAGATTAAATTCTTATCAGGTGATAAGAGCACAGAATTTAATGTTGCATTTAAACATAAATTTCTTATTTTCAATATAAAACTATTTTAGTGATGGGTCAATATTTTCATCTATGAATGTGTCAGATATCGTTGAATGAACAAAGTGATTATCAGAAATGAACAGACAGGTTAATAGCAAAAAGAAATGAAAGTATTATTACATTATTAACATAAAACAGTGTTTGACTAGTCTTTAATTATGTACATATAACAAATTCTTTATTGGTTTTGACTTAAATTCTACATGAACAGAGTTATTGAATAGTTGAGTCATGAGGCATCCATTTTGTGCTGTACAAACTGACTAGTTGTCAGGGAATTTTGTGTTATTCTGGCTGTTGGCAATTTGACCTAATTGTAAATTGCATTATTTCTCAGTTTTATATGAATCCACTGCTATACAAGTTAAATGTTTGTAGATAAGGTGACAAATTAAATGAATGTTCTGCATCATTAAAAAAATAAAACATCTAAAATATCAATATTAGTATCATTAATACAAACACTGCCATCAGTTTATATAAATACAGTAATATATAATTCATCAACAAAAAAGGCAAACCACTCTGATATTAATGTATACCTTAATAACTTAAATATTAAGACAGAATTAAAGATGATTTTGCTTCTGTTTTTTAAGTCCCTACAGATCATATCAAGTCATATGAGAGAAAAAATCTACACCAGATGAACAGAGCTGCTTTTAAGGGGGAAACTGTTGTGTTTCACTGCAATGGAACTCTGACTAGTGAACTTCAAGATATCGGTTGGCGTAAAGATGGGAATCTTATTTTTATCTACAGCCCAGTTATAAACCAAACTGTATTCAACTACACATTGAGCAGGATGCAGGTTAATCCCCGAAATCCAAGAGAACTACAGATATCTGATGTACAGTTTTCAGATGCAGGAGTATACTCATGTTTTCCATTAGACATGCAGTGGATATTAACTGTAGAAGGTATCTAAAAATGTTTTTAAATTATTTTTTAATTTACTGTTTTTAATAGCATCAACTGAAATAACATCAGATAGCATTCCTTATTTATAATTCATTTATTGATTATTGACAGTATTTTTCTGGATTTATCTTTAGAGACCACAGAGAGTGAAATACAGACCAGAACAGAAAGGCTATCCTACATAGTTTTCTCAGTAATCACAGCGTGTGTCTCAGTGTGTCTCTTTATCTTCTGTGCCGTGTGTCTTCACAGGTGAGTGACCACCTCAAGAGTTTTAGAAAACATTTCAGCTCTTTAGAACGCATTCTAAATAACATCTAAGTTTCTGAACCTTTAACCACTAAACATTACTTACTTTACAACTACATTCATTCATGAATAAAACATTAACATAGACTGTTACATACACTATGCACCACTATATTAGGAACACCTAATTATTTATATACTGGCACAGAGACTGAAATTAGGTCCAAAGTAAAGACAATAGTTATATCTTTAGTTGTGTTGTGTGTGCTGAGGCGGTTGTGGGCAAAGCAGAAGCCATAACAAGGAACATTAAAAATTTCAGTTAGATTTATCCTTTGCCCTGTCCTCTAAGTCAGCATTTGTCTTCATCCAGAACATTTAATCCTGTTCTCCACCTCCATCTTGAATTTCCAACATCTGTCATGGACCACTTTTTTATTAGTAGGAGTAATTAACACATTAATGTTACATGCACACAGGAATTACAACAGTGATTTAAACATTATCACAGCTTTATCAGGTCTGGATAAAGGTCCATTGCTGTTTGTAAGCAATGTATGTTTTGTTTTGTCAATTCATGTTGCACTGCAAATAATTTTATAATATAGGAATTTGCTTTTCATTAAAGAAAACAAGAAAACAGAGGAGCCTCAGATCAAACAGACACGGGCTATAAGCTTGTAAGTTTTCACTTCACACATATTTTAACATACACTACTTACCATAATCTTAAGCATATATAAAGAAATTCCAACTGATAACAAAGGTGAATTAAAAGAATAAGACAATGTCAATTTTCCTCAACTAAATTCTGACTATACTGTGTAGTGTTATAAGGAATCAGATGGTATTTTTTTTTTTTTTTTACCTCTTAGAGAACCTTCCTCAGTTTCTCTGCAGACTTTGTTCTTTTGTATATTGTAGTAATTCAAAAGACATAAAATAAGCATCTAAGACTTTTTGAAATAAAACCTTTTACACAGTCCTATATATAACTTTACACTACGGTGCGGTTAAATGTTTGATTCTGGTTGGCCAGAAGGTGTTGATCAATTTTCTATAAAAGCAGCTCTGACATATCACATGTTTATATTAATGTGCTCATTCTATGGTGGACACTCCACATAATCCAGGTCAAATACCGGTAATAAAACGATTAAATACCATGCTACTATTTAACAAATTAAATGTATCATTCTTGTTGAAGCTTCTGCATGGTGATGTTTATTTTACATCATTGGAAGGAGTCTCCAGTGTGAGTGGTAATCAGGTATAGTGCAATTTTTTGTTAAACTCTAATTTAACTAGCAAGTTTATATTTATTACATTTAGAAAGGTTTCATAAATACATCCCAAACATTACAATTAATTTAAATATATAATACGAAAAAAAAGTGTTGCTATGGTTTTCACAGATTCATTAAAGACTGAACAGTATTATTTCTTTTCTTATCTGTGTAAAGGCAAACAAAGATTCTCTCCATCACAATGAGACAATAACTTCCTGTGTAAGTTTCCCACCATGAACCCACAACGTCCACCTTTCACTCACTCTCACTGATATAATCATCTCAATTTATGATGTAGTCAAGCTATGCCATGCTGCTTTATTTTACTTTATTAATTTTACTGTTTATTTTTTTTCACAGGTCTACATCATGACAAGCTCAAACAATGATGCAACTGACTACAACTGAGCAACGTGTTTTTCTGCTTTAGAGAGTCGCCATCACTTCCTTCTACAGAAATGTTTCTATGATGCTCATGATTACAGGACATATAAACTGGCTCACCTTTTTACTGTACAATGAAATCTGGATAATAAAATTAGATTAAAACATTTAGGAGACGGTTTTGTTATATGTTTGTTGCTTAAACACAACTCAGTCAAATGCTGATTTATATTAAAAAAAAACCTAAAAGGAGTAAAGTTTAAAGACTGCTTAATTAGATTAGTGGAAAAACTGCAGTTTTGTGACAGATGGGTCTGGCTGAGATGGCTTTCTATGAATTAAATATAAAATATAATTTTTAATCTATTGACATTGATGAGATATAATAATGTTGAAAATAGTTTCAGTACTATGTTCAAATATTGTAATTATTTAATATGTTTTTGCTCTCACATAGCACTCATTTAATAACACGTTGCCTGACCTCCTTCATGATTTTTAGTTTTGTTGTTGTTATCATTTTGTCATGATTCCCCCGTGAAGCAGCGTGCTCTAAGCACTAATGCATGAGCAGCTGCTTTTTCAATGTCAACAGCAGTGACATTTGGACACGTGTCTTTGTTATTGTTGATGTCAGGTCTCCGCCTCGTCCTGTCATGTGTTGTCATGTCACGTGTGTTTGGATTACCCACAGCTGTTAGCAGTTGTGTGGGAAATCATGCCGGTATATATACCATGTGCTTTGCTACAATCGAAGCGGAAGATTAGAGTTAGATTATATGCTGAGTTCCGGTTGAGCCTGTGAGGGAGAAGGCACGCGTGAAGGGAGCTCCCGAGTATTTTCTCTTTTAATTCTGCTTTTTAGGCAACCTGAACCTTTTCTGTCTTTTCAGAGGCATTTAGTGCCTTTGTGTTCAAGTACTTGGTTTACAATTGTAACCAGAAGGGAGTTATGGTGTCTGAAAGACAACACAAACTTAAATCTACACCGAGCACGGCGAGTCATGGCGACAAGCTCCCTCTGGTCTTAGAAAATCTCCGCGCAACTTTAATCACGGAGCTGACTTCTACCATCGCAGCGCAGGTGACAGCGGCTATTAACTCGGCTCTGGCCCCAGTTATCGCGTCTTTTGAAAGTTTTAAATCGGGTATTGAGTCACAAGGACGGCGTATTGGTGAGCTTGAGCAGCACCTGAATGATTACAGTGACCGAATTGTAATGCTGGAAGAGACCGTGCTACAGCTAGCTTCAACTAACAAACACCTCACCGATAAAGTGGAGGACCTGGAGTCCCGTTCACGGCGCTGCAATCTCCGGGTCATCGGTATTCCGGAGCGAGAAGAAGGGATCGATCCGGTCACGTGTATGTCTAAGTTTTTCCAGGATGTCCTCGGATTGAATATCTTTCCGACTGCTCCATTGCTGGATAGAGCTCACCGTATCAGTCCCATGCCCTCGGAGGATCAGTGGGAGAAACAGAGGTCCAGAGTTATGATGGTGAGGTTCCACTATCTTCAGGACAGAGAAAAAGTGATTTGAATTGGGAATTGGGTTCAACTTTTCCCTCAGTGCCGCAAGGTTTTCCTCTTTCCTGACTTCAGCTCCAGCGTTGCTAAGAGGAGGGCGGCCTTCTCTGTGGTGAGAAACAGCCTGCGTGAGAGAAATGTGCGGTCTTCTCTCAGATACCCTGCTCGCCTTCGGGTGGACCTTGGTGATGAGAGGCTGCAGTTCGACTGTCCCCAAAAAGCACAACGATGGTTTAATGAACGATATCCTCCATCTTAATCTGTTTACATGACTGTTAACCGATTTATTAATGCCTGTCATGTGACTGTAGGACTGTGCGTGTGGGCAACTATATCAGTTCCCGTGTAAATCTGTCGGTTGCCTGTGATATGCGGTGATCGTGGCACCCTTTATGCTCGGGAGTGACTTCACACAGTAAGAATACAGTACGGGTTACAAGTTCTGGATGTTCCAGTGTTTCTGGGCTTTGCCTCCATTGTTTGGGAATGGAGAGAAGTTAACTGATCAGAGTAGGGTGGGGGAGGGAGGGGTGGTTTGCTGTGTGTGGGTGGGTGGGGGAGGGGGTTGTGTTGTTGTATGTATGTATGCATGCATGTGTGGGGGGGATGCCGTTTTTTTTTTTTTTCCCTTTCTTGCCCCCCCCCCTTTTTTCTCTTCATTTTCTTTCTTTTTTTTCTCTTTTTCTTTTTTCCCTATTCATATCACCCTCTCTGTACTCCACTCTGTATTAATCTAAATTAATGGAAAATACCCGAAGCTCGTTCAGATTCTTAAGTTGGAATGTGAAGGGTCTGAACTGTCCCGTTAAGAGGTCCAAGATTTTGACACATTTAAAACTACAAAAACCGGATATTGCATTTCTTCAGGAAACCCATCTCCGTCTCAGGGATCAACGCAGACTCCAAGCTCGCTGGACATCGCATATGTTACACTCCAATTTTGACTCCCGGTCCAGGGGAGTTTCTATCCTGATCAGTAAGGCTGTGCCCTTTTCATTTGATAATGTCCTTTCTGACGTAAATGGTAGATATGTGATTGTGGAAGGGAAAATTTTGCAGATGCCAGTAGTTTTGGTGAATGTATATGCCCCAAACTTTGATAATGCTACTTTTGCTCAGAATTTGTTGTCAAAACTTCCTACTTTGAACACACAACTCTTGATATTTGGGGGAGATTTGAACTGTGTTATTGACCCAGCCTTGGACAAATCTAGAGCTGTTGCAAAGGCTCCCTCTGCGATGGCTAAGGTATTCTCTGAGTTTATGGTTCAGAATGGTTACATTGATCCGTGGAGGTATTTAAACCCTACAGTTAGGAAATATCCTTTCTTTTCCCATGTACATAAATCTTTTTCTCGCACTGATTACTTTTTTATTAATGATTCTCTAATTTCTCGGGTTGTAAACTCTGAATATCTACCAATCGTTATTTCAGACCACACTCCTCTAAGTCTTGACATTCTTCTACCTTCACATCGTGCCTTTCGCCCACCATGGAGGCTTAATTCTTTACTTTTATCCGATTCAGCGTTCTGCAAGTAAATCTCTACTTCGATAAATGATTTTCTTCTTACTAATCAAACTGATTCAATCTCTTACTCTTTACTTTGGGAAACTCTAAAGGCCTTCTTAAGGGGACAGATAATCTCTTATTCTGCTTATGCTTATAAGCAACGCAAGAATAAGAAAAAAGAGTTATCTGATAATATTCAGGCCATTGACGACCAATATGCTCTCAACCCGACCCCTGAGCTGCATAAACCAAGACTTAATTTGCAGGCGGAGTTTGATTTATTATCGACAGGTGAGGCGGAGAGGCTGTTGTTACATACCCGTGGCAATTATTATGAATATGGCGATAAGGTTGGTCGGTTGTTGGCTCACCAACTGCGTAGCCAAGCTGCTTCACGTTCTATTTCTCAGAATATGCAGTCCAGTGGTGTATTAACCTCGGATCCTGCAGAAATTAATTCGGATTTTAAAAGTTTTTACTCCTCCTTATACACAGCTGGGCCTCCTGACAATTCTGGTAACATGGACCATTTTTTAAAGAAATATTGATTTTCCCAGAGTTGACCCTCTATTGGCATCTGAACTTGACAGTCCCATTACCTTAGATGAGATCGTTCGCTCAATCAATTCATTACAATCCAGGAAATCACCTGGCCCGGACGGGTTTCCTTCCGAATTTTATAAGAAATTCCATGTTGCGTTGGGCCCATTACTCCTGGCTGTATTCAAGGAGTTTTTAGAACTAGGGACGTTGCCACAAACACTAAGACAAGCAACTATAAAGCAACTCTATTGCTCAAAGATGGGAAGGACCCAACATTGTGTAATTCGTACAGACCTATTAGCCTCCTCAATGTTGACGTCAAGATTTTAGCCAAACTTTTGGCCTGTTGTCTGGAGGGGATTGTCCCTAGCATTATTTCAGAGGAGCAAACCGGATATGTAAAAGGACAGCATTCCTTTTCTAATATTCGTACTCTATTTAATATTTTGTATTCAAAGCAGAACAGCGACTCCTCTGAAGTGGTCATCTCTTTGGAAGCAGAAAAGGCGTTTGATAGGATCGAATGGGAGTATCTTTTCATAGTGGTAAGGAGGTTCGGCTTTGGGGAGGGATTGGTATCATGGATCCGTTTGTTATATGTGGAACCACAAGCTTCCATATGTATCAACGATGCTAGTTCAGCAGGGATGTCCTCTGTCTCCGTTACTTTTTGCCATAGCGATTGAGCCTCTCTCGATGATGTTTAGAACTCTTCCTGTATTTCCGACATTTTTAAAATCAAATTGGATGTTTGTCCATTAATCGCCATCTTTGGTGTTTCATCTCAGCGTCAGCCTCTGAACCATAAACAAGCTAGTGTTGTGGCCTTTGCATCGTTGCTTGCTCTAGTTCAGCAGGGATGTCCTCTGTCTCCGTTACTTTTTGCCATAGCGATTGAGCCTCTCTCGATGATGTTTAGAACTCTTCCTCTATTTCAGGGTGTAGTTCGCATTGGAATTGAGCATGAACTAGCACTGTACGCTGACGACTTACTGCTTTATGTTACAGATCCAATTGCGTCTATTCCGGACATAATACGTGTATTAAGTGACTTTGGGAAATTCTCGGGGTATAAACTGAACCTACCAAAGAGTGAATGTTTACCTATAAACTAATCTGGCTTTAAGATAAAACAGACTGAAAGACATTTTTGTTTGGAACATTCAAAATTCAAATATCTCGGAGTTAATGTCACCCGTTCCCATTCTGCATTAATGGCGGAGTTTTACACCCTTAATGAAGTACATGAAGTCAGCCTTTCAAAGATGGGCAGCACTGCCATTATCCCCTCTTGGCAGAATAAACACAGTAAAAATTAACATTCTCCCAAAATTCCTCTACCTCTTTCAGTCCATCCCTTTGTTTTTACCCAAATCTTTCTGTAAGAATATAGAGAAATTAATCTCGTCTTTCATATGGGCAGGAAAAACTCATAGGGTTTCAAAATTTTCACTTCAGCGGAGTCGACTGAGTGGTGGTCTCGCATTGCCCAATTTCATGTATTATTATTGGGCAGCTAATATTCAGAAACTGGTGCTGTGGGTGCAGGCCCCCTGTCTTCCATGGTGCTACTTAGAAGCACAGTCTTGCATTTCAACCTCCCTCCCTGCTCTTGTGTTCACCTCCCTTCCCATAGCCCTTTCACAATATACAGATAATCAGTAGCATGTACCTCTCTAAAGATTTTCTATCAGTTTCGTCGTCATTTTAAATCTATCTCGGCCTCCACCATGGCACCTATATGTAATAGCCATTTCTTTCCCCCCTCCTTTATGGATTCCATATTCTCTCTTTGGGAAAAGAAGGGTCTGAAATGCCTTGAGGATCTTTTCATTAATAATGACTTTGCAAACTTTTCTGAATTATCCTCGTCATTCAGCCTGCCTCGGTCTCACCTTTTCAGTTTCTTTCAAATTAGGCACTGTGTCTCCTCCCTATTCGTTTGTTTTCCCTCCTTACCTACAAAGTCTGCATGGGAAGAGGTGTTCAAGCTGAATCCTCATAAAAGGGGCATTATTTCACAGATATATGAAACGATCTGGTCTCAGGATGATTCTTACAATATATAAACTGTAAGTGCTTGGGAAGATTAATTGGACCTGGTGCTTGAGGATGATTACTGGGGCAGAGCGTTAGATAATATATGGACCACCACATCCTGTGCTAGACTTAGTTTTATACAGTTTAAAGTGGTCCATAGAGCCCACCTCTCTAGGAGTAGATTGTCTAAAATATATCCCAATGTTCCTGACATGTGAGAAATGCAAACTTTCACCCAGTAACCCTGTAATAAAGTCATATGATTGCACTCTGTCCCAAACTACTGACCTTTTGGAACTCTTTTTCGGGACTATGTCCGACATTTTTAAAATCAAATTGGATGTTTGTCCTTTAATCGCCATCTTTGGTGTTTCATCTCAGCGTCAGCCTCTGAACCATAAACAAGCTAGTGTTGTGGCCTTTGCATCGTTGCTTGCTCGGCGCAGAATATTGTTGTCTTGGACCTCTCCTCAACCCCCCTTATATCAGTTTGGCTTAGAGATTTAATGTTCTTTTTGAAGCTGGAAAAATCAAGTACAACATCAGAGGTAGGGACCACCACATCCTGTGCTAGACTTAGTTTTATACAATTTAAAATGGTCCATAGAGCCCACCTCTCTAGGAGTAGATTGTCTAAAATATATCCCAATGTTCCTGACATGTGTGAGAAATGCAAACTTTCACCCTGTAACCTGAGTCATATGTTTGCACTCTGTCCCAAACTACTGACCTTTTGGAACTCTTTTTTCGGGACTATGTCCGACATTCTTAAAATCAAATGGGATGTTTGTCCTTTAATCGCTATCTTTGGTGTTTCATCTCAGTGTCAGCCTCTGAACCATAAACAAGCTAGTGTTGTGGCCTTGCCTTTGAGATTTAATGTTCTTTTTGAAGCTGGAAAAAATCAAGTACAACATCAGAGGTAGCAGTGACTCATTTTTGGGAAAATGGCAACAATTTATTACCTATTTCAATGTTTTACGCACTCTGGAGGTAGATTGAGGAGAGGCAGACGGTGAACACTAACCATCTTACCCCCTTTCTGTTATTTTTTATTTTATTTTATTTTATTTTAATAAAAAAAAAACAGTTAGATTAGATTGTTTAGTAGTCATAGTCATGTTCCATGTTAGATTTAGTTCACGTTGGGTTATCCATTCTCAATTCCTCGTCATAGTTCATGATTCTCATTTTGTTTATCGACCCTGTTTTCCGTGACCACGACTTTGATTCAAGCTTAACCCTGTGTATGCCTGTTTGCCGATCGCCGGACCTTCACCTATTTTGGATTACGTTTATGGATCACGTTTTGGATTTGTCTGCCTGTCCCTCTTAAATAAAACTCTCATTCTAACTGCACTTGCATCCGTCCTATCTTCCCTTACGTCAAGATACGTGACACATTTTCACATTGTACAGATGCTCAGGCAGAAATAAAGCCACTAGGGGACAGCAGATCATAAAAATGAACAGATACACAGATGAACAACATATTCAATTAGACAAAGCTATTTTATCTGTTTTATATTTTACCAGGTGATCTATTTTTGGTTCCACTCTGATACAGTTGGTGTATACTGATTTATTTTTCTTTCACTTTTATAAAAGAATAGCTCCAGGCAAAGACATCACTACACTGATACCTATTATTTATGACAATGATAAAAGACCACAGGCTCAATATGAAGGTCTGAGACAATAAAATCAACCTCTATTCTACTTTACTTTATTCACATGGGAATTTACTTCCATTAAAGGCAAGTAAAAAATAATATACCATTAATAAAATATTATATAAACAACACGTCTCTATTGTAGATCATTTACTGTGCTTAAGAGGTGAGGGAGTGCATGTGAAACCCCTCTCTCCTCAGGAAGTGGTAAACAACGCTGTTACTCAGAAAACTGACATGGACATACAGCATTAAAGAAATATACTTGTCAAGAGCTTCAGTTAATGTTCACATCAAAAGTCAGAAATGGGGGAAAAATGTGAAAAAAAACCCTCTCCAAAATCCAAATAAAATTTTTCCAATCTTCAACTGGCCAGTTTCAGTGCATCTGTGTGTAGTCTCACATTCCTGTTCTTGGCTGACAGGAGAGGAACCTGATGTGGTCTTCATTTTCCTCTGACCCCATTCTGATGTTTGATGTGAACTTGAACTGAAGCTTGTGACCTGTATCTGCATGATTTTATGCATCGTGCTGCTGCCACATGATTGGCTGTTTAAATAACTGCCTGAATGAGCAGGTGTTTCTATTAAAGTGGATGGTGAGTGTATATAACCTCTGTGTCCATTAAATCTGCACTGACCTGTTGTTTTATGGTATTTATGTGTATGCAATCAATGTACGCATCTTCTGCTTATTAAATAATCATTACCTGCACACATAAAATACGCTCTTCTTCGATTAAGTGGATTTGTTAACACTAATACAATGCAATTGTGATTAAAAGCTTTCAATATACAATATGAGCTTTAGTATTAAAAGAATAATGTAACTAGCTACTATTCAAGGCAGGACCTATTCCTTGTTTGCCAAATTTAACATCAAATTGATAGCAAAATATGATCTGATTAACTTCAGGCAAAGATATGCGACACAGTAAAGCCTCTACAGTAAATCCTGTCACTTTCCTCTGCATTTTGCTTTAATGATCAAATGTATAACCAGCAGTTAAAAATCTGTAAAGTAGTGTACAACTTTTTTGAAATGCTGTGATGAACATTTTCATTAAATGACAGAAGCCAAATGTGAGGGATCTTTTCTTACTATATTCCCCCTGTCCATATTCCATCTTCTAATCTCACACTTATAGATGTAAGAGTGTTTGTTGCAGTTGTGTTCACGTGTGAGAATACAGTACATGACGTGGTGTGTAGTCTACTGGAACATAATCAGTATTTACGTCAAGGTTTAAAAATGTGGTATGCTGTTGTTTTTTGTCTGAATTTCCACATCACCCTCTATGCCCAGCTCGAGCACAGCGTTTATTAACATTTAAGGCAAATATGGCAATTTGATTTGAACAATTTGAAACGAACACAAAGATTTCTTTAAATTAACATGAAAACCAGTCAGAAGTCTGTACGGCTACATTTTGGTACAGAGCTAACAATGATGAAAAATCAGGTTTTGACCAAAATTGTTTGTTGCCTGTAATGTACATTGACACCTCTGCTTTAACCCTGCAATGGACTAGTGTTAGTCCCCTGTTCCTGGGATTCCCTCTGGATCCACTGTAACACTGACCAGGATAAATCAGTTAGTGAATGAATCTCAGATTAAATATATTTTAATAAAACAATGTACGGTAATAATAAATTTTTTTAAAGATTACTTTCTAACCTTGCCTTGGCCTCTGCCCACAAAGATTATGTTGTTTAAATCACCAGTTCAACAAACGCATCTGTAATTGCAGGTTTACACAAAAATATCTGAGAATTCTTATTTTCTATCTTTTGTGCTTTTTTTTCTCTCAACTTCTGTTTCCGCTTGCTCTGCGGTTTAGCTCTAAATACAGTCATCTTTCGAAGCCGTTCTTCTATTTCAGCCACTACAGAGTGTATAAGCCTCATCTTTAATCACACTGACAGCATCATCATCATCATCATCATCACCTTCATCATCATCAGATCAGAATGCTGCATTTGATGGTCATTGGATTTCTTTTATCTTCTGCAGGTATTCAGTTTTCTGGCTTGTTTCTCTCTCTGAGAGTCTGATGTGATTGTGTTGGAGTGTTTGAGTTAGCGATGAATTTCATTCTCATTAATGATGATTTTACTAGCATAGTGCAGCCTGAATGATATTTCATTACTTGGTTATGAATGAGTTCTGATTGGTGTACACAATTAACTATGATAAATTTGTACTAGGTGATAAGATGGTGAAATTTAATATTTTAGTTAAAATGAATTGGTTATTTTTTATCTGAAACTGCAGAATGAAGTAAACAATCAAAATTAAAAGCAGGAAAAGCAATGGAGAAATCAAATTTTAAATTCCATCGGGCATTTTGTGTTCTACGCTAAAATCTGAAAGTTTAACACAGTTACTAACTTTGTAAATAGATAATTTCCTTAGATAGATTTAAAAAAACAAACAAACAAACAAACAAACAACAACAACAACAACAAAACACACTTTTACAGTCTGACTTCTCATTTTTCTTTGCAGATTGTACCAAGTCATATGAGAGAAATATTCTACACCAGATGAACGGAACTGCTTTTAAGGGGGAAACTGTTGTGTTTCACTGCAATGGAACTCTGACTAGTGAACTTAAAGATATCGGTTGGCGTAAAGATGGGAATCTTATTTTTATCTACAGCCCAGTTATAAACCAAACTGTGTTCAACTACACATCGAGCAGGATGCAGGTTAATCCCCGAAATCCAAGAGAACTACAGATATCTGATGTACAGCTTTCAGATTCAGGAGTATACTCATGTTTTCCATTAGACATGCAGTGGATATTGACCATAGAAGGTATCTAAAAATGGTTTTAAATATTTTTTAATATGCTGTTTTTAATAGCATCAACTGAAATAACATCAGATAGCATTCTTTATTTATAATTCATTTATTGATTATTGACATTATTTTTCTGGCTTTATCTTTAGACACCACAAAGAGTGAAATACAGACCAGAACAGAAAGGCTATCCTACATAGTTTTCTCAGTAATCACAGCGTGTGTCTCAGTGTGTCTCTTTATCTTCTGTGCCGTGTGTCTTCACAGGTGAGTGACCACCTCAAGAGTTTTAGAACACATTTCAGCTCTTTTAATGCAATCTAAATAACATCTAAGTTTCTGAACCTTTAACCACTAAACATTACTTACTTTACAACTACATTCATTCATGAATAAAACATTAACAAAGACTGTTACATACACTATGCACCACTATATTAGGAACACCTAATTATTTATATACTGGCACAGAGACTGAAATTAGGTCCAAAGTAAAGACAATAGTTATATCTTTAGTTGTGTTGTGTGTGCTGAGGCGGTTGTGGGGAAAGCAGAAGCCATAACAATGAACATTAAAAATTTCAGTTAGATTTATCCTTTGCCCTGTCCTCTAAGTCAGCATTTGTCTTCATCCAGAACATTTAATCCTGTTGTCCACCTCCATCTTGAATTTTCAACATCTGTCCTGGACCACTTTTTTATTAGTAGGAGTAATTAACACATTAATGTTACATGCACACAGGAATTACAACAGTGATTTAAACATTATCACAGTTTTATCAGGTCTGGAAAAAGGTCCATTGCTGTTTGTAAGCCACTGTTTTATTTTGTCAATTCATGTTGCACTGCAAATAATTTTTATAATATAGGAATTTGCTTTTCATTACAGAAAACAAGAAAACAGAGGAACCTCAGATCAAACAGACACGGGCTATAAGCTTGTAAGTTTTCACTTCACACATATTTTAACATACACTACTTACCATAATCTTAAGCATATATAAAGAAATTCCATCTGATAACAAAGGTGACTTAAAAGAATAAGACAATGTCCATTTTCCTCATCTACAATATGATTTTACTGTGTAGTGTTATAAGGAAATCAGATGGCAATTTTTTTTATTACCTCTTAGAGAACCTTCCTCAGTTTCTCTGCAGACTTTGTTCTTTTGTATATTGTAGTAATTCAAAAGTCATAAAATAAGCATCTAAGACATTTTGAAATAAAACCTTTTACACAGTCCTATATATAACTTTACACTACGTTGCTGTTAAATGTTTGATTCGGGTTGGCCAGAATGTGTTGATCAGTTTTCTATAAAAGCAGCTCCGACATATCACATGTTTATATTAATGTGCTCATTCTATGGTGGACACTCCACATAATCCAGGTCAAATAATAAAACGATTAAATACCATGCTACTATTTAACAAATTAAATGTATCATTCTTGGTGAAGCTTCTGCATGGTGATGTTTATTTTACATCTTTGGAATGAGTCTCCAGTGTGAGTGGTAATCAGGTATAGTGCAAATTTTTATTTTAAATTGTTAAACTCTAATTTAACTAGCAAGTTTATATTTATTACATTTAGAAAGGTTTCATAATACATCCCAAACATTACAATTAATTTAAATATATAAAATGGTGAAAAAGAAATAAGTGTTGCTATGGTTTTTCACAGATTCATTAAAGACTGAACAGTATTATTTCTTTTCTTATCTGTGTAAAGGCAAACAAAGATTCTCTCCATCACAATGAGACAATAACTTCCTGTGTAAGTTTCCCACCATGAACCCACTCAGTTACACAACGTCCACCTTTCACTCACTCTCACTGATATAATCATTTCAATTTATGATGTAGTCAAGCTATGCCATGCTGCTTTATTTTACTTTATTAATTTTACTGTTTTTTTCACAGGTTTACATCATAACAAGCTCAAACAATGATGCAACTGACGACAACTGAGCATTGTGTTTTTCTGCTTTAGAGAGTCGCCATCACTTCCTTCTACAGAAATGTTTCTATGATGCTCATGATTACAGGACATATAAACTGGCTCACCTTTTTACTGTACAATGAAATCTGGATAATAAAATAAGATTAAAACATTTAGGAGATGGTTTTGTTATATGTTTGTTGCTTAAATACAACTCGGTCAAATGCTGATTTATATTTTAAAAAAACCTTAAAAAAGTAAAGTTTAAAGACTGCTTAATTAGATTAGTGGAAAAACTGCAGTCTTGTGACAGATGGGTCTGGCTGAGATGGCTTTCTATGAATTAAATATAAAATATCATTTTTAATCTATTGACATTGATGAGATATAATAATGTTGGAAATAGTTTCAGTACTATGTTCAAACATTGTAATTATTTAATATGTTTTTGCTCTCACATAGCACTTATTTAATAACACGTTGCCTGACCTCCTTCATGATTTTTAGTTTTGTTGTTGTTATCATTTTGTCATGATTCCCCCGTGAAGCAGCGTGCTCTAAGCACTAATGCGCTTGCACCTGCTTTTTAAATGTCAACAGCAGTGACATTTGATCGTCACTTTGATTCAAGCTTAACCCTGTGTATGCCTGTTTGCCGATCGCCTGACCTTCACCTGTTTTGGATTACGTTTATGGATCACGTTTTGGATTTGTCTGCCTGTCTCTCTTAAATAAAATTCTCATTCTAACTGCACTTGCATCCGTCCTATCTTCCCTTACGTCAAGATACGTGACACATTTTCACATTGTACAGATGCTCAGTCAGAAATAAAGCCACTAGGGGACAGCAGATCATAAAAATGAACAGATACACAGATGAACAACAATCTTCAATTAGACAAAGCTATTTTATCTGTTTTATATTTTACCAGGTGATCTATTTTTGCATCCACTCTGATACAGTTGGTGTATACTGTTTTGTTTTTCTTTCACTTTTGTAAAAGAATAGCTCCAGGCAAAGACATCATTACACTGATACCTATTATTTATGACACTGAAAAAAGACCACAGCCTCAATATGAAGGTCTGAGACAGCAAAATCAACCTCTATTCTACTTTACTCTATTCACATGGGGAATTTACTTCCATTAAAGGCAAGTAAACAATAATATACCATTAATAAAATATTATATAAACAACACGTCTCTATTGTAGATCATTTACTGTGCTTAAGAGGTGAGGGAGTGCATGTGAAACCCCTCTCTCCTCAGGAAGTGGTAAACACCGCTGTTACTCAGAAAACTGACATGGACATACAGCGTTGCAGAAATATACTTGCTCAGCTGGATTTTATGCCGAGGACTGATCCATAAAATCATGCAGATACAGGTCAAGAGATTCAGTTAATGTTCACATCAAAAATAAGAAATGGGGAAAAAATGTGAAAAAAAAACCTCTCCAAAATCCAAATAAAATTTTTCCAATTTTCAACTGGCCAGTTTCAGTGCATCTGTGTGTAGTCTCACATTCCTGTTCTTGGCTGACAGGAGAGGAACCTGATGTGGTCTTCATTTTCCTCTGACCCCATTCTGATGTTTGATGTGAACTTGAACTGAAGCTTGTGACCTATCTGCATGATTTTATGCATCGTGCTGCTGCCACATGATTGGCTGTTTAAATAACTGCCTGAATGAGCAGGTGTTTCTATTAAAGTGGCTGGTGAGTGTATATAACCTCTGTGTCCCTCAAATCTGCACTGACCTGTTGTTTTATGGTATTTATGTGTATGCAATCAATGTACGCATCTTCTGTTTATGAAATAATCATTACCTGCACACATAAAATATGCTCTTCTAAGATTCAGTGGATTTGTTAAAACTAATACAATGCAATTGTGATTAAAAGCTTTCAATATACAATATGTGCTTCTGTATTAAAAGAATAATTTAACTAGCTACTATTCAATGGCAGGACCTATTCCATCCATCCATCTACTGCTTACTCCTTTTCAGGGTCACGGGCAAACTGGAGCCTATCCCAGGGAGAATCGGGCACAAGGTGGAGTACACCCTGGACTGGGTGCCAGTCCATCACAGAGGACCTATTCCTTGTTTGTCAAATTTAACATCAAATTGATAGCAAAATATGATCTGATTATCTTAAGGCAAAGATATGCGACACAGTAAAGCCTCTAAAGTAAATCCTGTCACTTTCCTCTGCATTTTGCTTTAATGATCAAATCTATAACCAGCAGTTAAAAATCTGTAAAGTAGTGTACAACTTTTTTGAAATGCTGTGATGAACATTTTCATTAAATGACAGAAGCCAAATGTGAGGGATCTTTTCTTACTATATTCCCCCTGTCCATATTCCATCTTCTAATCTCACACTTATAGATGTAAGAGTGTTTGTTGCAATTGTGTTCACGTGTGAGAATCCAGCACATGACGTGATGTGTAGTCTACTGGAACATAACCAGTATTTACGTCAAGGTTTAAAAATGTGGTATGCCGTTGTTTTCTGTCTGAATTTCCACATCACCCTCTATGCCCAGCTCGAGCACAGCGTTTATTAACATTTAAGGTAAATATGGCAATTTGATTTGAACAATTTGAAACAAACACAAAGATTTCTTTAAATTAACATGAAAACCAGTCAGAAGTCTGTACGGCTACATTTTGGTACAGAGCTAACAATGACGAAAAATCAGGTTTTGACCAAAATTGTTTGTTGCCTGTAATGTACATTGACACCTCTGCTTTAACCCTGCAATGGACTAGTGTTAGTCCCCTGTTCCTGGGATTCCCTCTGGATCCACTGGAACCCTGACCAGGATAAATCAGTTAGTGAATGAATCTCAGCTTAAATATATTTCAATAAAACAATGTACGGTAATAATACATTTTTGAAAAGATTACTTTGTAACCTTGCCTTGGCCTCTGCCCACAAAGATTATGTTGTTTAAATCACCAGTTCAACAAACGCATCTGTAATTGCAGGTTTACACAAAAATATCTGAGAATTCTTATTTGCTATCTTTGTGCTTTTTTTTCTCTCAACTTCTGTTTCCGCTTGCTCTGCGGTTTAGCTCTAAATACAGTCATCTTTTCAAGCCGTTCTTCTATTTCAGCCACTACAGAGTGTATAAGCCTCGTCTTTAATCACACTGACAGCATCATCATCATCATCATCATCATCAGATCAGAATGCTGCGTTTGATGGTCATTGGATTTCTTTTATCTTCTGCAGGTATTCAGTTTTCTGGCTTGTTTCTCTCTCTGAGAGTCTGATGTGATTGTGTTGGAGTGTTTGAGTTAGCGATGAATTTCATTCTCATTAATGATGATTTTACTAGCATAGTGCAGCCTGAATGATATTTCATTACTTGGTTATGAATGAGTTCTGATTGGTGTACACAATTAACTATGATAAATTTGTATTAGGTGATAAGAAAGTGAAATGTAATATTGTATTTAAAATGAATTGGTTATTTTTAATCTGAAACTGCAGAATGAAGTAAACAATTAATCAAAATGAAAAGCAGGAAAAGCAATGGAGAAATTAAATTTAAAATTCCATCGGGCATTTTGTGTTCTACGCTAAAATCTGAAAGTTTAACACAGACACTAACTTTGTAAATAGATACTTTCCTTAGATTTAAAAAACAAACAAACAACAACAACAACAACAAAACACACTTTCACAGTCTGACTTCTCATTTTTCTTTGCAGATTGTACCAAGTCATATGAGAGAAATATTCTACACCGGATGAACAGAACTGCTTTTAAGGGGGAAACTGTTGTTTTTCACTGCAATGGAACTCTGACTAGTGAACTTCAAGATATCGGTTGGCGTAAAGATGGGAATCTTATTTTTATCTACAGCCCAGTTATAAACCAAACTGTGTTCAACTACACATCGAGCAGGATGCAGGTTAATCCCCGAAATCCAAGAGAACTACAGATATCTGATGTACAGCTTTCAGATGCAGAAGCATACTCATGTTTTCCATTAGACATGCAGTGGATATTGACTATAGAAGGTTTATTTTTAAATTATTTTTAATATACTGTTTTAATAGCATCAACTGAAATAACATCAGATAGCATTCTTTATTTATAATTCATTTATTGATTATTGACAGTATTTTTCTGGCTTTATCTTTAGACACCACAGAGAGTGAAATACAGACCAGCACAGAAAGGCTATCCTACATAGTTTTCTCAGTAATCACAGCGTGTGTCTAAGTGTGTCTCTTTATCTTCTGTGCCGTGTGTCTTCACAGGTGAGTGACCACCTAAAGAGTTTTTGAAAACATTTCAGCTCTTTCGAATGCATTCTAAATAACATCTAAGTTTCTGAAGCTTTAACCACTAAACATTACTTACTTTACAACTACATTCATTCATGAATAAAACATTAACAAAGACTGTTACATACACTATGCACCACTATATTCGGAACACCTCATTATTTATATACTGGCACAGAGACTGAAATTAGGTCCAAAGTAAAGACAATAGTTATATCTTTAGTTGTGTTGTGTGTGCTGAGGCGGTTGTGCGTAGCACAAACACACGTGAGGCAGGTTGTGGTGAGAGAAGTGCAAAAAAACCAAGGATTTCTTGGGTGTGTGGGTGGGTGTGTGCGTGTGTGTGTGTGGCTGGATGAGGGAAACCCGGCGGGGGCAGGGCTGGCGTAGCGGTGTTCTTCGGGGCATGTCGGGATTCCCCGAAGAAGCTGGGAAGAATCGGTTCCCTATGTCGGTTTCTTAGCGTCACCACGGTCCTCGTCTGTCGTCATCCTTGTCCGGGGCGGAGCCCTCTGTGAGCGGAGAGGAGAGAGCGAGAGAGAGAAAACGCGAGAGATTAGGTAAGCCCGCGTGGTTTCAGTGGAAAATACCTCGTCTGTTAGATGCCTACATAGCCAAGTCGGTCTTCCCTCTTCCTCGGGGGAAGGGCGTCCTTTTATCCCCTCCTTCTGGAACTGTATTGGCGGACATCTCGCTCCAGGTTCGCCAATCATCCGCCGGCGAGGCGTGGGTGGCTCCACCCCGCCGTGACGGCCCTTCCGGTTAGTGTTGGGACTGGTGCGGCAGTCGGGGAAGGAGCGAATCTCCTAGTCTGCATGTCGGGTGCCGGTCCGCCGCGACAGTACCCCCCCTCAGCTCAGAGCCTACTGCTGCTGGGAGGCGGGCCCAGAGCGTGTCCCGCCGTGAGAGCCCATCTGCATTCCCGTGCAGGGCCCGCGCCCGGTGCTGGACCTGAAAGGAGAAATCCTGCAGGGCAAGAAACCACCGAGTGACCCAGGCGTTCGTGTCCTTGGCCTTGGCCATCCATTGTAGGGGCGCGTGGTCTGTGACCAGGACAAAGTGTCGGCCCGCTAGGTAATACCTCAACTCTTCGATGGCCCACTTTATCGCCAAGGCTTCCCGCTCCACCGCAATGTACCTTTTTTCAGCGGGGGCCAGTTTCCGGCTGATGTAGAGGACCGGGTGCTCCGTCGAAGGTTTGGGAGAGGACCGCGCCCAACCCTGTTTCAGACGCGTCGGTGTGTACCGTGAATGGGAGCGTAAAGTCTGGGTTCCGCAACACCGGGGTGCTGGTGAGGGCCCGTTTCAGGGCTTGGAAGGCCCTATCCACCTCGGTTGACCATTTCACCCGGTCCGGCTGGCCCTTTTTGTTGAGATCTGAGAGAGGTGAAGCTATCGCAGAGATGTTAGGCACAAATCTTCGATAGTACCCTGCCAACCCCAAGAAGGCACGTACCTGTTTTTTCGATGAGGGGCGAGGGTAGTCTCTTATGGCTTCGATCGTCTTCATCTGCGGCTTCAGCAACCCCCGCCCAATGCGGTACCCTAGGTACTGTGCCTCGGTTAATCCCAGGTGACATTTCTTGGGGTTGGCTGTCAGTCCGGCTTTCCGGAGCCCCCTCAGGACCTCCCCCAGACGGAACAGGTGGTCCGACCAGGTGGAGGAATTTACGACGACATCGTCCAAGTAGGCTGCTGCAAAGCTGCGGTGGGGTAGTAGGATGATGTCCATCAGCCGTTGGAAGGTGGCCGGTGCCCCGTGTAGGCCAAAGGGGAGGACCCAGTACTGCCAGTGGCCTGTGGAGGTACTAAAGGCCGTCTTGGGCCTGCCGTCGGGCGCTTGGGCAACTTGCCAATACCCCTTGGTGAGGTCCAGGGTGGATATAAAGTGGGCCCTCCCCAGTCCACTCGGGGGAGGGGGTAACTATCGAAATCCGATACCTGGTTCAGCCTCCGGAAGTCGTTACAAAGTCGCATGCTTCCGTCGGGTTTTGGTACGACGACGATGGGACTGGACCAGGGGCTGGTTGACTCCTCGACGATCCCGTCCTTTAGCATTCTCTCCACCTCCTCCTCAATGGCCTTCCGCCGGGCCTTAGGGACCCGGTAGTGTCTCTGTCTTACTACCACGGGGTGTCTTGATCGCGTGGTGAACCACCTGGGTCATCCCCGGGGATGAGGAGAACATGTCTGCGAATTGGTCCACCATCTCGTTGAGTTCCTGTCTCTGCGTGGGGGTGAGGTCCTCCCCAAAGTCGACCAAAGCACGCTTGTCAGGATCTGTGTCCCGGCCCGCGTACGCCGAAACCATCGGGGCTGGTTCCACCCACCTCTTCAACAGGTTTATATGGTATAACTTCCCATCCGTACGCTTACCGGGTTGTTGCAGGCGGTAGTTGGCGGCCCCCCGTCACTCAAGGACCGTATACGGGCACTGCCACCAGGCCAGGAACTTGTAGGCGCTACTAGGCACTAGGAGAAGGACCTGGTCCCCCAGGTGGAACTCCCAGGGCTGCGCCGGGTGGTTATACACCCATTGCTGTTCCTCCTGCGCGGCGCGCATATGTTCCTGCACTATTGGCGCCACCCGGTCAATTCTATCTTGCATCTCCTGCACGTACTCAATGATCGAGCGGTACGGGGACGGCTGTTCCTCCCAGGCTTCGCGGGCGACGTCCAGCAGTCCTCGCGGCCACCGCCCAAACAGGAGCTCAAACGGGGTGAAGCCTGTGGACGCCTGGGGGCACTCCCGGATGGCGAAGAGTACATAGGGA
This sequence comes from Ameiurus melas, assembly GCA_012411365.1. Taxonomy (NCBI): domain Eukaryota; kingdom Metazoa; phylum Chordata; class Actinopteri; order Siluriformes; family Ictaluridae; genus Ameiurus; species Ameiurus melas. Next base: position 14,955,135 of record CM022758.1, on the reverse strand, counting down.
AGGAGGAGGTCCCAGTTCCTCCCCTCGTCATCTACCACCCGCCGTAGCATTCGTTTGAGCGTCTGATTGAAGCGTTCTACAAGTCCGTCTGTCTGTGGGTGTTAGACAGACGTCTTCAGGTGCTTCACCTGCAACAACCAACACAGATCCGTCATTAATTTTGATACGAAGGGCATACCTTGGTCGGTCAGGATGTCCTTGGGTATGCCCACACGGCTGAAGAGGAGTACTAGCTCCGTGGCAATGTTGGGGGAAGTGGCCTTGCGTAGCGGCATCACCTCCGGGTACCGGGTGGCGTAGTCCACAACCACGAGGATATATTCATGGCCCCGCGCCGACTTGGGAAGGGGGCCCACCAGATTCATACCAACCCGCTCGAATGGGACGCCTATGATGGGTAGCGGGATGAGGGGCATTGGTGGGGGCTTCCTGGGCCCGGTGCACTGGCACTGAGGGCATTGCTGGCAGAACCCCTGGATCTCGGCATCCATCCCGGGCCATACGAACTGGTCCCTCAGTTTCTCCAGAGTGTTCCGCGCCCCTAGGTCACTGCCGAGGGGGTGGGCATGGGCCAGGTGCATTACCAGGTTAGTCCTCATCCGTGGTACCACCAGGAGGTCCGTCTGTTCCGGCAGACCCGTTGGTAGAGGAGGCCCCCTTTTACGAGGAAGTACAATGTGGGGAGCCTCAGGTCGGGGTTCTGGGTGACCCCCTCTATCACGCGCGCTTGTGCCCAGCAGTGTTTCAGGCGGTCGTCCTCCTTTTGCTCCCGGCTGAACTTCCCTTCTCGGTTCACCTGTTGAAACACAGAGGACACCGGATTAGTCAATAGAGGGGACTCACCTTCGGTTTCGGCGTCTCCGGCGTCTTGGGCCAGGCAGACTGCCCGGCGTCGGGTCCTCTGGGTCCGTCGCGACGGCTTCTTTGCCTCGGTAGCAGGACCCGTTGGGAAGCCCGGCCAATCTCTTCCTAGGAGTAGTAGCACCGGAAGGGTGGGGATCACGCCCACATGGAGGGGCCAGGTCCCAGCTGTATTCCGAATCCGCACCTCGGCTGCCGGGATCTCTCGGGTCTCCCCATGGATGCAGGTGACGGCGAGTACTCCCTCCGGTTGCAGCGCCTTGGGGAGAACCGTTGGTCGGGCGAGCGTCACCGTACTCCCGGTGTCCAGTAGGGTGGTGATGGGTCTTTCTTCCACCCACACCATCTGGGTGGGGCCCTCGGGTGGCTGTTGGAGGTGGAGCGCGCACCCAGCTAGCCATGGTTTCTGGATCGGCCGACCGGGCTCTATCTCCGGTTCCGTGGGCATGGGCTCGTCGGCGGGGGTCATCCGGCTTGGTGACCTCCGGCGGGTCCTCCACGGCCCAGGGGTGCATTGACGGTCAGGCCGGGGCCCTGAGGTCCCGAGGGGTAGGGCAGAGGGCCGTTGGTCCCCCTGGCTAAACCCGGGCATGGTCATAGTGCGCTCTAGTGCCAACAGGAGCGCCTGGGGTGATTCTGGCGCCTGTGCCCCTATGGCCTGTCATTCTAGGCGGGGTAATGCCCTCAGGAACCGGTCCATCGCCACCTTCTCTGCCACCTCCGTGGCCGTATACTGGTCCGGCCGGAGCCACCGCTTAGTGAGTCGGATCAGGGCGTTTAGTTGTCCACATGCAGACGGCCCCGGCTGGTAGGCCCAGCTATGGCACTCCACTGCCGCCTGGTAAGTGGTGCGGCCACACCACGCCAGGACCCCCTCTTTCATCGTTGGGTAGTCTGCGGCATGCAATATTTTCAAAGGTTTCGAAGTAGGCTACAAGGTCTTCGTCGGGGGAGAGGGGTGGTGGCTCCACCCCGCCATGACGGCCCTTCCGGTTAGTGTTGGGAGTGGCAGTCGGGGAAGGAGCGAATCTCCTAGTCTGCGTGTCAGGTGTCGGTCCACCGCGACAGCATCTAAGACTTTTTGAAATAAAACCTTTTATACAGTCCTATATATAATTTTACACTACGGTGCGGTTAAATGTTTGATTCTGGTTGGCCAGAAGGTGTTGATCAATTTTCTATAAAAGCAGCTCCGACATATCACATGTTTATATTAATGTGCTCATTCTATGGTGGACACTCCACATAATCCAGGTCAAATAATAAAACGATTAAATAACATTCTACTATTTAACAAATTAAATGTGTCATTCTTGGTGAAGCTTCTGGATGGTGATGTTTATTTTACATCTTTGGAAGGAGTCTCCAGTGTGAGTGGTAATCAGGTATAGTGCAAATTTTTATTTTAAATTGTTAAACTCTAATTTAACTAGCAAGTTTATATTTATTACATTTAGAAAGGTTTCATAAATACATCCCAAACATTACAATTAATTTAAAGATATAATACGAAAAAAAAGTGTTGCTATGGTTTTTAACAGTTTCATTAAAGACTGAACAGTATTATTTCTTTTCTTATCTGTGTAAAGGCAAACAAAGATTCTCTCCATCACAGTGAGACAATAACTTCCTGTGTAAGTTTCCCACCATGAACACACTCAGTTACACAACGTCCACCTTTCACTCACTCTCTGATATAATCATCTTAATTTATGATGTAGTCAAGCTATGCCATGCTGCTTTATTTTACTTTATTAACAATGATGCAACTGACTACAACTGAGCAACGTGTTTTTCTGCTTTGGAGAGTCGCCATCACTTCCTTCTACAGAAATGTTTCTATGATGATGTTCACAGGACATATAAACTGGCTCACCTTTTTACTGTACAATCAAATCTGGATAATAAAATTAGATTAAAACATTTAGGAGACGGTTTTGTTATATGTTTGTTGCTTAAATACAACTCAGTCAAATGCTGATTTATATAAAAAAATCCTTAAAGAAGTAAAATTTAAAGACTGCTTAATTAGATTAGTGGAAAAACTGCAGCACTAAGCACTAATGCGTGAGCAGCTGCTTTTTAAATGTCAACAGCAGTGACATTTGGACACGTGTCTTTGTTATTGTTGATGTCATGTCTCCGCCTCGTCCTGTCATGTGTTGTCATGTCACGTGTGTTTGGATTACCCGCAGCTGTTAGCAGTTGCTTGGGAAATCATGCCGGTATATATACCATGTGCTTTGCTACACTCGAAGCGGAAGATTAGAGTTAGATTAGATGCTGAGTTCCGGTTGAGCATGTGAGGAAGAAGGCACGCGTGAAGAGAGCTGAGCAGCAACCTGACCTTTTCTGTCTTTTCAGAGGCATTTAGTGCCTTTGTGTTCAAGTACTTGGTTTACAATTGTAACCAGAAGGGACTTATGGCATCTGAAAGACAACGCAAACTTAAATCTACACCGAGCACGGCGAGTCATGGCGCACAAGCCATTTAATCACAGAGCTGACTTCTACCATCGCAGTGCACGGACAGCGGTATTAACTCGGCTCTGTGAAATGTGCGGACTTGGTGGACCTCTGCGATGAGAGGCTGCAGTTCGACTGTCCCCAAAAAGCACAATGATGGTTTAATGAACGATATCCTCCATCTTAATCTGTCTACATGACGGTTAACCGATTTATTAATGCCTGTCATAAGACTGTAGGACTCTGCGTGTGGGCAACTATATCAGTTTCCGTGTAAATCTGTCGGTTGCCTGTGCTATGCGTTGATCGTGGCACCCTTTATGCTCAGGAGTGACTTGACACAGTAAGAATTCAGTACGGGTTACAAGTTCCGGATGTTCCAGTGTTTCTGGGCTCTGCCTCCATTGTTTGGGAATGGAGAGAAGTTAACTGATCAGAGTAGGGTGGGGGAGGGAGGGGTGGTTTGCTGTTTGTGGGTGGGTGGGGGAGGGGGGTTGTGTTGTTGTATGTATGTATGTATGTATGTATGCGTGTGTGTGTGTGTGGGGGGTGCCGTTTTTTTTTCTTTTCCCTTTCTTGTCCCCCCCCCCTTGTTTTTTTTCTCTTCTTTTTTCTTTCTTTTTTTTTCTCTTTTTCTTTTTTCTCTATTCATATCAACCTCTCTGTACTCCACTCTGTATTAATCTAAATTAATGGAAAATACCCGAGGCTTGTTCAGATTCTTAAGTTGGAATGTGAAGGGTCTGAACTGTCCCGTTAAGAGGTCCAAGATTTTGACACATTTAAAACTTCAAAAACCTGATATTGCCTTTCTTCAGGAAACCCATCTCCGTCTCAGGGATCAACGCAGACTCCAAGCTCGCTGGACATCACATATGTTCCACTCAATTTTGATTCCTGGTCCAGGGGAGTTTCTATCCTGATCAGTAAGGCTTTGCCCTTTTCATTTGATAATGTCCTTTCTGACGTAAATGGTAGATATGTGATTGTGGAAGGGAAAATTTCGCAGACGCCAGTAGTTTTGGTGAATGTATATACTCAAAACTTCCTGCTTTGAACACACATCTCTTGATATTTGGGGGAGATTTGAACTGTGTTATTGACCCAGCCTTGGACAAATCTAGCGCTGTTGCAAAGGCTCCCTCTGCGATGGCTAAGGTATTCTCTGAGTTTATGGTTCAGAATGGTTACATTGATCTGTGGAGGTATTTAAACCCTACAGTGAGGAAATATTCTTTCTTTTCCCATGTACATAAATCTTTTTCTCGCATTGATTACTTTTTTATTAATGATTCTCTAATTTCTCAGGTTGTAAACTCTGAATATCTACCAATTGTTATTTCAGACCACGCTCCTCTAAGTCTTGACATTCTTCTACCTTCACATCGAGCCTTTCGCCCACCATGGAGGCTTAATTCTTTACTTTTATCCGATTCAGCGTTCTGCAAGTATATCTCTACTTCGATAGATGATTTTCTTCTTACTAATCAAACTGATTCAATCTCTTGCTCTTTACTTTGGGAAACTCTAAAGGCCTTCTTAAGGGGACAGATAATCTCTTATTCTGCTTATGCTAATAAGCAACGCAAGAATAAGAAAAAAGAGTTATCTGATAATATTCAGGCCATTGACGACCAATATGCTCTCAACCCGACCCCTGAGCTGCATAAACATAGACTTAATTTGCAGGCGGAGTTTGATTTATTATCGACAGGTGAGGCGGAGAGGCTGTTGTTACATACCCGTGGCAATTATTATGAATATGGCGATAAGGTCGGTCGGTTGTTGGCTCACCAACTGCGTAGCCAAGCTGCTTCACGTTTCTATTTCCTCAGATTATGCAGTCCAGTGGTGTATTAAACTCCGGATCCTGCAGAAATTAATTCGACTTTTAAAAGTTTTTACTCCTCCTTATACGCAGCTGGGCCTCCTGACAATTCAGGTAACATGGACCATTTTTTTTTAGAAATATTGATTTTCCCAGGGTTGACCCTCTACTGGCATCTGAACCTGGCCCGGACGAGTTTCCTTCTGAATTTTATAAGAAATTCCATGTTGCGTTGGGCCCATTACTCCTGGCTGTATTCAAGGAGTCTTTAGAACTAGGGACGTTGCCACAAACACTAAGACAAGCAACTATAACTCTATTGCTCAAAGATGTTGCTCAAAGGACCCAACATTGTGTAATTCGTACAGACCTATTAGCCTCCTCAATGTTGACGTCAAGATTTTAGCCAAACTTTTGGCCTGTCGTCTGGAGGAGATGTCCCTAGCATTATTTCAGAGGAGCAAACCGGATTTGTAAAAGGACGGCATTCCTTTTCTAATAATCGTACTCTATTTAATATTTTGTATTCAAAGCAGAACAGCGACTCCTCTGAAGTGGTCATCTCTTTGGATGCAGAAAAGGCGTTTGATAGGATCGAATGGGAGTATCTTTTTCATAGTGCTAAGGAGGTTCAGCTTTGGGGAGGGATTGGTATCATGGATCCATTTGTTATATGTGGAACCGCAAGCTTCCATATGTACCAACGATGCTAAATCTAATTATTTTACTTTGTCACGGGGTACGCGCCAGGGATGTCCTCTGTCTCCATTACTTTTTGCCATAGCAATTGAGCCTCTCTCGCTTAGAACTCTTCTTGTATTTCAGGGTGTAGTTCGCAGTGGAATTGAGCATAAACTAGCACTGTACGCTGACGACTTACTGCTTTATGTTACAGATCCAATTGCATCTATTCCGGAAATAATACGTCGTACATGTGACTTTGGGAAATTCCTGGGGTATAAACTGAACCACCAAAGAGTGAATGTTTACCTATAAACCAATCTGGCCTAAAGATAAAACAGACTGAAATACCTTTCCGTTTGGAACATTCAAAATTCAAATATCTCGGAGTTAATGTCACCCGTTCCCATTCTGTATTAATGGCGGAATTTTACACCCTTAACCTTATACCTGAAGTCAGCCTGGGGGAGCGCTCTGCCATTATCCCCCCTTGGCAGAATAAACACAGTAAAAATTATCATTCTCCCAAAATTCCTCTACCTACTTTCAGTCCATCCCTTGTGTTTTACCCAAATCTTTCTTTAAGAATATAGACAAATTAAACTCATCTTTCATATAGGCAGGAAAAAACCCCAGGGTTTCAAAATTTTCACTTCAGCGGAGTTCGACTGAGTGGTGGCCTCGCATTGCCCAATTTCATGTTATTATTGGGCGGCTAATATTCAGAAACTGGTGCTGTGGGCGCAGGCCCCCTCTCTTCCATGGTGCCACTTAGAAGCACAGTCTTGCATTTCAACCTCCCTCCCTGCTCTGGTGTTCTCCTCCCTTCCCATAGCCTTCCCATTAAATACTTCTAATAACCTATAAAGCACTACACGGTCTTGCACCACAATATCTAAGCGACCTTCTGGTTTTATATGATCCGCCACGCCTTCTCAGATCAAAAGATGCAGGCTATTTGATATTACCTAGAATAGTGAAGTCTACAGCAGGGGAAGAGCCTCGCTTATAAGAGCCCCACAGTTATGGATCAGACACAGTCTCAGTGTTTAAATCTAGGTTTAAAACGTATTTGTTTACTCAAGCTTACCCTGACTAAATTATATCTCACTAATTCACAGTCCTAATCGTTTTTCTCCCTCTCTCTCCCTCTCTTGCGCCACACCGAATTTATGGAGATATTGGAGATCCAGATCCCCTCGGCCTCTGGATGAGCCCAAATCTTCTGCTGGGACTACGGCTGCTCCTAAGGCCATACTTCTCCTTTTTCACATTATCTGTTTTACCTTCACATTCTGGTGTTACCCAGATGAGGATGGGTTTCCCTTCTGAGTCGGGTTCTTCCTCAAGGTTTCTTCCTCAAAAACATCTTAGGGAGTTTTTCCTCACCGTCGCCACTCAGTGGCTTGCTCAGTTGGGATAAATTCAATTTGTTTTCTATCTCTTTGTCTCTGTTTATCTGTTCCTGTTTGTCTCTCTTTAGATGTTTCTGACTGTTTATACCTGTTTTTTATTTCTGTAAAGCTGCTTTGAAACAATGACTATTGTAAAAAGTGCTATACAAATAAAATTGAATTGAATTGAATTGAATTGAATAGCCCTTTCACGATATACAGATAATCCAGTAGTATGTACCTCTCTAAAGATTTTCTATCAGTTTCGTCGTCATTTTAAATCTCTCTCGGCCTCCACCATGGCACCTATATGTAATAGCCATCTCTTTCCCCCCTCCTTTATGGATTCCACATTCTCTCTTTGGGAAAAGAAGGGTCTGAAATGCCTTGAGGATCTTTTCATTTATAATGTGTTTGCAAACTTTTCTGAATTATCCTTGTCATTCAGCCTGCCTCCGTCTAAAATATATCCGAATGTTCCTGACATGTGTGAGAAATGCAAACTTTCACCCTGTAACCTGAGTCATATGTTTGCACTCTGTCCCAAACTACTGACCTTTTGGAACTCTTTTTTCGGGACTATGTCCGACATTCTTAAAATCAATCCTTTGCATCGTTGCTTGCTCGGCGCAGAATATTGTTGTCTTGGACCTCTCCGCAACCCCCTCTATATCAGTTTGGCTTAGAGATTTAATGTTCTTTTTGAAGCTAGAAAAATCAAGTACAACATCAGAGGTAGGGGTGACTCATTTTTGGGAAAATGGCAACAATTTATTACCTATTTCAATGTTTTACGCACCCTGGCGGTAGATTGAGGAGAGGCAGACTGTGAACACTAACTATCTTACCCCCTTTCTGTTATTTTTTATTTTATTACATTTTACTTTATTTTAATAAAAAAAAAGAGTTAGATTAGATTGTTTAGTAGTCATAGTCATAGTCACGTTCCATGTTAGATTTAGTTCACGTTGGGTTATCCGTTCTCAATTCCTCGGCATAGTTCATGATTCTCATTTTGTTTATCGACCCTGTTTTCCGTGACCATGACTTTGATTCAAGCTTAACCCTGTGTATGCCTGTTTGCCGATTGCCGGACCTTCACCTGTTTTGGATTACGTTTAAGGATCACGTTTTGGATTTGTCTGCCTGTCTCTCTTAAATAAAACTCTCATTCTAACTGCACTTGCATCTGTCCTATCTTCCCTTATGTCACGATACCTGACACATTTTCACATTGTGCAAATCCTCAGTCAGAAATAAAGCCACTAGGGGACAGCAGATCAGAAAAATGAACAGATACACAGATGAACAACATATTCAATTAGACAAAGCTATTTTATCTGTTTTATATTTTACCAGGTGATCTATTTTTGCATCCACTCTGATACAGTTGGTGTATAATGTTTTGTTTTTCTTTCACTTTTGTAAAAGAATAGCTCCAGGCAAAGACATCATTACACTGATACCTATTATTTATGACACTGATAAAAGACCACAGGCTCAATATGAAGGTCTGAGACAGCAAAATCAACCTCTATTCTACTTTACTCTATTCACATGGGAATTTACTTCCATTAAAGGCAAGTAAACAATAATATACCATTAATAAAATATTATATAAACAACACGTCTCTATTGTAGATCATTTACTGTGCTTAAGAGGTGAGGGAGTGCATGTGAAACCCCTCTCTCCTCAGGAAGTGGTAAACACCGCTGTTACTCAGAAAACTGACATGGACATACAGCATTGCAGAAATATACTTGTCAAGAGCTTCAGTTAATGTTACACATCAAAGAAATGGGGAAAAAATGTGAAAAAAAACTCTCCAAAAAACCAAATAAAAATTTTTCCAATCTTCAACTGGCTAGTTTCAGTGCATCTGTGTGTAGTCTCACATTCTCTGTTCTTGGCTGACAGGAAAGGAACCCGATGTGGTCGTCTTCTTTTTTCCTGCCCTTCTTTTGTTTGTTGTTATTTATTTTTTGCCTTTTTTTTTCTTTTTTTTTTTTTTGCTCCTCCCCCCCCCATGATTGGCTGTTTAAATAACTGCCTGAATGAGCAGGTGTTTCTATTAAAGTGACTGGTGAGTGTATATAACCTCTGTCTCCCTCAAATCTGCACTGACCTGTTGTTTTATGGTATTTATGTGTATCCAATCAATGTACGCATCTTCTGCTTATTAAATAATCATTACCTGCACACATAAAATACGCTCTTCTTCAATTCAGTGGATTTTTTAACACTAATTCAATGCAATTGTGATTAAAAGCTTTCAATATACAATATGTGCTTCTGTATTAAAAGAATAATGTAACTAGCTACTATTCAATGGCAGGACCTATTCCATCCATCCATCCACCTTCTACCGCTTACTCCTTTTCAGGGTCACGGGCAAACTGGAGCCTATCCCAGGGAGCATCGGGCACAAAGCGGAGTACACCCTGGACTGGGTGCCAGTCCATCGCAGAGGACCTATTCCTTGTTTGTCAAATTTAACATCAAAATGATAGCAAAATATGATCTGATTAACTTCAGGCAAAGATATGCGACACAGAAAAGCCTCTAAAGTAAATCCTGTCACTTTCCTCTGCATTTTGCTTTAATGATCAAATCTATAACCAGCAGTTAAAAATCTGTAAAGTAGTGTACAACTTTTTTGAAATGCTGTGACGAACATTTTCATTAAATGACAGAAGCCAAATGTGAGGGATCTTTTCTTACTATATTCCCCCTGTCCATATTCCATCTTCTAATCTCACACTTATAGATGTAAGAGTGTTTGTTGCAGTTGTGTTCACGTGTGAGAATACAGTACATGACGTGGTGTGTAGTCTACTGGAACATAACCAGTATTTACGTCAAGGTTTAAAAATGTGGTATGCCGTTGTTTTCTGTCTGAATTTCCACATCACCCTCTACGCACAGCTCAAGCACAGCGTTTATTAACATTTAAGGTAAATATGGCAATTTGATTTGAACAATTTGAAACAAACACAAAGATTTCTTTAAATTAACATGAAAACCAGTCAGAAGTCTGTACGGCTACATTTTGGTACAGAGCTAACAATGATGAAAAATCAGGATTTGACCAAAATTGTTTGTTGCCTGTAATGTACATTGACACCTCTGCTTTAACCCTGTAATGGACTAGTGTTAGTCCCCTGTTCCTGGGATTCCCTCTGGATCCACTGTAACACTGACCAGGATAAATCAGTTAGTGAATGAATCTCAGCTTAAATATATTGTAATAAAACAATGTACGGTAATAATACATTTTTTAAAAGATTACTTTCTAACCTTGCCTTGGCCTCTGCCCACAAAGATTATGTTGTTTAAATCACCAGTTCAACAAACGCATCTGTAATTGCAGGTTTACACAAAAATATCTGAGAATTCTTATTTGCTATCTTTGTGCTTTTTTTTCTCTCAACTTCTGTTTCCGCTTGCTCTGCGGTTTAGCTCTAAATCCAGTCATCTTTTAAAGCCGTTCTTCTATTTCAGCCACTACAGAGTGTATAAGCCTCATCTTTAATCACACTGACAGCATCATCATCATCATCATCATCATCATCATCATCATCATCATCAGATCAGAATGCTGCGTTTGATGGTCATTGGATTTCTTTTATCTTCTGCAGGTATTCAGTTTTCTGGCTTGTTTCTCTCTCTGAGAGTCTGATGTGATTGTGTTGGAGTGATAAGAAAGTGAAATTTAATGTTGTTGTTAAAATGAATTGGCTATTTTTAATCTGAAACTGCAGAATGAAGTAAACAATTAATCAAAATGAAAAGCAGAAAAAGCAATGGAGAAATAAAATTTTAAATTCCATCGGGCATTTTGTGTTCTACGCTAAAATCAGAAAGTTTAACACAGTCACTAACTTTGGAAATAGATAATTTCCTTAGATAGATTTAACAAAACAAACAAACAACAACAACAACAACAACAACAACAAAACACACTTTTACAGTCTGACTTCTCATTTTTCTTTGCAGATTGCAGAAAGTCATATGAGAGAAATATTCTACACCAGATGAACGGAACTGCTTTTAAGGGGGAAACTGTTGTTTTTCACTGCAATGGAACTCTGACTAGTGAACTTAAAGATATCGGTTGGCGTAAAGATGGGAATCTTATTTTTCTCTACAGCCCAGTTATAAACCAAACTGTGTTCAACTACACATCGAGCAGGATGCAGGTTAATCCCTGAAATCCAAGAGAACTACAGATATCTGATGTACAGCTTTCAGATGCAGGAGTATACTCATGTTTTCCATTAGACATGCAGTGGATATTAACCGTAGAAGGTATCTAAAAATGTTTTTAAATTATTTTTTAATATGCTTTTATTAATACCATCAACTGAAATAACATCAGATAGCATTCTTTATTTATAATTCATTTATTGATTATTGACAGTATTTTTCTGGCTTTATCTTTAGACACCACAGAGAGTGAAATACAGACCAGCACAGAAAGGCTATCCTACATAGTTTTCTCAGTAATCACAGCGTGTGTCTCACTGTGTCTCTTTATCTTCTGTGCCGTGTGTCTTCACAGGTGAGTGACCACCTCAAGAGTTTTAGAAAACATTTCAGCTCTTTAGAACGCATTCTAAATAACATCTAAGTTTCTGAACCTTTAACCACTAAACATTACTTACTTTACAACTACATTCATTCATGAACAAAACATTAACAAAGACTGTTACATACACCATGCACCACTATATTAGGAACACCTCATTATTTATATACTGGCACAGAGACTGAAATTAGGTCCAAAGTAAAGACAATAGTTATATCTTTAGTTGTGTTGTGTGTGCTGAGGCGGTGGGGGGGGCGGAAGAAGCCATAACAATGAACATTAAAAATTTCAGTTAGATTTATCCTTTGCCCCTGTCCTCTAAGTCAGCATTTGTCTTCATCCAGAACATTTAATCCTGTTGTCCACCTCCATCTTGAATTTCCAACATCTGTCCTGGACCACTTTTTTATTAGTAGGAGTAATTAACACATTAATGTTACATGCACACAGGAATTACAACAGTGATTTAAACATTATCACAGCTTTATCAGGTCTGGAAAAAGGTCCATTGCTGTTTGTAAGCCACTTTGTTTTGTTTTGTCAATTCATGTTATACTGCAAATAATTTTATAATATAGGAATTTGCTTTTCATTACAGAAAACAAGAAAACAGAGGAACCTCAGATCAAACAGACACGGGCTATAAGCTTGTAAGTTTTCACTTCACACATATTTTAACATACACTACTTACCATAATCTTAAGCATATATAAAGAAATTCCATCTGATAACAAAGGTGAATTAAAAGAATAAGACAATGTCCATTTTCCTCATCTGCAATATGATTTTACTGTGTAGTGTTATAAGGAAATCAGATGGCAATTTTTTTTATTACCTCTTAGAGAACCTTCCTCAGTTTCTTTGCATACTTTTTCTTTTGTATATTGTAGTAATTCAAAATGCATAAAATAAGCATATAAAACATTTTGAAATAAAACATTTTATACAGTCCTATATATAACTTTACACTGCGGTGATGTTAAATCTTTGATTCTGGTTGGCCAGAATGTGTTGATCAATTTTCTATAAAAGCAGCTCCGACATATCACATGTTTATATTAATGTGCTCATTCTATGGTGGACACTCCACATAATCCAGATCAAATAATAAAACGATTAAATACCATGCTACTATTTAACAAATTAAATGTATCATTCTCTGTGAAGCTTCTGGATGGTGATGTTCATTTTACATCTTTGGAAGGAGTCTCCAGTGTGAGTGGCAATCAGGTGTATTGCAAATTTTTGTTAGACTCTAATTTAACTAGCAAGTTTATATTTATTACATTTAGAAAGGTTTCATAAATACACCCCAAACATTACAATTAATTTAAAGATATAAAATGGTAAAAAAAAAAGTTGCTATGGTTTTTCACAGATTCATTAAAGACTGAACAGTATTATTTATTTTCTTATCTGTGTAAAGGCAAGCAAAGATTCTCTCCATCAAAGTGAGACAATAACTTCCTGTGTAAGTTTCCCACCATGAACCCACTCAGTTACACAACGTCCACCTTTCACTCACTCTCACTGATATAATCATCTCAATTTATGATGTAGTCAAGCTATGCCATGCTGCTTTATTTTACTTTACTTATTTTACTGTTTATTTTTTTTCACAGGTCTACATCATGACAAGCTCAAACAATGATGCAACTGACTACAACTGAGCAACGTGTTTTTCTGCTTTAGAGAGTCGCCATCACTTCCTTCTACAGAAATGTTTCTATGATGCTCATGTTCACAGGACATATAAACTGACTGACCTTTTTACTGTAGAATGAAATCTGGATAATAAAATTAGATTAAAACATTTAGGAGATGGTTTTGTTATATGTTTGTTGCTTAAATACAACTCAGTCAAATGCTGATTTATATAAAAAAAAAACCTTAAAGGAGTAAGGTTTAAAGACTGCTTAAATAAAACTGCAGTTTTGTGACAGATGGGTCTGGCTGAGATGGCTTTCTATGAATTAAATATAAAATATAATTTTTAATCTATTGACACTGATGAGATGTCATAATGTTGAAAATAGTTTCATTACTATGTTCAAATATTGTAATTATTTAATATGTTTTTGCTCTCACATAGCACTCATTTAATAACACGTTGCCTGACCTCCTTCATGATTTTTAGTTTTGTTGTTGTTATCATTTTGTCATGATTCCCCTGTGAAGCAGCGTGCTCTAAGCACTAATGCGCTTGCACCTGCTTTTTAAATATCAACAGCAGTGACATTTGATCATCATTTTGATTCAATCTTAACCCTGTGTATGCCTGTTTGCCGATCGCCTGACCTTCGCCTGTTTTGGATTACATTTATGGATCATGTTTTGGATTTGTCTGCCTGTCTCTGTTAAATAAAATTCTCATTCTAACTGCGGTTGCATCCATCCTATCTTCCCTTGCGTCACGATACGTGACAGAATCTTCCGCCACACAATGGATGCAGCACAAGGACAAGAGAGAGATCAAGCTACAGAAACCAGAGAAGTAATAGGACAGTACTTCATCAAGGAAAGCTCGGATTACTGGCCGCGTTTTTACAATTCTCCACAATGTATGACTGAGGGCTGCGGGAAAGAGCTTCAATGTCCTACCTGCAAGAAGCTGGGCCTCCAGGAAACTTTCTTCTGCACCAAGGAATACTTCAAGAGCAGCTGGCGTCAGCACAAACGTTTACACACAAGAGCCCCTATGACTCCACAGCCAGGAGTCAATGTAGCATCCTCGAAACCAGAGCTCGAACCCGAGACCCACAAGGAGGTCTAAGCTCTGGAGCCTCAGCCTGAGGATAACCTCAGAGTTTGAACCTGAGACCCACGAGGTGGGCTCACCTGCCAAGCTCCAGCTAGAGGTCAACAGGGAGGCTCCAGCACCACAGCTTAACCCTGAGGTCCAAGTCCAAGTCAAGTCTCAAGTCTCTGAAGTCCAAGTCAAGTTTCAAGTCCCTGAGGTCCAAGTCCAAGTCAAGTCTCCAGTCTCTGAAGTCCAAGTCAAGTCTCAAGTTCCTGATGTCACCTCCAAGGCTGCTGATCCAGTTGACCAAGTTCCGCTCATATCTAAGCCTACAAACCAAGTCATGCTCTCACCCAAGTCTACTGACCCAGCCGCCCAGGTTCAACCCACGCCCAAGTCTACCGACCTAGCCGCCCAAGTTCAGCCCACGCCCAAGTCTACTGGCCCGGCCACCCAAGTTCAGCCCACACCCATGTCTACCGACATGGCCGCCCAAGATCAGCCCACGCCCAAGGCTACCGACACAACCAGGCAAGTTCTGCTCACGCCCGAGTCTGCTGACATGCACAGCCAAGTTCTGCTCAGGCCCGAGTCTGCTGACACGCACAGCCAAGTTCTGCTCACGCCCGAGTCTGTTGACATGCACAGCCAAGTTCTACTCATGCCCGAGGCTGCTGACACGCACAGACAAGTTCTGCTCACGCCTGAGTCTTCTGACATGCACAGGCAAGTTCTGCTCATGCCCGAGTCTACCGACACGGCCGCCCAATATCCGCCTATGCCCAAGATTCACCTGGTGACCTCAGAGCCCCAGCCCGAGACCTACGAGGAGAGCTCCACTCCAGAGCTGCAACTTTCCTGCTCAGCTGTGGAGGTCGCTCAGCCTCCCTGTTCAGCTGTGGACGTTACTCAGCCTTCCTGTTTGGCTGTAGACGTTGCTAAGCTCCCTTTTTTCAGCTGTGGACGTCGATCAGCCTCCCTGTTCAGCTGTGGTCGTCGCTCAGCCTCCCTGCTCAGCTGTGGACGTCGCTCAGCCTCCCTGCTCAGCTGTGGACATCGCTCAGCCTTCCTGTTCCGCTGTGGTCATCGCCCAGCTTCCTTGCTCGGCTGTGTGAAATCGCTCAGCCTCCCTGCTCGGCTGTGGACATTGCTCAGCTTTCCTGTTTGGCTGTGGTCATTGCTCAGCCTCCCTGCTCTGCTGTGGACGTCGCTCTGCCTCCTTGCTCGACTGAGGTCGTCACTCTGCCTCTCTGCTCGGCTGAGGTCGTCGCTGCACTTTCATGCTACGCTGAGGACGTTGCTCCACTTTCATGCTTCACCGAGGACGTCACTCCACTTCCCTGCTACGCTGAGGACGTCACTCTGCTTTCCTGCTTCGACGAGGACGTCGCCCTTCTTCCGTGCTCTGCTGAGTACGTCTCTTCACAGTCCTGCTCCACTGAGGACGTCGCTCCGCAGTCCTGCTCCGCCGAGGACGTCGCTCCGCAGTCCTGCTCCGCCGAGGACGTCGCTCCGCAGTTCTGCTCCACCGAGGACGTCGCTCCACTGTCCTGCTCCGCCGAGGATGTCGCTCTGTTTCCCTGCTCCGCCAATAAAACTGTGCGGTTGCCTGGCTCTGCTTGGGACATTCGGCTCAGGGAGCCGGAGCCGCCAAAGAAGTTGGATGTCTCTGGGCACTGCAGGAGGAGTGCTTTTTGTGGGGCGGGGGGGGACTCTGTTATGATTCCCCTGTGAAGCAGCGTTCTCTAAGCACTAATGCGTGAGCACCTGCTTTTTCAATGTCAGTGACATTTGGACACGTGTCTTTGTTATTGTTGATGTCATGTCTCCGCCCTGTCCTGTCATGTGCTGTCATGTCACGTGTGTTTGGATTACCCGCAGCTGTTAGCAGATGCGTGGGAAATCATGCCGGTATATATACGGTGTGCCATGCTACACTTGTTAGAGTTAGAGATAGTTCATGTTGGGTTATCCGTTCTCAATTCCTCGTCATAGTTCATGATTTTCATTTTGTTTATCGACCCTGTTTTCCGTGACCATGACTTTGATTCAAGCTTAACCCTGTGTATGCCTGTTTGCCGATCGCCCGGACCGTCAGCTGTTTTGGATTACGTTTATGGATCACATTTTGGATTTGTCTGCCTGTCCCTCTTAAATAAAACTCTCATTCTAACTGCACTTGCATCCGTCCTATCTTCCCTTATGTCAAGATATCGTGACACATTTTCACATTGTACAGATGCTCAGGCAGAAATAAAGCCACTAGGGGACAGCAGATCATACAAATGGACAGTTACACAGATGAACAATATATTCAATTAGACAAAGCTATTTTATCTGTTTTATATTTTACCAGGTGGTCTATTTTTGCATCCACTCTGATACAGTTGGTGTATACTGTTTTGTTTTTCTTTCACTTTTGTAAAAGAATAGCTCCAGGCAAATACATCACTACACTGATACCTATTATTTATGACACTGATAAAAGACCACAGGCTCAATATGAAGGTCTGAGACTGCAAAATCAACCTCTATTCTACTTTACTCTATTCACATGAGAATTTACTTCCATTAAAGGCAAGTAAACAATAATATACCATTAATAAAATATTATATAAACAACACGTCTCTATTGTAGATCATTTACTGTGCTTAAGAGGTGAGGGAGTGCATGTGAAACCCCTCTCTCCTCAGGAAGTGGTAAACATGGCTGTTACTCAGAAAACTGACATGGACATACAGCATTACAGAAATATACTTGTTGAGCTGGATTTTATGCTGAGGACTGATCCATAAAATCATGCAGATACAGGTCAAGAGATTCAGTTAATGTTCACATCAAAAATAAGAAATGGGGAAAAAATGTGGAAAAAACCCTCTCCAAAATCCAAATAAAATTTTTCCAATCTTCAACTGGCCAGTTTCAGTGCATCTGTGTGTAGTCTCACATTCCTGTTCTTGGCTGACAGGTGAGGAACCTGATGTGGTCTTCATTTTCCTCTGACCCCATTCTGATGTTTGATGTGAACTTGAAGCTTGTGACCTATCTGCATGATTTTATGCATCATGCTGCAGCCATGATTGGCTGTTAAAATAACTGCCTGAATGAGCAGGTGTTTCTATTAAAGTGGCTGGTCAGTGTATATAACCTCTGTGTCCCTCAAATCTGCACTGACCTGTTGTTTTATGGTATTTATGTGTATGCAATCAATGTACGCATCTTCTGTTTATTAAATAATCATTACCTGCACACATAAAATATGCTCTTCTTCGATTCAGTGGATTTGTTAACAGTAATACAATGCAATTGTGATTAAAAGCTTTTAATATACAATATGTGCTTCTGCATTAAAAGATTAATTTAACTAGCTACTATTCAATGGCAGGACCTATTCCATCCATCCATCCACCTTCTACCGCTTACTCCTTTTCAGGGTCACGGGCAAGTTGGAGCCTATCCCAGGGAGCATCGGGCACAAGGCGGAGTACACCCTGGACTGGGTGCCAGTCCATGACAGAGGACCTAATTCCTTGTTTGTCAAATTTAACATCAAAATGATAACAAAATATGATCTGATTATCTTAAGGCAAAGATATGCGACACAGTAAAGCCTCTAAAGTAAATCATGTCACTTTCCTCTGCATTTTGCTTTAATGATCAAATCTATAACCAGCATTTAAAAATCTGTAAAGTAGTGTACAACTTTTTTGAAATGCTGTGATGAACATTTTCATTAAATGACAGAAGTCAAATGAGAGGGATCTTTTCTTACTATATTCCCCCTGTCCATATTCCATCTTCTAATCTCACACTTATAGATGTAAAAGTGTTTGTTGCAGTTGTGTTCACGTGTGAGAATACAGTACATGACGTATGTGTAGTCTACTGGAACATAACCAGTATTTACATCAAGGTTTAAAAAAATGGGGTATGCCGTTGTTTTCTGTTGAATTTCCACATCACCCTCTATGTCCACCTTGAGCACAGCGTTTATTAACATTTAAGGCAAATATGGTAATTTGATTTGAACAATTTGAAACGAACACAAAGATTTAATTAAATTAACATGAAAACCAGTAAAAAGCTACATTTTGGTACAAGCTAACAATGACGAAAAATCAGGTTTTGACCAAAATTGTTTGTTGCCTGTAATGTACATTGACACCTCTGCTTTAACCCTGCAATGGACTAGTGTTAGTCCCCTGTTCCTGGGATTCCCTCTGGATCCACTGTAACCCTGACCAGGATAAATCAGTTAGTGAATGAATCTCAGCTTAAATATATTTGAATAAAACAATGTACGCAATAATACATTTTTAAAAGATTACTTTCTAACCTTGCCTTGGCCTCTGCCACACAAAGATTATGTTGTTTAAATCACCAGTTCAACAAACGCATCTGTAATTGCAGGTTTACACAAAAATATCTGAGAAATTCTTATTTGCTATCTTTTGTGCTTTTTTTTCTCTCAACTTCTGTTTCCGCTTGCTCTGCGGTTTAGCTCTAAATCCAGTCATCTTTTAAAGCCGTTCTTCTATTTCAGCCACTACAGAGTGTATAAGCCTCGTCTTTAATCACACTGACAGCATCATCATCATCATCATCATCATCATCATCATTATCATCATCATTATCATCATCATCATCATCATCATCAGATCAGAATGCTGCATTTGATGGTCATTGGATTTCTTTTATCTTCTGCAGGTATTCAGTTTTCTGGCTTGTTTCTCTCTCTGAGAGTCTGATGTGATTGTGTTGGAGTGTTTGAGTTAGCGATGAATTTCATTCTCATTAATAATGATTTTACTAGCATAGTGCAGCCTGAATGATATTTCATCACTTGGTTATGAATGAGTTCTGATTGGTCTACACAATTAACTATGATAAATTTGTATTAGGTGATAAGAAAGTGAAATTTAATATTGTAGTTAAAATGAATTGGTTATTTTTAATCTGAAACTGCAGAATGAAGTAAACAATTAATCAAAATGAAAAGCAGAAAAAGCAATGGAGAAATAATATTTAAAATTCCATCGGGCATTTTGTGTTCTACGCTAAAATCAGAAAGTTTAACACAAACACTAACTTTGGAAATAGATACTTTCCTTAGATTTAAAAAACATACAAACAAACAAACAACAAAAACAACAACAACAACAAAAACACACTTTCACAGTCTGACTTCTCATTTTTCTTTGCAGATTGTACCAAGTCATATGAGAGAAATATTCTACACCAAATGAACAGAACTGCTTTTAAGGGGGAAACTGTTGTTTTTCACTGCAATGGAACTCTGACTAGTGAACTTAAAGATATCGGTTGGCGTAAAGATGGGAATCTTATTTTTATCTACAGCCCAGTTATAAACCAAACTGTGTTCAACTACACATCGAGCAGGATGCAGGTTAATCCCTGAAATCCAAGAGAACTACAGATATCTGATGTACAGCTTTCAGATGCAGGAGTATACTCATGTTTTCCATTAGACATGCAGTGGATATTAACCGTAGAAGGTATCTAAAAATGTTTTAAAATTATTTTTTAATATGCTGTTTTTAATAGCATCAACTGAAATAACATCAGATAGCATTCTTTATTTATAATTCATTTATTGATTATTGACAGTATTTTTCTGGCTTTATCTTTAGACACCACAGATAGTGAAATACAGACCAGAACAGAAAGGGTATCCTACATAGTTTTTTCAGTAATCACAGCGTGTGTCTCAGTGTGTCTCTTTATCTTCTGTGCCGTGTGTCTTCACAGGTGAGTAACCACCTCAAGACTTTTAGAAAACATTTCAGCTCTTTAGAATGCATTCTAAATAATACATTAGAATGCATTCTAATAATGCATTTCTGAACCTTTAACCACTAAACATTACTTACTTTACAACTACATTCATTCATGAATAAAACATTAACAAAGACTGTTACATACACTATGCACCACTATATTAGGAACACCTCATTATTTATATACTGGCACAGAGACTGAAATTAGGTCCAAAGTAAAGACAATAGTTATATCTTTAGTTGTGTTGTGTGTGCTGAGGCGGTTGTGGGCGAAGCAGAAGCCATAACAATGAAGATTACAAATTTCAGTTAGATTTATCCTTTGCCCTGTCCTCTAAGTCAGCATTTGTCTTCATCCAGAACATTTAATCCTGTTCTCCACCTCCATCTTGAATTTCCAACATCTGTCCTGGACCACTTTTTTATTAGTAGTAGTAATTAACACATTAATGTTACATGCACACAGGAATTACAACAGTGATTTAAACATTATCACAGCTTTATCAGGTCTGGAAAAAGGTCCATTGCTGTTTGTAAGCAATGTATGTTTTGTTTTGTCAATTCAAGTTGCACTGCAAATAATTTTATAATATAGGAATTTGCTTTTCATTAAAGAAAACAAGAAAACAGAGGAACCTCAGATCAAACAGACACGGGCTATAAGCTTGTAAATTTTCACTTCACACATATTTTAACATACACTACTTACCATAATCTTAAGCATATATAAAGAAATTCCATCTGATAACAAAGGTGAATTAAAAGAATAAGACAATGTCCATTTTCCTCAACTAAATTCTGACTATACTGTGCAGTGTTATAAGGAATCAGATGGTATTTTTGATTTTTTTTACCTCTTAGAGAACCTTCCTCAGTTTCTCTGCAGACTTTGTTCTTTTGTATATTGTAGTAATTCAAAAGACATACAATAAGCATTGAAGCGGGATCAGCCCAGGCGTGGCGAGGCGTGGGTGGCTCCACCCCGCTGTGACAGCCCTTCCGGTTAGTGTTGGGACCGGCACGAGGCGGGCAGTCGGGGAAGGAGCGAATCTCCTAGTCTGCGTGTCGGGTGTTGGTCCGCCGCGACAGTACCCCCCTCTCAGCTCCGAGCCTACTGCCGCTGGGAGGCGGACCCAGAGCGTGTCCCGCCGGGAGAGCCCATCTGCATTCCCGCAGGGCCCCCACCTGGTGCTGGACCTGAAAGGAGAAATCCTGCAGGACGAGAAACCACCGAGTGACCCGGGCATTCGTGTCCTTGGCCTTTGCCATCAATTGTAGGTGCGCGTGGTCTGTGACCAGGACAAAGTGTCGGCCCGCTAGGTAATACCTCAACTCTTCGATGGCCCACTTTATCGCCAAGGCTTCCCGCTCCACCGTGGCATACCTGTTTTCAGCGGGGGCCAGTTTCCGGCTGATGTAGAGGACCGGGTGTTCTTCTCCGTTGAAGGTTTGGGAAGGGGCCGCGCCCAACCCTGTTTCAGATGCGTCGGTGTGTACCGTGAATGGGAGCGTAAAGTCCAGGTTCCGCAACACCAGAGCACTGTTGAGGGCCCGCTTTCAGGGCTTGGAAGGCTTCTCCGCCACGGTTGACCATTTCACCCGGCTGGCGCGCCCTTTTGGTGAGATCTGAGAGTGAAGCTATCGCAGAAGTTAGGCACAAATCTTTGATAGTACCCTGCCAACCCCAAGAAGGCACATACCTGTTTTTTCGATGAGGGGCAAGGGTAGTCTCTACGGCTTCGATCTTCTTCATCTGCGGCTTCAGAAACCCCTCGCCTAATGCGGTACCCCAGGTAATGTGCCTCGGTTAATCCCAGGTGACATTTCTTGGGGTTGGCTGTCAGTCCGGCTTTCCGAGCCCCCTCAGGACCTCCCTTTAGATGGAACAGGTGGTCCGACCAGGTGGAGGGAATGGACGACGACATCGTCCAAGTAGGCTGCTGCGGCTGCGGTGGGGGTGCCAGGACCGATGTCCATCAGCCATTGGAATGGCCCCGGTGCCCGTGTAGGCCAAAGGGGAGGACCCAGTACTGCCAGTGGCCTGTGGAGGTACTAAAGGCCGTCTTGGGCCTGGCGTCGGGCGCTAGGGCAACATGCCAATACCCCTTTGGTGAATTCCAGGGTGGATATAAATTGGGCCCTCCCCAGTCGCTCCACCAGGTCGTCCACTCGGGGAGGGGGTAACTATCGAAATCCGATACCTGGTTCAGCCTCCGGAAATCGTTACAAAGTCGCATGCTTCTGTTGGGGTTTCGGTATGACGCGATGAGAACTGGACCAGGGGCTGGTTGACTCCTCGACGATTGCGTCAAACCATCGGGGCTGGTTACACCCACCTCTTCAACAGGTTTATATGGTATAACTTCCCGTCCGCACGCTTACCGGGGTGTTGCAGGTGGTAGTTGACGGCCCCCGTTGCTCAAGGACTGTATACGGGCCCTGCCACCATACCAGGGCCTTGCAGGCGCTACTAGGCACTAGGAGAAGGACCTGGAACTCCCAGGGCTGCGCCGGGCGGTTATACACCCGTTGCTGTTCCTCCTGCGTGCCCGATATGTTCCTGCACTATTGGCGCCACCGGTCAATTCTATCTTGCATCTCCTGCACGTACTCAATGATCGAGCGGTACGGGACGGCTGTTCCCAGGCTTCGCGGGCGACGTCGAGCAGTCCGTCGTGTGGCGCCGCCCAAACAGGAGCTCAAACGTGGTGAAAGCCTGCGGACGCGGCGGGGCTCCCCCCGGATGGCGAAGAGTACATAGGGAAGGAGGAGGTCCCAGTTTCTCCCTCGTCATCTACCACCCGCCGTAGCATTCGTTTGAGCCGTCTTATTGAAGCGTTCTACAAGTCCCTCTGGTCTGTGGGTGGTAGAACAGACTTCTTCAGGGGCTTCACCTGCAACAACCGACACAGATCCGTCATTAATTTTGATACGAAGGGCGTACCTTGGTCGGTCAGGATGTCCTTGGGTATGCCCACCCGGCTGAAGAGGAGTACTAGCTCCCTGGCGATGTTGGGGGAAGTGGTCTCGCGTAGCGGCATCACCTCCGGTACCGGGTGGCGTAGTCCACAACCACGAGGATATATTCATGGCCCCGCGCCGACTTTGGAAGGGTGCCCACCAGATCCATACCAACCCGCTCGAATGGGACGCCTATGATGGGTATCAGGATGAGGGGTGCTGGCGGGGGCTTCCTGGGCACGGTTCGAGCACTGAGGGCATTGCTGGCAGAACCCCTGGATCTCGGGATCCATCCCGGGCCATACGAACCGGTCCCTCAGTTTCTCTAGAGTGTTCCGCGCCCCTAGGTGGCCGCCGAGGGGGTGGGCATGGGCCAGGTGCATTACCAGGTTAGTTCTCGTCCACAGTACCACTGTTCGTCTGTTCTCCTCGGCGGCAGACCTGTTGGTAGAGGAGGCCCCCTTTTACGAGGAAGTACGATGTGGGAGCCTCAGCTCGGGGTTCTGGGTGACCCCCTCTATCACGTGCGCTTGTGCCCAGCAGTGTTTCAGGCGGTCGTCCGCCAAACTTCCCTTCTCGGTTCACCTGTTGAAACACAGAGGACACCGGATTAGTCAATAGAGGGGACTCAGCTTCGGTTTCGGCGTCTCCGGCGTCTTGGGCCAGGCAGACTGCCCGGCGTCGGGTCCTCTGGATCCGTCGCAACGGCTTCTTTGCCTGTGCAGGGCCGTTGGGAAGCCCGGCCAATCTCTTCCTAGGAGTAGTAGCACCGGAAGGGTGGGGATCACGCCCACATGGAGGGGCCAGGTCCCGCTGTACTCCGAATCCGCCCTCGGCTGCCGGGATCTCTCGGTTTCCCCCCATGGATGCAGGTGACGGCGAGTTACTCCCCGGTTGCAGCGCGCTTGGGAGAACCGTTGGTCGGGCGAACGCTCACCGCATCTCCCGGTGTCCAGTAGGGTGGTGACGGTCTTCCTTCCACCCACACCATCTGGGGGGGGCCCTCGGGGTGGCTGTTGGAGGGCGGGGACACCGGGCCACGGTAGCCATGGTTTCTGGATCAGCCGACCGGATCTATCTTTTGCGTTGGTTCCGCGGCATGGCCCCCCCGGGCGGGGTCATCCCGCCAGCTGGGGCGGCTCCGCTGGTCCTCCCCGCCCAGGAGTGCATTGACGGTCAGGCCCTGAGGTCCCGAGGGCAGAGGGGCCGTTGGTCCCCCTGGCAAAACCCGGGCGTGGTCATAGTGAGCTCTAGCGCCGACAGGAGCGCCTGGGGTGATTCTGGCGCCTGTGCCCCTATGGCCTGTCATTCTAGGTGGGGTAATGCCCTCAGGAACCGGTCCATCGCCACCTTCTCTGCCACCTCCGGTGACCGTATACTGGTCTGGCTGGAGCCACCGCTTAGTGAGTCGGATTAGGCCATTTGTTCGCATGGAGACGGCCCCGGTGGTAGGCCCGATATGGAACTCCACTGCCGCCTGGTAAGTGGTGCGGCCACACCACGCCAGGACCCCCTCTTTCATCGTGGGGGTAGTCTGCGGCGCTCTTCCGTTCTGAGGCTGTAAGTACGCCGTGGCCCTCCCCGGTGAGTAACCCCGCACAGGCCGGGGCCAGTCATCCCCGCCCCACCCTCCTCCCGGCCGGGAAATATTTTCAAAGGTTTTGAAGTAGGCTACGGTGTCTTCGGGGGGAGAGGGGTAGTAGGTGAGTAACAAACAAACGCGGAGGCAGGTTGTGGTGAGAGAAGTGCAAAAAAAACAAGGATTTATTGTCCTTCAGTCTGAAGCGGTGTGTGCGTGTGTGTGTGTGGCTGGATGAGGGAAACCCAGCAGGGGCGGGGCTGGCGTAGCAGCGTTCTTCGGGGTGTGTCGGGATTCCCGGAAGAAGCTGGGAAGAAGCAGTTCCCTATGTCGGTGTCCCTATGTCCCTATGTTCCTCTCACTGTCCGGAAACATGCTGGTTAGTAGACTGCCTACATTAAATTCCCCTCAAGAGTGTGTTCGTGTGTGTGTGTGTGTGTGTCCAGGGTGTATGTATGCCTTGTTCCCAGTGTTCTTTGCCAAGCCTCCAGCTCCACTACAACTCCAACCAGGATAAAATGCTTATTGAATGCCAACGAGTGTTACACATTAATAAGTGTGGTTGATTTCTTCACTTTCAAAGCATGAACATCAGTCAGTCGTTCGGCCTCTATCTGAACGGCTGTGCTGAATCTCTACAAACCGAAAGGGATTTTTTTTTCCTCTTGGGGCCGGGCTTTCCTCATCACATTCTGTGCCAACAGAGACTCATGGATTTAAGGTATAAAGGGCCTTCAAGAGGCTCCATCATGCCTCCAATGGGACCAGTATATAAGGCAGACTGAAACTGTGCTTACAAAGTTAAAAACAGCTTTTGGTTGTACAACTTGAAGCAGAGAAAACAGTGTGAGCATGTAAAATCGCTTTAACTGGATTCAGGGAAATTCCTATTATCTTTGTTGCACGGTTCACTAGTTGGTCAGAACTCAGGAAGGAGTTTATACATGATATAAAGTTGCTCTATTTACAATTATCACTAAAAACAAAGTGTGCAGTTTGTATTAGAAACAGCTTCGTCTTGCCGAACAGGTTGTAAGTGATAACGTCTGTCCTTCAAGAAGAAGCAAAAGGTATCTAATCAAAGGTTCATGAAATTTCATGAAAACGGATCTGAATGGCTTACTTTAGACCAGAGGAATAAGAAAATCATGTAAATAGGAGCAATTTCAAACAATTATAGGACCGTATAAACATGGCCAAAACCAGAGAAGAATGCTGAAGCAAAAAATAAATAAAAATAAAAAAAACAGCTCGCGTAATGCGTGGACTAAATGTGAATGTAATTGCTGTATTTAAAATAGAAGAATGCACCTGCATAATGCTTTGGCTCGAACATGTTTTGGAAGTTAAACCATTTTAGTGATTATTCTTTAGTTTTACTCTGGCATTACAAAAACACTTTTGGATACAGACTAAAAACAAAGATATAAATCCACAGTGTCTGTGATGGTATCGAAGCAAGCAGTGTACAAGAAATACAAGCTTCCATGAATTATATAGCGTTTCTTAGCGTCACCACGGTCCTCGTCTGTCGTCGTCCTCGTCCGGTGCGGAGCCCTCTGTGAGCGGAGAGAAGAGAGCGAGAGAGAGAAAACGCGAGAGATTAGGTAAGCCCGCATGGTTTAATTGGAAAATACCTCGTCTGTTAGATGCCTACGTAGCCGAATCGGTCTTCCCTCTTCCTCGGGTGGAAGGGCGTCCTTTTATCCCCTCCTTCTGGAACTGTATTGGTGGACATCTCGCTCCAGGTTCGCCAATCAGCCGCCGGCGAGGCATGGGTGGCTCCACCCTGCCGTGACGGCCCTTCCGGTTAGTGTTGGGAGCGGCATTCGGGGAAGGAGCAAATCTCCTAGTCTGCGTGTCGGGTGTCGGTCCGCCGCGACAGCATCTAAGACTTTTTGAAATAAAACCTTTTACACAGTCCTATATATAACTTTACACTACGGTGCGGTTAAATGTTTGATTCTGGTTGGCCAGAATGTGTTGATCAATTTTCTATAAAAGCAGCTCTGACATATCACATGTTTATATTAAAGTGCTCATTCTATGGTGGACACTCCACATAATCCAGGTCAAATAATAAAATGATTAAATAACATTCTACTATTTAACAAATTAAATGTGTCATTCTTGGTGAAGCTTCTGGATGGTGATGTTTATTTTACATCAAGGAGTCTCCAGTGTGAGTGGTAATCAGGTGTAGTGCAAATTTTTGTTAGACTCTAATTTAACTGGCAATTTTATATTTATTACATTTAGAAAGGTTTCATAAATACACCCCAAACATTACAATTAATTTAAAGATATAATATGGTAAAAAAAAAAGTTGCTATGGTTTTTCACAGATTCATTAAAGATTGAACAGTATTATTTCTTTTCTTATCTGTGTAAAGGCAAACAAAGATTCTCTACATCACAATGAGACAATAACTTCCTGTGTAAGTTTCCCACCATGAACCCACTCAGTTACACAACGTCCACCTTTCACTCACTCTCACTGATATAATCATCTCAATTTATGATGTTGTCAAGCTATGCCATGCTGCTTTATTTTACTTTATTAACAATGATGCAACTGACTACAACTGAGCAACGTGTTTTTCTGCTTTAGAGAGTCGCCATCACTTCCTTCTACAGAAATGTTTCTATGATGCTCATGTTCACAGGACATATAAACTGGCTCACCTTTTTACTGTACAATGAAATCTGGATAATAAAATTAGATTAAAACATTTAGGAGACGGTTTTGTTATATGTTTGTTGCTTAAATACAACTCAGTCAAATGCTGATTTATATTTAAAAAAACCTTAAAGAAGTAAAGTTTAAAGACTGCTTAATTAGATTAGTGGAAAAACTGCAGTCTTGTGACAGATGGGTCTGGCTGAGATGGCTTTCTACGAATTAAATATAAAATATAATTTTTTATCTGTTGACATTGATGAGATATAATAATGTTGAAAATAGTTTCAGTACTATGTTCAAACATTGTAATTATTTAATATGTTTTTGCTCTCACATAGCACTCATTTAATAACACGTTGCCTGACATCCTTCATGATTTTTAGTTTTGTTGTTGTTATTATTTTGTCATGATTCCCCCGTGAAGCAGCATGCTCTAAGCACTAATGCGTGAGCACCTGCTTTTTAAATGTCAACAGCAGTGACGTTTGGACACGTGTCTTTGTTATTGTTGATGTCATGTCTCCGCCTCGTCCTGTCATGTGTTGTCATGTCACGTGTGTTTGGATTACCCGCAGCTGTTAGCAGTTGCGTGGGAAATCATGCCGGTATATATACCGTGTGCCATGCTACACTCGAAGCGGAAGATTAGAGTTAGATTAGATGCAGAGTTCCAGTTGAGCATGTGAGGAAGAAGGCACGCGTGAAGGGAGCTCCCGAGTATTTTCTCTTTTAATTCTGCTTTTTAGGCAACCTGAACCTTTCTTTTTTCTGGCGAGTCATGGCAACAAGCTCCCTCAGGACTTGAAAATCTCCACACAACTTCAATCACGGAGCTGTCTTCTACCATCGCAGCGCTGGTGACATTGCAGGTGACAGCGGCTATTAACTCGGCTCTGGCCCCAGTTATCGCGTCTTTTGAAAGTTTTAAATCAGCCATTGAGTCACAAGGACAGCGTATTGGCAAGCTTGAGCAGCACCTGAATGATTACAGTGACCTAATTGTAACGCTGGAAGAGACCGTGCTACAGCTAGCTTCAGCTAACAAACACCTCACCGATAAAGTGGAGGACCTGGAGTCCCGTTCACGGCGCTGCAATCTCCGGGTCATCTGTATTCCGGAGCGAGAAGAAGGGAGTAATTATGTCTAAGTTTTTCCAGGATGTCCTCGGATCGGATATCTTTCCGACTGCTCCATTGCTGGATAGAGCTCACCGTATCAGTCCCATGCCCTCGGAGGAGCAGCGGGAGAAACAGAGGTCCAGAGTCATGATTGTGAGATTTTCCATCAGGACCGCAAGGTTTTCCTCTTTCCTGACTTCAGCTCCAGCGTCGCTAAGAGGAGGGCGGCCTTCTTTGTGGTGAGAAACAGCCTGCGTGAGAGAAATGTGCGGACTTCTCTCAGATACCCTGCTCGCCTTCGGGTGGACCTCGGTGATGAGAGGTTGCAGTTTGACTGTCCCCAAAAAGCACAATGATGGTTTAATGAACGATATCCTCCATCTTAATCTGTCTGCATGACTGCTAACCGATTTATTAATGCCTGTCATGTGACTGTAGGTCTGTTTGCGTGGGCAACTATATCAGTTTCCTTGTAAATCTGTCGGTTGCCTGTGATATGCGATGATTGTGGCACCCTTTATGCTCGGGAGTGACTTCACACAGTAAGAATACAGTACGGGTTACAAGTTCCGGATGTTCCAGTGTTTCTGGGCTCTGCCTCCATTGTTTGGGAATGGAGAGAAGTTAACTGATCAGAGTAGGGTGGGGGAGGGAGGGGTGGTTTACTGTGTGTGGGTGGGTGGGGGAGGGGGGTTGTGTTGTTGTATATATTGTCGCGACGGACTGACACTCGGCGCAAGGGTAAAGAGAATCGCTTCTTTTCCAACTGCCGTACCGGCACGAAGCAGGCAGCCCCGCGGTGGGCCTTGCATCAACCGGAAAGGCCGGGGAGGACCCACCGATGCCGTACCGGCCAGGGATTGGAGGATCGGACGGAAGAATTCCACCAATCGCTACCCTGAGGGCAGAAATAAAAGGATGCCCTTCCGCCCCGGGAAAGTTGAGTACCGACATACCGAAACGGTTGGCGTCCGAAAGAGATCCTTGTACAGGTATTCACCCGTACTCCCTGTTAAAAAGCCGACTAATCTCTCTCTCTCTCTCTCTCTCCCTGTATACACTTCGGCGGAAGGCACCGACACGGAAGAGGACCGCGCCCCCACAAGCGTCACGGCGCCTACCTACACACACGCCCCCCGGACCTACACTCTACCAAACCAAGAATAAAGCCTGAGTTTTTTTGCTCTACTTCCGCCTCCGTGTCTCTGTGCATCGCCCATCCCGCTACAGTATGTATGCGTGTGTGTGTTTGTGGGGGGGGGATGCCGTTTTTTTTCTTTTCCCTTTCTTTCCCCCCCCCCTTGTTTTTTTTCTCTTCTTTTTTCTTTCTTTTTTTTTTCTTTTTCTTTTTTCCCTATTCATATCAACCTCTCTGTACTCCACTCTGTATTAATCTAAATTAATGGAAAATTCCCGAAGCTCGTTCAGATTCTTAAGTTGGGATGTGAAGGGTCTGAACTGTCCCGTTAAGAGGTCCAAGATTTTGACACATTTAAAACTACAAAAACCTGATATTGCATTTCTTCAGGAAACCCATCTCCGTCTCAGGGATCAACGCAGACTCCAAGCTCGCTGGACATCGCATATGTTCCACTCCAATTTTGACTCCCGGTTCAGGGGAGTTTCTATCCTGATCAGTAAGGCTGTGCCCTTTTCATTTGATAATGTCCTTTCTGACGTAAATGGTAGATATGTGATTGTGGAAGGGAAAATTTCGCAGACGCCAGTAGTTTTGGTGAATGTATATGCCCCAAACTTTGATAATGCTACTTTTGCTCACAATTTGTTGTCAAAACTTCCTGCTTTGAACACACAACTCTTGATATTTGGGGGAGATTTGAACTGTGTTATTGACCCAGCCTTGGACAAATCTAGCGCTGTTGCAAAGGCTCCCTCTGTGATGGCTAAGGTATTCTCTGAGTTTATGGTTCAGAATGGTTACATTGATCCGTGGAGGTATTTAAACTCTACAGTTAGGAAATATCCTATGTGCATAAATCCATGTACATAAATCTTTTTCTCGCATTCATTATTTTTTTGTTAATGATTCTCTAATTTCTCAGGTTGTAAACTCTGAATATCTACCAATCGTTATTTCAGACCACGCTCCTCTAAGTCTTGACATTCTTCTACCTTCACATCGTGCCTTTCGCCCACCATGGAGGCTTAATTCTTTACTTTTATCCGATTCAGCGTTCTGCAAGTATATCTCTACTTCGATAGATGATTTTCTTCTTACTAATCAAACTGATTCAATCTCTTACTCTTTACTTTGGGAAACTCTAAAGGCCGTCTTAAGGGGACAGATAATCTCTTATTCTGCTTATGCTAATAAGCAACGCAAGAATAAGAAAAAAGAGTTATCTGATAATATTCAGGCCATTGACGACCAATATGCTCTCAACCCGACCCCTGAGCTGCATAAACAAAGACTTAATTTGCAGGCGGAGTTTGATTTATTATCGACAGGTGAGGCGGAGAGGCTGTTGTTACATACCCGTGGCAATTATTATGAATATGGCGATAAGGTCGGTCGGTTGTTGGCTCACCAACTGCAAAGCCAAGCTGCTTCACGTTCTATTTCTCAGATCATGCAGTCCAGTGGTGTATTAACCTCGGATCCTGCAGAAATTAATTCGACTTTTAAAAGTTTTTACTCCTCCTTATACACATCTGGGCCTCCTGACAATTCAGGTAACATGGACCATTTTTTTTTAAATATTGATTTTCCCAGGGTTGATCCTCTATTGGCATCTGAACTTGACAGTCCCATTACCTTAGATGAGATCCTTCGCCCAATCAATTCATTACAATCCAGGAAATCACCTGGCCCGGACGAGTTTCCTTCCGAATTTTATAAGAAATTCCATGTTGCGTTGGGCCCATTACTCCTGGCTGTATTCAAGGAGTCTTTAGAACTTGGGATGTTGCCACAAACACTAAAACAAGCAACTATAACTCTATTGCTCAAAGATGGGAAGGACCCAACATTGTGCAATTCGTACAGACCTATTAGCCTCCTTAATGTTGACGTCAAGATTTTAGCCAAACTTTTGGCCTGTCGTCTGGAGGGGATTGTCCCTAGTATTATTTCAGAGGAGCAAACCAGATTTATAAAAGGACGGCATTCCTTTTCTAATATTCGTACTCTATTTAATATTTTGTATTCAAAGCAGAACAGCGACTCCTCTGAAGTGGTCATCTCTTTGGATGCAGAAAAGGCGTTTGATAGGATCGAATGGGAGTATCTTTTCATAGTGGCAAGGAGATTCGGCTTTGGGGAGGGATTGGTATCATGGATCCGTTTGTTATATGTGGAACCGCAAGCTTCCATATGTACCAATGATGCTAAATCTGATTATTTTACTTTGTCACGGGGTACGCGCCAGGGATGTCCTCTGTCTCCGTTACTTTTTGCCATAGCGATTGAGCCTCTCCATAATGCTTAGAACTCTTCCTGTATTTCAGGGTGTAGTTCGCAATGGAATTGAGCATCAACTAGCACTGTACGCTGACGACTTACTGCTTTATGTTACAGATCGAATTGCATCTATTCCGGAAATAAACGCCAGGATTACGTGGCTTTGGGAAATTCTGGGGGGTCGGGTAAACGAACCGAACCCAAAGAGTGAATGTTTACCTATAAACCAATCTGGCCTAAAGATAAAACAGACTGAAATACCTTTTCGTTTGGAACATTCAAAATTCAAATATCTCGGAGTTAATGTCACCCGTTCCCATTCTGCATTTATGGCGGAACGCCAGAGACAACGGGATTAGGGAGCTCCCCGCTGGAGTTTCTGTTTAGCTGCAAAGTGTATTTTTGCAGCCTGGCATCTCCCAAACCCAAGAAGAGATAATGGATCAGGTTCATGGTGTCAGTGATTGGGCGGAGCAGCTGGTGAGTGCTGGGTCCTCAGCCATCCATGATCTCTCACGATTTTCTGAATTTTTTATGGATAAGTTCTCACAGCCTGGACAACTCCGTGGTCTTGACTTACTGGGGTGGAGAGTCAATGGACAGCCCCAGTCTGACCCGCCCTTCAACCTTTATTATGAGGAGATAGACAGGACAGTCACCAGTGTTCCGCTTCATGTTCTGGCCCACGCGGGGAAGAATTCTCTGCGATGTATGACTGAGGGCTGTGGGAAAGAGACTCAGCTTCAATATCCTACCTGCAAGAAGCTGGGCCTCCAGGAAACTTTCTTCTGCTCCAAGAAATGATTCAAGAGCAGCTGGCATCAGCACAAATGTTTACACACAAGAGCCCCTATGACTCCACAGCCAGTAGTCAATGTAGCGTCCTCGAAACTGCGCTTGCATCTGTCCTATCTTCCCTTATGTCACAATACGTGACACATTTTCACATTGTATAAATGCTCCGGCAGAAATAAAGCCACTAGGGGACAGCAGATCATAAAAATGAACAGTTACACAGATGAACAATATATTCAATTAGTCAAAGATATTTTATCTGTTTTATATTTTACCAGGTGATCTATTTTTGCATCCACTCTGATACAGTTGGTGTATACTGTTTTGTTTTTCTTTCACTTTTGTAAAAGAATAGCTCCAGGCAAAGACATCACTACACTGATACCTATTATTTATGACACTGATAAAAGACCACAGGCTCGATATGAAGGTCTGAGACAGCAAAATCAACCTTTATTCTACTTTACTCTATTCACATGGGAATTTACTTCCATTAAAGGCAAGTAAACAATAATATACCATTAATAAAATATTATATAAACAACACGTCTCTATTGTAGATCATTTACTGTGCTTAAGAGGTGAGGGAGTGCATGTGAAACCCCTCTCTCCTCAGGAAGTGGTAAACATGGCTGTTACTCAGAAAACTGACATGGACATACAGCATTACAGAAATATACTTGTTGAGCTGGATTTTATGCCGAGGACTGATCCATAAAATCATGCAGATACAGGTCAAGAGATTCAGTTAATGTCACATCAAAAATAAGAAATGGGGAAAAAATGTGAAAAAAAAAACCCTCTCCAAAATCCAAATAAAATTTTTCCAATCTTCAACTGGCCAGTTTCAGTGCATCTGTGTGTAGTCTCACATTCCTGTTCTTGGCTGACAGGAGAGGAACCTGATGTGGTCTTCATTTTCCTCTGACCCCATTCTGATGTTTGATGTGAACTTGAACTGAAGCTTGTGACCTGTATCTGCATGATTTTATGCATCGTGCTGCTGCCACATGATTGGCTGTTTAAATAACTGCCTGAATGAGCAGGTGTTTCTATTAAAGTGGCTGGTGAGTGTATATAACCTCTGTCTCCCTCAAATCTGCACTGACCTGTTGTTTTATGGTATTTATGTGTATGCAATCAATGTACGCATCTTCTGCTTATTAAATAATCATTACCTGCACACATAAAATACGCTCTTCTTTGATTCAGTGATTTTTTAACACTAATACAATGCAATTGTGATTAAAAGCTTTCAATATACAATATGTGCTTCTGTATTAAAAGAATAATGTAACTAGCTACTATTCAATGGCAGGACCTATTCCACCCATTCAGTATTTACGTCAAGGTTTAAAAATGTGGTATGCCGTTGTTTTCTGTTGAATTTCCACATCACACTCTACGCCCAGCTCGAACACAGCGTTTATTAACATTTAAAGCAAATATGGCAATTTGATTTGAACAATTTGAAACGAACACAAAGATTTCATTACGGTAAATTAACATGAAAACCAGTCAGAAGTCTGTACGGCTACATTTTGCTAACAATGACGAAAAATCAGGTTTTGACCAAAATTGTTTGTTGCCTGTAATGTACATTGACACCTCTGCTTTAACCCTGCAATGGACTAGTGTTAGTCCCCTGTTCCTGGGATTCCCTCTGGATCCACTGTAACCCTGACCAGGATAAATCAGTTAGTGAATGAATCTGAGCTTAAATATATTTCAATAAAACAATGTACGGTAATAATACATTTTTTTAAAGATTACTTTCTAACCTTGCCTTGGCCTCTGCCCACAAAGATTATGTTGTTTAAATCACCAGTTCAACAAACGCATCTGTAATTGCAGGTTTACACAAAAATATCTGAGAATTCTTATTTGCTATCTTTTGTGCTTTTTTTTCTCCAACTTCTGTTTCCGCTTGCTCTGCGGTTTAGCTCTAAATCCAGTCATCTTTTAAAGCCGTTCTTCTATTTCAGCCACTACAGAGTGTATAAGCCTCGTCTTTAATCACACTGACAGCATCATCATCATCATCATCATCATCATCATCATCCTCATCACCATCATCATCATCATCATCAGATCAGAATGCTGCATTTGATGGTCATTGGATTTCTTTTATCTTCTGCAGGTATTCAGTTTTCTGGCTTGTTTCTCTCTCTGAGAGTCTGATGTGATTGTGTTGGAGTGTTTGAGTTAGTGATGAATTTCATTCTCATTAATGGTGATTTTACTAGCATAGTGCAGCCTGAATGATATTTCATCACTTGTTTATAAATGAGTTCTGATTGGTCTACACAATTAACTATGATAAATTTGTATTAGGTGATAAGATGGTGAAATGTAATATTTTAGTTAAAATGAATTGGTTATTTTTAATCTGAAACTGCAGAATGAAGCAAACAATTAATCAAAATGAAAAGCAGAAAAAGCAATGGAGAAATAATATTTAAAATTCCATCTGGCATTTTGTGTTCTACGCTAAAATCAGAAAGTTTAACACAGACACTAACTTTGGAAATAGATACTTTCCTTAGATAGATTTTAAAAAACAAACAAACAACAACAACAACAACAAAACACACTTTCACAGTCTGACTTCTCATTTTTCTTTGCAGATTGCACCAAGTCATATGAGAGAAATATTCTACACCAGATGAACGGAACTGCTTTTAAGGGGGAAACTGTTGTTTTTCACTGCAATGGAACTCTGACTAGAGAACTTAAAGATATCGGTTGGCGTAAAGATGGGAATCTTATTTTTATCTACAGCCCAGTTATAAACCAAACTGTGTTCAACTACACATCGAGCAGGATGCAGGTTAATCCCCGAAATCCAAGAAAACTACAGATATCTGATGTACAGCTTTCAGATGCAGGAGTATACTCATGTTTTCCATTAGACATGCAGTGGATATTGACCATAGAAGGTATTTAATTTAAATTGTTTTAAATAATTACTTAATATGTCTTTTTCCATCAAATGAAATAGTGTCAAATTGCATTATATTTGTGAAAATACAGATTACACTTCATGTTGTAATCTTAGCTTTTCCAACATAGATACTGAAATACAACAAGGCACATTGAGCCCATACTACGCAGTCTTCTCAGTAATCACAGTGTGTATCACTGTGTGTCTCTTTATCTTCTGTGCCGTGTGTCTTCACAGGTGAGTAACCACCAAATGTTTTACTTAATAATATGTAGTATATAGTATATGCTGCATTTAACTTTTAAAATTTCAAAAGTTAATTTTTGCATTTAACATAAAATATTAACTGTTGTGAAACAACTTGACCTGAAGAGCAGAACAAAAAGTTGCAACACTTAACAATTAAGCACCATGATATAAATGACTACATAAAGGGCAAATACACAACAGTCTGATGTGAGTGCAAAAAAAGACAATAAATACAACAGAATAATAAATACACATGACAGTGACAGTGTATGTTAAGTATGCAGGAATATACAGTTTACACAAACAATTCCAATCTTTACACATTGGGGTTGTGTATAATCTCAAGTGTATGATTCAAATTCAGAAAACAGAATCTGTCCAATTTTTATTATTGCTGCTGTTGTTGTTGATGATCATGATGATGATGATGATGATGATGATAATACAAAAAAGGAAGAAAAGACAATAGCATTATACTGTCACAAAAACTGATATTTAATGTGGTCAGCTTAAAAGTATTCTACGCTGATTTGAATTTATGCCTGTCATAGCAATAAACAATAAATTTCAGCTGGAGTGTTCTTTCCCCCTGTCCTCAAAGTCAGTGTTGGTCTTTATCCTAATTTTTTAATTCTATTCTCCATTTCAAACATCTGTGGTTACCCCTTTTGTATTTGCACATACATGCAATTTACACACATTAATTACATTAACATGATCACAGCTTTATAAGGGCTGGGGAAAAATCATTGCTTTTTGTAAGCTGCTTTGTGTTTTAGACTGTATTAATATGATGGTTGTTTAGTAAATATGCTGTAAATCAAAGAAGAGACCATTTGGATTTTACTACAGGAAACAGAAAGAAAGAGCAGCTTCTGATACAACTGAAACTGGTGGTGAGCTTGTAAGTTCTTTTTTTTTTTAACATAAATATGTATGCATGTGAATGGTGTGTTAATGATTCATTAAATTTGATGTTTTGATCAACTCTATTGTAATTGGCAAGTTTGATTATTTATACATTTCAAAGAGTTTTGTAAATATTGTGAACTTTAGGACTCCCAAAAATCTTTTGGCCTCAGCTGCTGAAGAAAAAACAATTTCAACCTTTCATGTATCAGAGAAGGAACTCTAAACTACAGTTCCCAGCAGCCACTGCATCTTAGTCACATGACCACCTGCACCTTTAACCTGAATAACAAGCACTTGTCTATATAGCCACTGTTTGCACTGCATTCCTTGTCTTATGCTTGTCGTTCTTTACCTTTGTCTCTGTTGCCGTGTTTTGTGATTTGGTTTATGTTTAATCTTTACCACAGTGGTTTGTCTCTATGTTATCGTGTCTTTTTGTAGTTGTTTTGTTGAAATTCTGCACTTGCATCCATCTCAACCTCCAATCGTGACACAGCTATTTGACCTTGCTGTGACATTGACCATTTTTGGATCAATCACAAGATATAATCAGTTAATTTGTTGGTCACAATAATAACCTCATATACAGTAAAGCTCATAGCCAGTATTGGGCTAATGAGAATCTTGTTTCATTCATTTTCTCATAAATGAACAGACTGTATGTTTTATAACATGTTCACTACTGATTACAGTGACCACTGAAATTATTTATTTATTTATTTATTCTGTTATTTGTTTGATTAGGCAAAGTCAAATAAAGATTCTGTCCATCACAGTGGGTTGATAACTACCTGTGTAAGTTTTTCACCATGAATATTATTATTTATCTATTTTCTTGCTGTTGTTGTTGTTGTTGTTGTTGATGTTATACCTTTTTTTTAAAATACAGGTCTACACCATGACAAGCTCAAATGACTTCGCCATTGGCTACAACTTTGAATCCTGAACAACATCTGTTTCTGCTTCCTTCCTGCGAGAAAAACATTTCTATAATTCTCATATTTACAGAGTATGTAAAGTGACTGGCCTTTTTACTGTACATTAAAATCTGGATTTTTAAACCTTTGCTTGTTTTTTGGACGCAGATTCTTGTATACGACTGTTTAATAACTGTATTAAAAGAGGAATCACTCTGTCTTTGTTGAAATATAGGTCAGTCAAATGCTTATTGAAAATGAATTAATTTTTTTTTAAATGGATTAATGTCTCAGTCATATCTATTATATACTGCTCAAAAAAATAAAGGGAACACTTAAACAGCACAATGTAACTGCAAGTGTTCCCTTTATTTTTTTGAGCAGTATATATTTAAAATATTTTAAATGAAGTATTCCTTACATGCTTAATTAGATTAGTGGAAAATTTGCAATGTTTTGGCTTTACATACCTAAAATAGAAAATATCGAGTGAGTCGGGGTGTTCTGGTTTTCAAAATTATTTTAAACTTAGAATATTAAGGACTATTTTTAAGCTATTTATATAGGAGTTTGTGACAAGGTGGAGGGAGGGGCCAGACTGTGAGGATGCACGCCTGGCACTGATATGTCTAATCAGTGGGAGAGTGGAATAAAGGAGCTGCTGGACATGCCAGAGAGAGAGAGCGACACACACACACACACACACACACACACACACACACACTCGTACTCGTGTTTTATGTTTGAGAGATTTGTTTATGATTTTATGTTTACATTCAGCTGTTTCCTGCCGCCTCTTTGTAAGTTTGTTACATTTTGTTAACCCAGGAAGGAGGAGAGACATGCTGTCAGCGAGCCCACACCGCTGTGGATCGTGATACCAAGGAAGAGTGAGGCAGTGGTTAGCGGTGGTTAGTGGTTGCCAGGCAGGATGGAGGAGTCTGGGAAGCAGAGGAACTGCTGCCGTCGACCTGAAAGGGGAGGAGAAATAGCCATCCAGCAGGAAGTCCAGTGACAATGCTTCCATGGAGTATACTGCAAGATGTTTGAGGGTTTTCTTACATGTACTGCCCGTTTCAAATCCCCCGTAACATGTCAAGGGGCTTCAAATCCGGGCTTTGACTAGGACATTTGATAACCCTCCATTTCTTCTTTTTGAGCCATTCCTTGGTGGATTTGTGAGTTGGATCATTAACCTGTTGAAAGGTCCACTGTCGGTTCAGTTGGCCTCACAGTGTCTTCAAGCACTCTTAGATATGATGCAGAATTCATAGTTGAATCGATGAATGATTAAACCAATGATGACTGTCCAAGCAAATATTGCACTCCTTCTGACCAATCAGATTTGAAAATTAAACCACACTGTGGTGTGAAATTAAATAACTACATTGAGGTGAAGGATCTCAAATTGAACTTGACAGCCAAAAAGCATCACCTGGTCTTCAACTGTCCAATTCGAGTGAGTCTGTGCCCACTGTCCTTAAGGTTCTCGATATTGTGTGTAATGAGATGCTTTTCTGCTCACTATGATTGTAAAGAGTGATTATTTGAGTTAACATAGCCTTCCTGGTTCAATCAATGAATAAATCTAAGCTGTCCAGTCTCTGATGCAGAGGCAGCAAAGCAACCCCAAACCATAATATTTCCACCACCGTGCTTCACAGTTGATATGAGGTGCTTCTCCTGAAAAGCTGTCACCAAACATGTCTGCTGTTACTATGGCCAAACAACTCTATCTTTTATTCATCTGTCCAGAACACATTATTCCAAAAGGCCTGGTCTTTGCCTATATGCTCATTGGCAAATTGTGGTCTTTCTTTAATGTTGTTTTTTATATAGCAAAGGCTTTTTCCTGGCTCGCATCCCATGCAGCATCCCAAGACTTACAAGCAGATCATCTGATGAAATCTTTGGGTTCTTTGAGACTTCTTTTTGCATCAGATGGCCTGCTTTTGGGCTGAATTTGCTGGGATGGCCAGTCCTGAACAAATTGGCAGTCATTTGAAATCTGCACCACTTTTAAATGATTTTCCTTACAGTGGAAAGATGTATTTCAAATAATTTGGAGATCTTTTTAAATCTCTTGCCAGACTCATAGGCATCCACAACCGTTTTTCTGAAGGCCTTACATAACTCTTTAGATCTTGGCATGATGACACCACACTACTCAATAACAGAGGGGACACTAGAGATTTAAATAAGACAGGTTCCACCTGCACTCCCTAAGCATGTTCTAAGCATGGGTTCGGGGAACTAGTTTCGGGGGAGTTGTCCCCAACTGACATGGTATTTCCTGAAGACAGGGGCTCACCTGCCCCCAGATATGTTACCAGGTCTGCCAGCTGGACTGCCACATTGAGTGACGCTGGTCAGTGGCACTGGACCCACTCCTCCATCCCCTCCGGGAATCAGGCAACAAACTGTTCCAGCACCACAAGGTCAATCGCTTCTTCCCTCCGTCAGCAACCACTTTCAGCAAATGTCCCAGAGCTTCTGGCTGAACACAAAAAGTTGGCGAAGCTCACAGAGTGTCAGTGAGTGGAAGTGCTGATGGTGCTGTTTAGGGGTGTGGCTGACCCATTGCCTGCTAGACCAAGCCCTGGAGCACCTGCTGATCTGCTGCCTGGGCATAAAGCAAGTCCTTGAGGCACTGCTCTTGGTCTTGACACAGCTGGAAAAGGGCCTGATGCTGGGTTGGTAGGAGGTTGGCGAGTGACATGATGATCTCAGCCATGACTACATGATGGTGAGAACTACATGATGGCATCTCTTCCTTTAGTTTTTAATGTGTCTAGAAGCACATGGCGTTTAAACATACAAACAGGAAGTAACTGTAGAAGGAACGGAGTGGAGTCAAAATTGGGGAGAGGGCTCCCTCTGGTGGTGGGATGAGTAAGTCTCTGGTTGTGACCTCACCTATATACTAATACATTCATTAATAAAAATAATTTTCTGAGAATTTAAATCAACACAAACAGGCATGAGGTCAAGCTACACTCTGTTTTCAATTTACCTTTTATTTACTTTTTTTCAACGGTCTACACCATGACAATATCAAATAATATTGCTATTGGCTAAAATGTTGGATCCTGCCCAATTTGTCTCTGCTTACAGAAGAAACTGAAGAAAGGTCTCTATGACCCTTATACTGGCATATACCTTTATACTGACTTGCCTTTATACTGTACAGTGAAATCTGTATTTCAAAAGACTTTTTCACAGTTATGTTCTCATGTGAGAGTACAGTGTGTACAGCGTTTGTGGTCTACTGGAACATAATCAGTATGTAGGCCAAGCATAAAAACTGTAGGATGCTTTGAGCTGTCTGAATTTTGTCATCACCCTTCAACATTTAAAAATGACCTCTACTTTTGGCTTTACCACTCAAAAACAGGATTTCTTTTTTTGGCAGCCAATGCTGACACATCAGTAATTCATCAAGGTTTATTTTTTTTTTTAAATGTATTGCATTTCAAAAATATTTACTGTTCTAAACAGATGTAAAATAATTTGTAAATAGTTATGTAAATAGAATGAATGAGACAGATATTTGAAATGTTTTGTCTTTTGTGTTTAAGTAAGAAAATAAGAGAATTATTATTCATTTTGAACACTGATGAATTATAATCTGTTTCCTGTTGCATTGGACTGAACTACCACTTCTGCTTTCTCTACTTTTTATTCTACTTTTAAAGCCACTCTTCTACTTCAGCCACTACAATGTGTGTAAGCCTCATCTTTATCATCATCATCATCATCATCATCATCATCATCATCATCATCATCATCATCAGATCAGGATGCTGTGTTTGGTGGTCATCTGGTTTCTTTGATCTAGTGCAGGCACTGACTTCAATGGTTGTTTTGGTATGGTTTTCTCTGAGGGACTAACATGATTGAATTGGAGCATTTGAGGAGTGTATTTCTCGCTTGTTAATTAAGATTTTACTGTAACGCAGTGTAGCTCAAATGGCATATATATATACTTTGGTTACAATTCTGATTTCCAATTGCATACATACTTCAATAAGTTTAAGGTGATAAGGGCATTGAATGAAACATTGTTGTTAAACATGAATTCCTTACATTTCCTTACAGGGCACTTTGGTGCTGAATAATTTTATATGCCAAATATGTCTGACATATCTGAAAAACCCCAGCATGTACCAGAAATTAACAATAAAGTAAATATAGCAAAAGAATTTAAAAAATATAGGTGTATTGAAATATTTGCAGTGTTTACATGACTAAAATGGAAAATATCTAGTGAGTCCGGATGATATGATTTTTTAATTATTTAAAAATAAATACTATTGAAACAATCTATATACAAGAAATATAATAGCGCTCATACACTGTATTAACA
This sequence comes from Ameiurus melas, assembly GCA_012411365.1. NCBI lineage: Eukaryota > Metazoa > Chordata > Actinopteri > Siluriformes > Ictaluridae > Ameiurus > Ameiurus melas. The sequence goes on along the minus strand of CM022758.1, from coordinate 14,912,831 downwards.
TACATCATACAGTATAATACAATCTATAGACATTTTACTATTTATAGACGATTTATAAACTAAAAATAAATAAAAAAATAAATAAATCACCAATTTTAAGCAAATATTCAGCAAAAGATACCAGCATCCTCTTATAGAGGTTCAGGCCTATGCTGAATGGTTCTAATTATTATATATATATTTTTTTTCAATATGCATTTGATATCACATAACGTAACACTTACTTGAGTGTTACCTGACCTCCTGTTACTTTTGCCACAATTAATGCTACTATGAATATGTTTGGATCTTCATATCCTACATATGTCTTCAGATAGCACAAGAGCCAGTAGGGGACAGACAATCATAAAATTCAGCAAATGTGGAGCCTACCAATAAATGTGATTAACCAAACCTTTTTTCTGTGTTGTATTTTACAATTGTGTATATATTATTATTATTATTTATTTCCCATTTTTGACCCATTCTGATGTGGTGACATCTGCTGTTTCATTTGCTTTGTTTTGCACTTTTGTAAAAGAGCAGCTCCAGGCATAGACAGCACTACGTTGAATCCTCTATAATTCATGAAATTAAAGAAAGGCCACAGCCTTGCAATGAAGGTCAGAGATGGCAAAATCAACCTCCATAATTTTTTTACATAGACTGGTCTCTTTCTATTACAGTAAATGCAAACAAAAAATAATATATCACAAGCAACATATTATAGAAGCAAAAAGACTCTATTGTAAACCATATACTGTGCATTAACACTGTGGTGGTGGTGCATGTGAAACCCCTCTCCTCAGGAAGTGGTAAACACTGCTGTTACTCAGAAAACAGTCACAGACATACAGCACAACAGCAATTTAATAAGCAAATTAAATCTACTCAAACTATAATGTTTGAGTTGATTTAATATAATGCTATACTGTTTTGATTATATATATATATATATATATATATATATATATATATATATATATATATATATATATATATATATATATATATTTATTACTTTTTATTTTTTTCTCATCTACACTATGACAAGCTAGAATGACATTACTATCGGCTCCTGAGCAATCTGCACTACCATAATTTAATGTTAGTCTGGTTTTTATGCTAAGACCAGTTTTACCATTTATCTTTTAATGACTTGGGTTTTATTACAAGGTCCCACCCTACTGTAAAAGAAACATAGTAACAAACATAGTAACAAATGTAGTTTAAAATGTAAGTGTCTATATTTGCTGTGAGATGAACAGGAAGTGTGACTGTTAGTACCACTTACTGTGTAAAGGCCAATGGACGGAACGTTTGTTTTATTTCCAGTAGGCTATCAGTCTTCATCCAGAAAACTGTGTCTCACCTCACAGCTTGCTCTGATTTTTCTCTGTTGTTTTATTGGGACGGTTTTGATTTTTACAAGAGGTAAGAATCAGATATTAAATAAATAGGTAAACAGACAGACAGACAGATTGTAACAATTCAAAGTTATAGCCCCTAGATACAGATCATTGGCATCAGACTACAATTCAAAAGGCTTGATGAAGTCAGATGCAATCATTATGAAGTCAGATGCAAACTTTCTTACATTATTTGTCCATGCCCAGGTAGCATTCTTCTTTTTGAACATTAGTCTAGGAAGACTAGGGAGCACTTAAGTAGACTTTTTAAATTGAGGGACAGTCATGCTATATGACAACTGTGGGTTGCCATTTTTCACACAATTTTTCAGCATGCCATCCTAGACATTTGTGGCCAATCTTTCAAAAGCTCACCAGTAGCATCTGCATTGCCGCCTAGTCCTTCCACTGGTTTGACAAAATCTTGCCACTGACAGCTGCAAGAAGTGTGATTAGACAGTGGGCAAGGATGCTTTCCTGGGAGGCTGTGGGTGACCTTCTGGAAATCCAGGTTGAACCATGATGAGTAGAGAAAGTCCAAACCTACAACAAGTGAAATGTCAGGTCATGGTTACACATAATGTACAGAGACTGGAGAATGTACAGTAGTGATTATCCAGCTTGCAGTTACACTCGACCAAGTCTTTTGCAACCTGAAGTTGCCATTAGCAACGAGGGAGGTGTGTCCTCTGCTGGGTTCTCACTTCCCTTTATCCTCTATAATTGACTCCCAGAATGCTTCTTGTACTAATGAATATGTGATACCTGTGTCTTCTGTGATTGAGTACTCCTGTTCTCAGATAATGGAAGAGTTAATGTCTTTATTAGACCCTGAAATAATGAAGATTACAGCAGGGGCAGAGATTTCCCATCAGAACATTACCCAGAGTATCAAACTGCCTCTGCTGGCTTGCCTTCTTCCCATAATGTATCCTGTGCCATCTCTTCCCCAGGTAAACAACGTACATGATGTAAAAGAAAATATGATTCATCAGACCAGGTCATCTTCATCCACTGCTCCATGGTCCAGTTCTGATGCTCACATGCTGATTGTAGGCATATTTGGTGGTGGACAGGTGTCAGCATGGACACTCCGACTCAGTGGCTACATACAGCCCCATATACAGCAAGCTGTGGTGCACTTGTGTTCTGATACCTTTCTATCATAGCCAGCATTTTTCAGCAATTTGTGCTACAGTAGCGCTTCTGTGGAATCTGACCAGACGAGCTAGTCTTTGCTCCCCATGTGCATCATTGAGCCTTGGATGCCCATGACCCTGTCACTAGTTCCCTGGTTGTCCTTCTTTGGACATTTGCCCATTTTTCCTGCTTTCAACACATCAACTTAAAGAACTAACTGTTCACTTGCTTTCTAATATATCACACCACTTGACAAGTACCATTGTAATGAGATAATTAATGTTATTAATGTCACCTCTCAGTGGTTTTAATATTATGGCTGATCTGTGTATATACAGTAGCTAAAAATTGACTTGACTAAAAACATTATACAATTTTGAAATGAAATGTCTATGAACCAGTGTACAACATTTGATCTTTGCTATGATCACCATTTTTAGATGATATCATTTAAATTCTCATTAAGTTACAGTAACAGCTCTTTTAGCTATTCTTGCCCAGCTTGATTTAGATATTACCCCTGCCCATCTTACATCTTCTAATCTCACACTTATAATAAGTTGTGAATTGTTTTAAGGTGACTATTTGTTTTTCACAGTTATGTTCTCATGTGAGAGTACTTTGTGTACAGCGTGTGTGGTCTACTGGAACATAATCAGTATGTAGGTCAAGCATAAAAACTGAAGGATGTTTTCAGCTGTCTGAATTTTGTCATCACCCTTCAACATCTAAAAAAGTCCTCTACTTTTGACTTAACCACTCAAAAACAGGATTTCTTTTTGGTAGCCAATGCTGACACATCAGTAATTCATCAGGATTTATTTTTTTTAAAAAGGTATTGCATTTCAAATTTTTTCACTGTTCTAAACAGATGTAAAATCATTTGTAAATAGTTAAGTAAATAGAATGAATGATACAGATATTTGAAATGTTTTGTCTTTTGTGTTTAAGTATGAAAATAAGAGAATTATTATTCATTTTGAACACTGATGAATTATGATCTGTTTCCTGTTGCATTGGACTGAACTACCACTTCTGCTTTCTCTACTTTTTATTCTACTTTTAAAGCCACTCTACTACTTCAGCCACTACAGTGTGAATGGACCAAACTTAGGGATACATATATATATATATATATATATATATATATATATATATATATATATATATATATATATATATATATATATATATATATATATATATATATATATATATACCTAAGTTTGGTCCATTCATGTTACTCTGCAAATAACAGAGTAACAAAATTGATTTTCATTACAGAAAAGTGCAAACATTAGAGGCCTCTGAACAAATAAAAATTGGTGTTGAGTTTGTAAGTTTTTACTTAGCATATAGATTTTAAAACATAGTACTGTACACAAATCTTAAGTGTATGAAAAGCAATTCTGTTAAGCTAAGATGACTTTAAATATAAGGTAATGAAATGTTTACATATGAAAACTGTATTAGGTAGAGTAAAGGAGGAAACTGGTTGGTAAGCATTTCCGTACTTCCAGAAAACTTGCAGCAATTTTGTGGACCTCACTCTTTTCTACTGACACAGTAATGCAGAAAACCTAAACTCCTAAGACAAATTTGTGGAATTATCAATAAAAATTAGGATGACTAAGACCTTTGCACTGTACCGTTAATAGCTTCATACCAGAGCAATGTTGAATTCTCGATTCTGATTGGCCAGAAGGTGTTCATTTGTTTTCTATAATAGAAACACTGACATTAATGAAAATCAGTTTTATATTAATGCACTTGTTCTAATACACTTACACAGGAACTTTATACTGAGACATAATTGAGAGTGAACCTTTCGTGATTATTATTTAAAATTCAAATTGCAGTATTATTTCTTTTCATGCCTTTTGCAGGCAAAAGAAGATTTGAGTTGAGATGAGATCAGTCTGAGATGACAACTTCCTGTGTAAGTTTCCCACCATGAGCTCACTTGGTTATATGATGCCCGCCCTTTCACTCATTCTAACTGATACAATCAACTCAAATTATGGTGTAGTCAAGCTACAATTAAAAAAAAAATTTTTTACCTTTTTGTTTTATCCACAGGTCTACACCTTGACAAGCCTAAATAATGTTACCACTGGCTACAACTTTGGATCCTGAGCAAAAATTGTCAATGCTTTACAGACTTGCACTTTCTTCTGAAAGAAACCTTTCTATGATGCTCATGATGAACAGATATATAAACATATAAACTGACATGGAAAAATATAGAATGACTGACCTATTAGTGTACAGTGAAATCTTCATTTTGAGACGTTTGAATGTCTTTGAGGAAGCAGACTATTGTATGGTTGTATTGTGTATTTATGTATTCATGTTTAATTGCTCAAATATGTCAGTGAAATGCTAATAAAAAATTAAGAATAAATGTCTCAGTCATATTGATTTGTAATTTTATTTTATATATATATATATATATATATATATATATATATATATATAAAGTAGAACATATCTAGTTAGTCTGACTGATATTATGAAAAACGGGTTATCATAAATTGCCCTTAAAATACAGAAGTTTTAAGATATTTAAATAGAAGAGATATACAGTGGGGGGGAAAGTATTTGATCCCCTGCTGATTTTGTACGTTTGCCCACTAACAAAGAAATGACCAGTCTATAATTTTAATGGTTTTAATGTTTCCACCTCCATGTTTGATGGTGGGGATGGTGTTCTTGGGGTCATAGGCAGCATTCCTCCTCCTCCAAACACGGCGAGTTGAGTTGATGCCAAAGAGCTCCATTTTGATCTCATATGACCACAACACTTTCACCCAGTTTTCCTCTGGTGGTCAGATGAGACCAAAATGGAGCTCTTTTGACCCCAAGAACACCATCCACACCGTCAAACATGGAGGTGGAAACATTATGCTTTGGGGGTGTTTTTCTGCTAAGGGGACAGGACAACTTCACCGCATCAAAGGGACGATGGACGACACCATGTGCCGTCAATAGTGGGGGAGAACCTCCTTCCCTCATCCAGGGCATTGAAAATTAAAAGTAATTACTAAATCATTACCAAGTACTAAGTCATGTTTTGCAGAGGGGTCAAATACTTATTTCCCTCATTAAAATGCAAATCAATTTATAACATTTTTGACATGCGTTTTTCTGGATTTTTTTTTGTTGTTATTCTGTCTCTCACTGTTCAAATAAATCTACCATTAAAATTATAGACTGATCATTTCTTTGTTAGTGGGCAAACGTACAAAATCAGCAGGGCATCAAATACTTTTTCCCCCCACAGTAATAATGATGACTAACACACGCACTTGATCAAGATTGACATTTTCATGTGCTATTGCGCCAGTCGTTGATGCTACAGGAAATGTGTGGGTGATGGTAGTAGTGTTTCGGAACCACTGACACTTGTGGTCTTTACCACAGGATAAGGCCAGCATTTTCCCCAGAATTCTCACTTTTAAAAACAGGATGGTCAGCAATCATAATTAAAATTTAAAACTGTCAGTTTCTTCCATACTGTCTGGATCTTCACAGCTACTATTTAGTCCTGCACACTCCATTGTTGAACTTACAATTTTAACATACAACTTAAAATCATACTCAGAAGTTAAAGAGAGGTTTTGGTCTACTTTCTGTTTACATAAGCACTCTCCTTTTGTGAAATAAAATATCCTGTCTAGCACGTTTCACCTGAATGCCTTGCAAACAGAATGACATTTTCCTTTAAACATGGCTGACCCTGAACAGATAAAAAATAGTTTACTGAGCATTTTTAAGGTACACACACACACACCCGCACACACACTCTCTCTCTCTCTCTCTCTTGTGATGGCCTTCCAGTGACATAATTGTTAACACAGCAAGCACAGTTAAGGTGCATTCACACATACAGTGACTTGCAGCGACAATGCGACCGGAGACCATTCATTTCAAATGAGAGCTGGTGACCTCCGGTGACATGAGCAACAGTGACCATTGGCGATTAGATGTGGGCGTGTCCAGCAACTTTGAAAGTTGAGAAAAGTTTAACTTTATGCAAATTTGGAGCTGCTTGGTGCAGCCACTGTCACTGGGTGTGAAGACAGAAGAAGTAGAGCGCACATGATCCACCTGTACTCACTAGCAGAAGCCGCGCCATTGTAACAAATTGTGAAAAAAAAAAATTTTAATAACAAGAGAAATAATACTCAAACACACACTTTGTGTTTTTGTTTTTTTTGCTCCCGGGAGCAAGCAGAACCGAGCCATACACTTCATCCATTAAACACAGAGCCTACAGACAAAGAGCTGTGTTCTAGCTCCCAGTCACCATCGAACAAATAATGAATGACACCCTGATAGTGACGCTTACTTACAGAGATAGGAGCTACACTGGGATTTTGCTCAATGGCAACAAAAAGTGAGTGTGTTTCATTATTATTATTTTGCTTTTGCTATTATATTACCTTACATTTACATTTATTCATTTAGCAGATGCTTTTATCCAAAGTGACAAATGAGGAAATACAAGAAAAGCGATATATCAAGCAGAGAACAATACAAGTAGTGCTACCATACAAGATTTATAATTGAGTTCTAGAAAATCTAATTGCACAGAGTAGATGTGTAAGAGTCAGAGTAAGGGTTTTTTTTTGTTAGTTTTTTTGCTTTTCTCATTTGTTTAAAAAAAATGTTGTTTTTTTTCCTTTTTATATCATATTGTAGATGATGTGGGCTACTCAGAGGAAGTGGGTTCATGGTGAAGGTTTTGTATTTCTATGCATTGTATGTATTTTCAGTGGCTATGCCTGATGTGCAATTGTTCATATGTGGAAAGTTTCAGTTTACTTTTCCTTTTTGGTCAGAAAAAAATAGCAAATGTAATGCTAATACCCCATATAAATGTTCATTTATTTCCTTAATTTTCAACTAGAACATAATAACCTAGCAGCTGAGTACATATCCATATTCATAACTTTGTTAAAAATGCTAATAAAAAAATCATTATATTCCCATAGGCATAGGGGTGAAAAGGTACTTGTGATGACTTACATTCTACATGTGTTCAGACAGCTGGCGAGCTAGAAGATAGTGCATCATAAAAATTAGCTGACACCAAAGCATGCACTGGCATCTTTATATAGGTTAAAATTTGGTGTCTTTTTTGTGGGGTTTTCTTTGGTCTTGGTGATGGGTTTGAACCACACTGAACCACTCAACATGTTTCAATCACTTCTGTTTATGCACTATGCATTGACACCTGATCAGTGCCCTGACTACTGAACTAGGCAGTTGGTTGAGACATACTCCATGAAAAATGGCACCAAGAGGGAATATGTAAATGAGCGAATCAAGAACTGATGCTTGTGAAACTCCTTTGGAGATTTAAAATTGCATAGTCATAGTCATTTGTAATTTTTAGAAAGGTACACAATACTGTGCAATGAGCAGAAACCCAGCTGGAATGGTTTAATTTTAGACTTGGTCATGTACTAAGGGCTTACTTCTTCCCCAGGACTGCTTGCGTATAACATTTACATTACATTTACATTTATTCATTTAGCAGACGCTTTTATCCAAAGCGACTTACAAATAAGCAAAGCGATATATCAAGCAGGGAACAATACAAGTAGTGCTACTATACAAGATCCATTAATTGAATACCAGAGGTGTAAGTTTTTTTTTTTTTTTTTTTTAGGAGTTGGTTAGGTGTTAGGTGTTCACGGAAAGGTGGGTCTTTAGCTGTTTTTTGAAGATAGTGAGAGACTCTGCAGTCCGGATTGAGATCGGAAGAGCATTCAGCCACTGGGGAACGGTATGTGTGAAGGTTCTGGAAAGGGACCTTACGCCTCGCTGAGTGGGAACTACTAAACGTCGGTCGCTAGTTGATCGCAGATTGCGAGAGGGAATGTATGCCTTCAGGAGAGAGTTGAGGTAGGAGGGTGCTGTTCTTGACAAGGTCTTGTAGGTGAGCATCATGGCCTTGAACTTGATGCGGGCAGCTACAGGAAGCCAGTGGAGGGAGATGAAGAGGGGTGTGGCATGAGTAGTCTTGGGCTGGTTGAAGACAAGGCGCGCTGCAGCATTCTGAATCATTTGAAGGGGTTTGATGGAGCTGGCTGGGAGGCCTGAAAGCAGTGAGTTGCAGTAGTCCAGTTTAGAGATGACAAGAGCCTGGACTAGTATCTGTGTAGCCTGTTTGGTGAGGAATGGTCGGATTTTCTTGATGTTGTACAGGATGAACCTACAGGACCTTGCAGTTGCTGAGATGTGGTCTGTAAAGGTCAAGCCCTCATCAAGAATCACCCCAAGGTTCCTGGCCGTCTTGGTTGGCATGAGTGTAAGTGAGCTGAGCTGTACAGTGAAGTTCTGGTTGATTGAGGGATAGGCTGGGATGACGAGAAGCTCCGATTTTCCCAGGTTAAGCTGAAGATGGTGCTTCTTCATCCAGACCGAGATGTCTGACAGGCAAGAAGAGATGCGTGCAGAAACAGATGGGTCATCAGGCTGGAAGGACAAATAGAGCTGGGTGTCATCAGCATAGCAGTGATAGGGAAAAGCCATGAGACCTCACCTGACCGAGAGATGTAGTGTATATAGAAAAGAGGAGTGGACCCAGAACTGACCCCTGTGGAACGCCAGTTGTGAGTTGCTGAGTTTCAGAAATACCTCCGGCTCCATGATAACTTGAAGGATCTGTCCGAAAGATAGGATTCCACCCAGCGTAGAACCGTTCCAGTGATGCCCAGGTTGGAGAGAGTTGATAGGAGGATCTGATGGTTCACAGTGTCGAAGGCAGCAGAGAGGTCAAGTAGGATGAGGACAGATGAACTATAGGGGGGTCTGGCTTGTCATAAGGCTTCAGTTTACGGAAAGCAGAGCAGTCTCCGTGGAATGGTTGCTCTTGAAGCCAGACTGCTTGGTGTGGAGGGTGGTTGTCTTTTTTTGTGTGAGAAGATTGTAGAGAGTTGATTAAAAACCGATTTCTTCAGAGTTTTGGAAAGCAAGGGGAGAAGGAAAACAGGTCTGTAATTGTCAACTATAGAAGTAGAAGGATTGAGTTTGATAGTTTTTTAACCCGGCGGGACCCGGGGGTTGCTTAAATGAGGTAGGGTATGTGCCAGTAGAGAGCGATGTGTTAAAGATGTGTGTAAGTGCAGGTAATAATAGTGGGAGAGATGGACTGAAGAAGTTGAGAAGGGATAGGGTCAAGGGGACAGGTTGTGGGACGGCTAGAGAAGAGGAGGGTTAGAGACCTCGGTCTCTGAGAGGGAGAGAAGGAAGTCAGTTGGGAGGTATTTGGAGGAGGAGTTGGTCTATGCATGTCTGGGGTTGAGAACTGGTTCCTAATTGATGTAACTTTGCTGGAAAAGAAACTTGCAAAGTCATCTGCAGTGAGAGAGGTAGGGGAAGGGGAAGGAGGGGGGACAGAGAAGAGAGGAAAAAGTTTTGAAAAGAATGCGGGTGTTGGGAGAACTACCAATCTTATCTTGGAAGTATGTGGTTTTAGCAATGGAGATGCTTTTGGAAAAAGAGGAGAGAAGTGTCTGGTAATTGGTTAGGTCAATTGGATTGTTTGATTTGCGCCATTTCCTTTCAGATGCTCTTAGTTTTGCCCGGTTGCTAGCAGGAGCTGCAGAGCCAAGGACTAGAGGGTGATGTGCGAGCAGGTCTGGAGGTTAGGGGGGCATATGCTGTCAAGAGAAGATGTTAAGGTGGAACATAGCATGTCGGGTTGCAGTGTTTACGTCAAGTGAGGAAAAGTGGTTGTTAGAGGGAAGTAAGGTTGTGACAATGGAGGAGAAATGTGAGGGGGAAAGGGAGCGAAGATTGCTACAAAAAGAGATGGAAGGAGGAGACAGTGAAGGGGGTGAGGGGAGAGAAATAGAGAACTGGATAAAGAAATGGTCAGAGGTGTGGAGAGGACTAATGAGAAGATCGTGTGTGGTGCAATTACGTGTGAGGATGAGGTCAAGCTGTTTGCCGGCTTTGTGGGTTGCTGGTGTGGTGAGCTGCTTGAGGTCAAATGTGTGAAGGAGAGCAAGGAAGTCAGCTGCATGTGGCTTGTCTAGATGAATGTTGAAATCACCAAGAAGTTCCATCATCTGGGATGGTGGATAGTAGCGTGTCGAATTCATCGATGAACTTCCCCAGTTGACCTGGAGGATGGTAAACAACGAGAAAGTGCATTTTTGCAGGGACAGTGACCATAACAGCATGAAATTCAAAAGAAGTGTATGAGCAAGAGGGAGAAAGACAGGTAAATTTCCATGTTTTGGAGAGAAGCAAACCTGTACCACCCCCTCGTCTGTTGGGGCGTGAGGTATGGGAGAAGTTGAAGTTGGAGGCCAGGGCAGCTGGTGTGGCAGTGTTCTCAGCATGGATCCAAGTCTCAGTCAGAGCCAGCACACTGAAGTTAGAGTGGGTTGCAAATGCAGAAATGAAATCTGCCTTTTTGACAGCAGATTGGCAGTTCCAAAGTCCGATTGAGAATGAGATGGAACCAGCAGAGGTCGCATTCAGAGAGCGTAGGTTGTCCAAGTTGCGTACATTTTTGGGAGAGTGCCACCGTCTGCGCCTGTGGCAAATGACAGGGATAAACTGATGACACATGTTAGTGTGTGTAGACAGGTAAACGAGAATAATAAAGGGAGAAAAAGTATACTTAGCAGCACGTGTGGTGTCTTGTCTGTGTCCTTGCTCGGTGGACTCGCGCAGGTAGACTCGCAGGTCTTTACACGAGCTTGTTCTTCATACGACAAGGGCTGATGCTTCCGCCTCAGCGTTTCTTACTTAATAAATACTGATGTGTTTCAGCTGAGCACGCCACTTTAATTAGCAAAACAATGAGTGGTCGTGTGAACAGCCGCGACCCGACCAATCGAAACTGAGTAGCGGAATTTGCTTTAATCTAGCAACAAGTATACAGCTCGTAGCAACAAGGAAGCACAGTTACAGCTTCTATCTGACAATCGGTGCTAAAACAAGTTCCAACTAAAAAATCCAGAAAGAAACACTTACCACTTACTGTTCGCCTGGGTCAATAATCGCTTCTGCTGTAGTTACAACTGGCAGACACACTAATATAGTCCTCAAGTCCCCACGACTTCTAAGGATCAGTATTAGTGGATACGCATTTGTTTTGCTGCTTCCCCTTTAACTGTATCATGTGTTATTTGTGAAACTTGCAATTCTTTGTTTGTAATTTTGTATCTTCAGTAAACAGAGACAAGACCAATTGCACAAGGAAATTCTTGTCTTATTGGCTGACTGGTCTCAATTCTGCCAAACCCCTATAATTTTGAATTCAACCTTGTAGTTTACTGTACATGTGTTTGTTTAAGTTCTGTAAATATACTTTAGATATAATACATAATTTACAGGTGTAGAAAGTGATTCTTTGCTAAATTTGTTTTTAGACTTTATGGAATGAATGAATGAATGAATGAATCAGAAACAGTTGCATATTTTAATGTGAGTGTAAATTTATCAGTAAACAAAATTTCCAGTCTCTCATATTGCAGTGCATCACAATATATGTATATATCTATTTCAGCTTTTAGTACTGGCTTTACAAAAATTATGAAAATAAACAATTCATAAAGGCACTTCCATGTTCTAGTCCTCCTCTTGGAAGGCTCACGAGTTGGAATCCTCTTATGGCTGTTTTAGCAAAGCGTTTTCTCTCTGTATCCCCCTTACAGCTGTTTTGTATAGCCCTTCATTCCTTTTTCTCTACATTTAAATTAAGTTATTTTTCACCACATTTCCTTTACAGGCTTATATTTTTCCCCAACTGATTAACAAGTAATCGGTATTTAAATATTCACACTGAGATACAGTGTTGGCAAAGTTACAAATAAATATTAAAAATCTGTATTGAAATTACTGCTTATGCTTTTCCTTAACTGGTGTCAATTGTCATTTAATTAAATTTGCAATTTTATTACAGTTGAAGAGTAAAATTTCAGAATTTGTATTGAGCAAAAACAATCTTGATGTAATATGTGAAAAGGATATGATGCTTTGTGCTATATTGTGATGTACTGTAATACATACATATACATATACATATGAGGTAGACAACAATACTCATCCCTAATATATATAGGTTATACATTGCCAACAAGTTGCACCTATTTATTCCAACTTCAAGCAGTGACAGAGATTAAAAAGATGACAAATTATAGCACAAACACTTTTTAAGGCATTAGACAGGCTAATGATAGTTAGTTTGGATAGTTAGACCAAACAAACCACTTTTATTTATGACTACACCACTGGGATAATGAAGTTGAAAAGCAACTACCTTCTTTAATAACTTAGACAAAAAGACCCATGTTTGATACAGCCTTTATGCCAGATATTTGTGATTAACATTAGAAGTATTGTTGTAATAAGTATACGCATATAAAATAGCAACACTGTGGATTTTTGCTAAACCTAGTGAAGTAATTTAACAGTATGCTGTGAAATGGTACATGTGAAAACCTTCTCTTCAGGATGTGGTAAGCACTACAGTTACTGAGAAAGCTGTCATGGACATAAAACACCACATGCTACAATACCACAGTATTTCAAAGTGTGTTATGTTGGTCTGGCTTTTTATTTCATAAGTTAAAATACAATGATTAGTATTTTATTCAAATTAGCTGGAAAGGAGCCATTTCTGCTTAGCACTTTTTGTACAGAGGTCCTGAAGCCCCCAAAGCTTTATGTATTGAATACATCATATTGATTATCACTTAGCTTACATGTTTGACCAAATCTGAAAAAAAGAAAGAAAGAAAGAGAAAAGAAAAGAAAGAAAAAAACGCCTACAGCTGCCATGAGTCGGGTCTGAAGTAGCAGTGCAGGACATTTAAGTGTATGTGAAGATGTAGGAGGTGTCTGTCTCTGCTGTGAAGTGAACATTAAAGATGGTCGTCAGTATCAGTGGCTGCATAAAGGGCAACTGATGTAACACATTTCTCGGGTGAAAAACAACCTTAGGACTCTCAACTCATGATCAGATACTAGACTGTCAAACGAGCATGAGTATCACAGCTGTAAGGAGAAAATAATATTTCTCACTCACTCACTTTTACTAAGTGAGTTTACTTTATCCTGGTCAGGGTCATGGTGGATCTGGACCCTGTTCTGGAAACACTGGGTGTGAGGCTGTAATACACCCTGGATGTGACACCAGTCCATCATAGTGACTCAGTATTTGAAATTGGCCTTGTTACAATTAAAAATGTAATATTAGAACAAATGACCTATTTACCAGAGGAAAACAAGACTACTGGTTAGACTGTGAAAGCTGATCTGTTTGTCACATTATTCTCAACGAGTTGTTCTTTCCTACAGTGTGTTGCAGCTACACAGATGCGTGGCCACAGAGAAAATTAAAGAGAGAATCCTTTTTTATAGGCCATAGCTTATAAATATTAATTAATAAATAGTGACTTCTGTTGTACAGTCAATATCATTTGTATATGAACAATTAAATACACAGTTTCCTGATTCAGTGTTGAATCCTTGCTCTTTGTTATAAACATGATTACTTATAGTCTTATTATTTAGTCTGCATGTATTGTTGTATGCTGCAATTATGCACTATAATTTTTGTCATCCCCATGTAGAAAGCTTTCTTCTGCAAAGTATACTTAATACTATAAAATTATTACTTTTTTTTTCATTTTTGAGTCACATATGCTATATTATGATTGTTATTGAAATTGATGGAATTATATATTGATTGATTGAGTGCGTGAGTGATTCATTGATTTATTCAATCATTCATTTTATCACATTTGTACAGTTAGAATCTGTAACTGGAATGGACTTAATTAATTAGATAGATAGATAGATAGATAGATAGATAGATAGATAGATAGATAGATAGATAGATAGATAGATAGATAGATAGATAGATAGATAGATAGATAGATAGATAGATAGATAGATAGATAGATAGATAGATAGATAGATAGATAGATAGATAGATAGATAGATAGATAGATAGATAGATAGATAGATAGATAGATAGATAGATAGATACTTTATTGATCCCCAAGGGGAAATTCAGGAACATACTTAGGATCATATGTTATGAATCTACAACTAGAATCAATGCAGTTTACAAAATTATTGTCTAAATTAGCTAATTACATAACTATTAAAATTGAATATACCTGTGCAATTAAAGTGTCACATGATCTTAATATAAATAAACCTGTTCCTTGAAGGCCTCAGAGTTTGTTAGAACATACCTAAACAAACCACATCAACAAGACAAAAACTGGTTAATTAAATATTGGTTATAAAAAAAACTTTTAACATCTCACAGAGCAACATTAAATACAGTATTAAAAAACTGAAAGACATCCACCAAAATAAGGAGAGCATTGGTTAGAGAATGGCAAATGGTCTGGACTTATATAGCACTTTACACTGTGTCTCGTTCACCCATTCACACACACCAACAGTAGCAGAGCTGCCATGCAAGGTGTTAACTTGCCTTCAGGAGCAACTTGGGGTTCTGTGTCTTGCCCAAGGACACTTCAACATGTGGAGTCACGTGGGATAGAATGGAACCGCCAACCCTACGATTAGCGGACAACCCACTCTACCACCTGAGCCACAGCCACCCCGAAGAGAAACAGTCAAGAGGACTGTATCATTACACATATGGAAGAAATGGCAAAAGCCAACTCATAAAGGCAAAAGACACATTTCAGCTAATTTCTAATACTTCTTTTGACATTATATGTTTAGTAAATTCATGTGAGTCAAGGATAAAATTTGAAGTGCAGTTGTTAATTAAGAAAATATTTCTGCTGCTACATTTCTACTAACACAAGTTTCTTCTAAAAAATAAATGGCTGAAATGACTCAAGCAACAACATGTAAATAGTCTGTTAGAAGGACAAAGTCAATCAGCAGTCACATCAATGATGTTGAGTAACTTTCATATGCAGGAACTCATCAGAAGTTGCAGCAGGGCACAGACAGCATATATGTTCAAGTAGAATTTATAAGTAATATAAATGTAATAATAAATTAATAATGAATAATAATAAATAATTAAAAAATCAATTTAATTATATGTGTTATTTATTCAGAACAAATACTAATAAAGGGAACTTTGGCATTACAATTTAAGAACAGAAAGGTTTACTTGGTCTAGAGATTTATAACCACTTCTGTCATGTCTAAATTTGTCACTGCTAGACCTCCTCCTGTAAACTGTTTTTGTGAAGTGAAAACGTTCTTAGCTTCCAAAAAAGGGTTTTACTCTAAACCCTTTCTGATGGGGAAACATTCGGTTATAGAGTTCTAACCAAGGAATCCTAAAGGTCTTCTAAATAAAGAGTAGAAGTAAATGTAATGAAGAGATTATATAAGTGAGAGAATGTGTTTATGGTGAGAAACTAACATAGGAAGTCTCACTGTGATGGAACTCAATCTCTCACTGAGTTTAGTTTCAGCCTCTGGCTTGCATAATAATCTACTCAGACTGTGATGTGGTTAAACCAGTACACCACTGACATGTTAGTCTCAATCTTTTCTGCAGGGCTATACCATGACAAGCTCAAATAATACATAAATTATGTAAACCTTTCTTTGTATTTCATTTGTATGTATAATTAATTTAATGACAATATCAAATGTTTATTTTTATTTAAAATAATATGAATGTAGGTGTGCAACAATTATTGGCACCCATTTAGTCAATACTTTTTGCTACTTCCCTTTGCCAAGATAACAGCTCTGATTCTTTTCCTATGATGTCTGATGAGGTTGGAGAATACAATGCAAGGGATCTGAGACCATTCCTCCATATACAATATCTCCAGATCCTTCATACACTGGTGGACTCTCCTCTTCAGTTCACCCCACAGGTTTTCTATGGATTTCAAGTTAGGGGACCACCTCTGGTGTTTATTGCCAAAAGCTTTATTTTGGGTTCATCTGACCATAGAACCCTATCCCATTTGTTCCAGTTTCCAAGTTCCAGTAGTGTCTGGAAAACTGAAGACGCCTGAGTTTGTTTTTGGATGAGAGTAGAGGCTTTTTGCTTGAAACCCTTCCAAACAACTTGTGGTGACGTCGGTGACTTTGGTTTGTAGATTTGGAGACTTTCTGACCCCAAGACACAACTAATTTCTGCAATTCTCCAGCTGTGATCCTACGAGATTTTTTGCTCACTTGAACCATCCTCTTCACAGTGTGTTGAGACAATATAGAGAGACGTCCAATTCCAGGTTGATTCATAACTTTTCCAGTTGGCTGAAACTTCTTAATTATTGCCCTGGTTTTCTTATAGCCAATTCCCATTTTGTGAAGCTGAACAATCTTTTGCCGCATATCACAGCTATATTCCTTGGTCTTACCCATTGTAATGAATGACTAAGGGAATTTGTCCTATGTATGCCTCATAATTATACCCATCGTTGAACAATTTCCTGTTCCTAGTCACCCAGGTATACTAAAAAAATGCAAATATCAGTGGGAATATGCTTCAAACATTTATTTTTTCTATATGGATTCATAGGGGTGCAAATAATTGTTGCACACCTATATTTAGCACACATATATAATTTTTTTTTATAAACCTGTGTTTTGTTTGCAATTGTTTGATATCCATATCGATTGATATCAGAGTATTTTTCTGAATTTTTTTAACAAAAGATCAAAAGGTTAAACAATAAAGAGAAATTTTCACAGCCTACTTTGCTCACATTTAGCAAAGGTACCAATATTAGTGGAGGGCACTTTATATGTGTTTATGTGTCTTTTAAAAGATTTGGCACCATGGATCAAGTCTGCTGAGCATTTCCTCTTTCATTTTTACACAGACAGTGGACAGACAGAGATGTTATCCAGAACAGAGTTATCAGAATTTAATTTTGCCCTGCTCTTACATTCATGTTATAAAAATGAAAGGAACAATGTAGTATGTGTAAACAATCTAAGACATTTGTTCTGTGTTCTCATACTTGATTTTTAATATAAAGATTTAACTGCAGGCCCAGTTCTTGGATAGATCTTAGAATATTTTATATTCATCATCCCATTGCCCCTAAGCTCTGGAATTCACTTCTCACATCCGCAACGTGAATCCATTTCTAGATTCAAAAGTTCTTTAAAAACTCTCTTCAGGCTTGCATATTCTCTGTGACATGGTTAGATAATACTTAATTATCATGTGTTTCAGGGTTTTATGTATAATGTTGAATAATACTGGGACATTTTGGAATTGATTTCACCACCAAATAAAGGCCATCATTTTCCCCCACTCATTTATTTGTTTTGTAATCAGTATAAGGTCAGTATTTGTGCACTGAATTCAGAATGTCATTGTCGAACAAAGCAAAACAAGCCAATATTACAAAATACATATAATCTTAACCTCAACATATTTAAACATTCTTGTAATTTCTCTTGCCACAGATCATGCAAAGGTTAGAGTAAACTCCAGAGGTTTCAGAAAATGGGAGTAAAAATCATTCTTACTCTACACAACCATGGTCAGTATTTTTCTGACGGTGAAGAGGAGGGGAGCTGCAAGTCTGCTTTCTGGGCTGTTCTGTTTTTTTTAACCCACTTCCTCTCACATCTCTCTCTAGTGTACCTACACACCCTTCATATCCTTTCTCACACAAGGCTGAGCTTGAGAGTGAAAAATGTTTTGTAAATCATTTAATAACATGCAACGTAATATCTATATGGCATTGATTCAAATCAGGAATTTGCATCTAGGACTTTGCACCATTGTGTTTCTTCTAACTTGTGGAGGTAAGGATTTATACTGAAATAATGAATTCAAGCTGTTTGCCTTTGTATCATATTGGTTTACTGGTGTACTTTTCTGTAACAGAGTGGACATAGCAATAATTTTTTAAAATGTGTTTTTACTGTGTGTAAATTAAATTACAAGTGGACTTAAGAGCCTTAGAAAGATAATTGCTAATAGCCTTAGAAAGTGAATTGTGCAATGGTAGCTCAGTGATTAAGACATTGGACTACAGATTGGAAGGTCATGAGTTCAACTCCCACCAAGCTGTTACTGCTGGGCCCTTGAGCAAGGCCCAGTTCAATTGTATAAACTACTCAGTTGTATATAAAAAGGACATAAATGTAAGTTGCTCTGGATAAGGGTGTCTGCCAAATGCAGAAAGAAAAAAAAGTCATCATGGTTGTCTAGTAATGACTGATAAATCATTTTGAATATTCAAACCATTTCATACATTGGACTAAAAATAGAGGAGTTTTTGAAAATGAGGCTAATTTTCAATTATTCATTTTCTATTATGTTATGGATGTTAGAAAAGTGTATATGTTTACCATGGGTCAGGGTTGGGGTTTTTTTGGTCTAATGTCCAATTAATGGATTTAAGTACACCCAATTATACAAAACAACACAATATAATTGTAATGATTTTGGTGCACACAGAGAGGAAGCCATATGGAAAGGTACCTCATGCCCATAGTTAAATATGGTGGGGGCTCTTTAAACTTTTGTTTTTTAGGATACATGTTTTTTGTTAGGATACATGGCTTCAACAGATATTAAATGAGAACTTGACTGCCTCTGTCAGAAAGCTTATAATGGGCTGTGGTTGGATCTTTTAGCAGGACAATGATCCAAAAAATACAGCAAAATCAATACAAAAATGGTTTATTGACTACAAAATCAAGGTCTGGCCTTGACCATCCCAGTCCCCTGACTTGAAACTCTGTGGGGTGAACTGAAAAAGAGACCAGCGTGGACCTTGAAATTTGAAGCTTGGTGAGATTCTGTATGGAGGAATGGTCTCCCTTGCCATGTATTCTCCAACTTCATCAGGCATTATAGGAGAAGAGTCAGAACTGTTATCTTGGCTTTGACTATTATTGACAAAAAGGGTGCCAATAATTGTGGCACCCCTACATTTAACAAAGATATATAATTTTTGATAAAAATGTGCTGTGTTTGAAATTATTAAATATTAATATGGCATTCATAGCATAATTCATAAAACATATGAATAATTAAAAAAGACCTTTTTGTTTTATTCTTGCAGATTGTACCAAGTCATATGAGAGAAATATTCTACACCAGATGAACGGAACTGCTTTTAAGGGGGAAACTGTTGTGTTTCACTGCAATGGAACTCTGACTAGTGAACTTAAAGATATCGGTTGGCGTAAAGATGGGAATCTTATTTTTATCTACAGCCCAGTTATAAACCAAACTGTGTTCAACTACACATCGAGCAGGATGCAGGTTAATCCCCGAAATCCAAGAGAACTACAAATATCTGATGTACAGCTTTCAGATTCAGGAGTATACTCATGTTTTCCATTAGACATGCAGTGGATATTGACTATAGAAGGTAATTATATATATTGTGATCTGTGGAAAACCTCAGATGTTTCTGTGACTGAATTCTTGCAAAACAGCCTTTTGGTCATTATTGGGGTTTCTAATTAACATAGGGGTGAAATGGCACAACTATAATTAGGCACAACTGTAAAGTGACACAATTGTAGCACACTTGTACAACTGTGACTTCATCATCAACTCACTTCATCAGTTTTGGGGGGATGGGGACGGGACAGGCGGGTTCGTCCACTCACAGAAAAAAAAACCACATTTAAGTGCAAGTAGGTAAATCTGTGCAGTTGTGTGTGTGTGTGTGTGTGTGTGTGTGAGTGTGTGTATCTCTAAACTAACTGTTAGCATACAGGTGCATCTCAAAAAATTTGAATATCATGGAAAATTTTATTTTTTTCCATAATTTAATTTTTTTTTTAAAAAGTGGAACTTTTATATATTCTAGATTCATTACAAATAAAGTGAAATATTTGAAGCTGTTTTTTTTGTTTGTTTGTTTTACTCTTGATGATTACAGCTTACAGCTCATGGAAATCAAAAAGCGCAGTATCTCAAAATATTTTTTGAGTAACCAGAATGTTTTAAAATGCCAATTCTTTATTTCTGGTTCACATGCATGTAAAAGAGAAAATGTTTTTTTTTCCTAATAGAAAAGTTTTACATTTTTCAATAATGTGAACAGTTTTTCCAGGCCACCACTCTCTCTCTCTCTCTCTCTCTCTCTCTCTCTCTCTCACACACACACACACACACACACACAGACACACACACACACATACACATATACCTAGATGAGAAATCCTCAGTCAGTTACTATGGGCAAGAGTCATTCAAACTCATCACAGAAAACAGAAAAATGGAGTGGCATGAAACAACATTTAGTTTGTAGAATCTGATGAAGCTGGACTCTATGTCTCTGCTTCATAAAATGTGGTGGCTAATAGTGCATGTCAAATGCCATTTAATGAAAAAAAGGCATCTCTGACCTGGGTTCAAGTATGCCTGTGCAAATTGTTTGTTTACACAGTGGCCTAACCTGTATTTAAACAGCAGAACCCTTTTATGATGGTCCTCAAAACAAAGCTGGTCATCAACCATGGTGGTCCCTTCCACATAATGCTTAAAAGCTTTCACTAATCACAGGGCTGGTCTGCAGGCATAGGTTAATAGGTGTGCTGCTGCACTAATAGCTAGACTATATGGCCAAAGGTATATGGACACCTGACCATCACACCCATATGTGGTTCTTCCCAAAACTGTTGCCACAAAGTTGGAAGCACAGAATTGTATAGTATGTCTTTGTATTTCCCCTCTCTCTCTCTCTCTCTCTCTCTCTCTCTCTCACACATACATGCATACATGCATTCATACAACCATACAACATACATATATAATGCTGTGAGTAATTTTTCATTTTATGGAATACTAACCATTTCCTTTTATCTAATTTTGATGCAAATACAGACAGTGAACAAGGAAATAGAGCAGACGCTACAGCGAAATACATAGTTCCCTCAGTTACAGGAGCTGCTGCAATATGTGTCATTATCTTCTGTGCTGTGTTTATTCATAGGTGAGTGAACAGAGTAGAGCATACTATACAGCATATACCACACATTTACACATACATATATCACAACACCTTACTACATTATATTACATATACATATACATATACATATACATATACACATACATACAGTCATGGACGAAATTATTGGCACCCCTGGAACTTTTCCAGAAAATGCACCATTTCTCCCAGAAAAGTGTTGCAATGGCAAATGTTTTGGTATACACATGTTTATTACCTTTAAGTGCATTGGAACAGCACAAAAAAGCAGAAGAAAAAAGGCTAATTTGACATCATTTTACACAAAACTCAAAAATTAGGTCGGACAAACTTGGCACCCTCAAGTTAATATTTGGTTGCACACCCTTTGGAGAAAATAACTGAAACTAATTGCTTCCTATAACCATCAACAAGCTTCCTACACCTCTCAACTGGAATTTTGGACCACTCTTCTTTTGAAAACTGCTCCTGGTCTCTCAGATTTGAAGGGTGCCTTCTCGCAACAGCAATTTTGAGATCTCTCCATAGGTGTTCTATGGGATTTAGATCCGGACTCATTGATGGCCACTTCAGAATTCTCCAGCACTTTGTCTCCAACCATTTCTGGGTGCTTTTTGAGGTATGTTTCGGGTCATTGTTCTGCTGAAACACCCATGACCTCTGACGCAGACCCAGCTTTCTGACACTAGGCCCTACATTATGGGCCAAAATCTTTTGATAGTCTCCAGATTTCATGATTCCTTGCACAGTCAATGCACCCAGTGCCAGAGGCAGCAAAACAACCCCAAAACATCCTTGAACCTCCACCATGTTTGACTGTAGGTACTGTGTAGGCCTCTTTTTGTTTTCTGTAAACAGTAGAATGACATGCTTTGCCAAAAAAGCTCTACCTTAGTCTCATCTGTCCACAAAACGTTCTCCTAGAAGGATTGAGACTTACTCAGGTACATTTTTGCAAACTGCAGTCTGGCTTTTTTATGCCTCTGTGTCAGAAGTAGGGTTCTCCTTGGTCTCCTGCCATAGCACTTCTTCTCATTCAGATGACGACGTATGGTTCGAGCTGACACTGATGCACCCTGAGTCTGCAGGACAGCCTGAATTTGCGTGGAAGTTGACTGAGGTTGTTTATCCACCATTCGAACTATCCAGCGTTGCATTCTTTCATCAATTTTTCTCTTCCGTCCATGTCCAGGAAGATTTGCCACAGTTCCATGGGTTATAAACTTCTTGATGATATTGTACACAGTGGACAAAGGAACTTTAAGATCTCAGGAGATTGACTTGTAACCTTGAGATTGTTGATATTCTTAAGTCCTCAGACAATTCTCAGCTCTTCTTTCACTTCTCCATGCTTGGTGTGGCACACACAGGCACACAACACAAAGGTTGAGCCAACTTTTATACACTCTAACTGGCTTCAGTTTTGATTTCTATATTGCCAGCACCTGTTACTTGCCACAGGTGAGTTTAAATGAACATCACATGCTTGAAATGAAATTATTTACCCACAGTTTTAATAGGGTGCCAATGATTTTGTCCAGTCCATTTTGGGGAGTTTTTGTGTAAAAATGATGTCAAATTTGCCTTTTTTCTTCTGCTTTTTTGTAATGTTCCAATGCACTTAAAGGTAATAAACATGTGTATACCAAAACATTTGTCATTGCAACACTTTTCTGGGAGAAATGGTGCATTTTCTGGAAAAGTTCCGGGGTGCCAATAATTTCGTCCATGACTGTTATATATATATATATATATATATATATATATATATATATATATATATATATATATATATATATATATATATATATATATATATAATGGCTGCAACAACTAATGAATAATAATTGAAATAATCAACAATTAATTTAATTATCGATTATTCCATGTGGATAACCCTGTGGATGAAAGTGGATGAAGATTCATCCAGAGAGTAAATCCGTATTATGGAAAATGTATTTAAATCAACTTTGTAAAAGTTGTGGGAAGCTTGGTGATGCTGATGTCCCAGTGTGATTCTAACTTCCAGGGTTCGGTACAAAATGACGTCATCCCTGCACCACTTTATTGGGTGATTTGGCTGCGTCTATGCTCCTATAAACACTGTAAATGCCATTTCTGCATATGCCTGAATTTTTCATTTGGTTGATGGCATTTTTATTTTTACTTATCGTATATTTTTGGTACAATTTTATTCATATTTTTCTCCTATGAGATGATGCACTGTAAGGATCAATCTAATTTAATACAAAGATTTGTACATTAGCAGGAATGTAGCACAACATAGAGGTGAAATCTGTTTATTTAAATGTGAAAGTGCATAAAAATATGTTGTCTCTAAAATCAATGAAAAATCGTGATAAACATGATCTCAATATTGATCAAAATAATTATCATTTTGGCCATAATCATGCAGCCCTAGATCTAAGTCACATTTGATCTCCATGCCTTTATATATGTACCAAAAATTCATATGCTATAAAGACAAAACTAGTTATATTTACAAGGAAATACATTTTATGTTCTGTATTAAATCTGACTGCAGAATCTACCTGCAGAACACACTGCAAATTTAAAAATATAACACTTTTTTTTTCACACAGGAAATATAAGAAGAAAGAAGCATCTGATCAGAGAGACACAATGGATGACCATGTGAGTTTTATGAATACGTATTTTATACACACACATATAATATAGAATTCTCATTTGTATTACTAAAGATTGCAATATTACAATACCATAATAGAATTCTATACCTTGTATATCCAGTTGTGAGTTGTGATACATCAGTGTACTTAAGACTAATTGATGTCTTTTACAAAAAATACTCTACTTTCATGGATATCAAACAATTGTAAACACAACGCAGGTTTAAATATAGGTGTGCAACAATTATAGGCACCCCTATGAATTCATATGAGAAAAATATATTTGAAGTATATTCCCATTGATATATATATATATATATAATATATATATAAATATGAGGTAACACAGGCCAATTTCTGCTAGTCATACATAACAATAGGTAAGAGCAAGGAATATAGCCGTGATGTGCAGCAAAGGTTGTTGAGCTTCACAAAATAGAAAGTGGCTATAATAAAATAACACAAGCATTGCAATTGCCCATTTCCTCCATCAGGGCAATAATTAAGAAGTTCCAGTCTATTGAAAATCTTATGAATCAACATGGAATTGAACGTGTGTCTATATTGTCTCAACTCACTGTGAAGAGGATGGTTCTAGTGGCCAGTAAATCTCCAAGGATCACAGCTGGTGAATTGCAGAAGTTAGTTGTGTCTTGGAAACATAAAATCTCCAAAACTATAATCCAAAGTCTTCTACATCACCACAAGTTGTTTGGAAGGTTTTCAAGAAAAAAGCCTCTACTCTCATCCAAAAACAAACTCAAGCGTCTTCAGTTTGCCAGACACTACTGGAACTTCAAATGGGATCAGGTTCTATGGTCAGATGAAACAAAAATAGAGCTTTTTGGCCATAAATACAGGTCGTTTTGGTGCACACAGAGAGGAAGCCATATGGAAAGGTACCTCATGCCCATAGTTAAATATGGTGGGGGCTCTTTAAACTTTTGTTTTTTTAGGATACATGTTTTTTGTTAGGATACATGGCTTCAACAGATATTAAATGAGAACTTGACTGCCTCTGTCAGAAAGCTTATAATGGGCTGTGGTTGCAAAATCAAAACAAAAATGGTTTATTGAATACAAAATCAAGGTCTTGCCTTGACCATCCCAGTCCCCTGACTTGAAACTCTGTGGGGTGAACTGAAGAGGAGACCAGTGTGGACCTCGAAATTTGAAGATTGGAGAGATTCTGTATGGAGGAATGGTCTCAGATCCCTTGCCATGTATTCTCCAACTTCATCAGGCATTATAGGAGAAGAGTCAGAACTGTTTTCTTGGCTTTGACTATTATTGACAAAAAGGGTGCCAATAATTGTTGCACCCTACATTTAACAAAGATATATAATTTTTCATAAAAATGTGCTGTGTTTGAAATTGTTTGATATCCATGAGAGCAGAGTATTTTTGTGAATTCTTTTAACAAAAGATCAAAAAGATAAGCAATAAAGATAATGTATACATCTCATACTAAATTGTTTCAGAAACTAAAACTAATTCTAAGAAAATCAAAGGCAACCTGAGTAAACACAAAATAAAGTTTTTAAATCTTATTGTTATTTATTGAAGAATTTTTTTAATGCAATACCAACTGGGCCTGTGCAAAAATGTATTTGCCCCCATAGTTACTAATTCCCCAAACCTATGAAACTGCATTCATAATGGGGTTCAGCTGGACTAGACGCAACCAGGCCTGATTACTGCAAACCCTGTTCAATCAAATCAACACTTAAATAGAACTTTTTCAACAGTATGAAGTTTGCTTCAATAATGAAAAAATAAATAAATAAAAACTCAATAGTGTGTTTGCTCAGGTTGCCTTTGTTTTATGTTGCATTTTGTTTGAAGATCTAAAACTATTTATTATGAGATATACACAAACAGAAGAAGTCAGGATGGGGTGAATACTTTTTCACAGAACTGTTAATAGATAAAGAGAACCCTATGAAACAATTGAGACAATAATCTCTATATTTGGTCATTTATTTATTGAGGAAAATTATCCAATATTACATATCTGTGAGTGCCAAAAGTATGTGAACGTTTGATTTAAAAAAACAAGCCCAAATAAAGATACTATCATTGCCATGTTTCACAGATGGGACAGTTTCTTTTGCTGGAATGCAGTGTTTTCCTTTCTCCAAACATAATGCTTCTCGTTTAAACCAGAACACTCAATTTTGGTATCATCCATCTACAAAACAAATTTACAATGGCTTGTCCACATGACCATTGAGCTGCACCTGTGGGGCGGCTGTGGCGCAGTTGGTAGAGTGTGTTGTCCACTAATTGTAGGGTTGGCGGTTCGATTCCCCGGCCGGGTGACTCCACATGCTGAAGTGTCCTTGGGCAAGACACTGAACCCCAAGTTGCTCCCGATGGCAAGCTAGTGCCTTGCATGGCAGCTCTGCTACCGTGAGTGTGTGTGTGAATGGGTGAATGAGACACAGTGTAAAGTGCTTTGGATAAAGCGCTATATAAGTGCACATTTACAGATGGGCAGCAATGTTCTTTATGGCGAGCAATGGCTTTCTCCTTGCAAAACTACCATGTACACCATTGTTGTTCAGTGTTCTCCTCATGGTGGACTCATGAACATTAAGGCCTTTGCTTTGAAGCTACCCTAGGCCCCTTTGTGACCTTGCAGACTATTACACATCTTGCTTTTGGAGTGATCTTTGTTGGTTGATCACTCCTTGGGAGGGTAACAGTGGTTTTGAATTTCCTCCATTTGTACACAATCTCTCTGACTGTGGATTGGTGGAGTATAAACTATTTACAGATGTTCTATTATTATTATTATTATTATTATTATTATTATTATTAAATTATTTTTAAACCTTTCCAGTCTGATGAGCATCAACAACTCTTTTTCTGAGGTCCTCAGAAATCTCCTTTGTTTGTGCCATGAAACACTTCCAAACATGTGTTGTGAAGCTCAGAATTTGATAGACGCTGTTCTTTAAAAAAAACAGGGTGCTCACTGACACCTGATTGTCATCACATTGATTGAAAACACCTGACTGTAATTTCACCTTCAAATTAACTGCTAATCCTAGAGGTTCACATACTTTTGTCACTCACAAGTATATGTACTAAAGGATAATTTTCTTCAATAAAGAAATGACCAAGTATATTATTTTTGTCTCATTTGTTTAATTGGGTTTTCTTTGTCTACTTTTAGGACTTGTGTGAAAATGTGATGATGTTTTAAGTCATATTTATTTTCAATTCTAAAGGGTTCACAAACTTTGAAGCACCACTATACATAGGCTGGGTCGCTGTTTAAACATTCGCAATGACTTGTATCTGAAGGATAACATTGTGTTCCAAATATAAAAAAAGCAGATTTTTTGCTTAACTTTTGTGCAGGAATGTCGCTAAGGGGTGCCCAGGGGTGGCCAATGCCACTATAACATGAAGCATGTTCACTTGAAAGTATTTGAAACTGAACGATTTTGTAAATCTTGCTGTTATAGGCTAGGTTGAATAATAATAATGGAATGCTCACTACAACATCTCTAGGAAATTTCATAGTTCAAAGAATAAGAAAATTTAGTTAGGTAGCACAGAAGTGAATTATTTCCTGGCCCAATGACCACACTGAACAAACAAGTGAACCAACACTGAACAAAATGTTTGAAAAACAATATTCATTATTGGAAGCCTACATTTGGATTGCTTTAGGCTGTTATTAGCTACCCTTAGCTACAGATTTTGAATTCATAATGTTAGTGTAGCAGTGGATTGTGTAGTAGCCATGGACGTAACAAGTGCTGAGGAAAATAATGATGACCACCTTCAGAGAATTGGATTGAATATATTGAGTATACTACAGTCAGTCCACCAATTAGCTTACTAAAGTGGTGCTAAAATTTGCATCATAAGTAGCACAGTCTTCATTTTTAAAATAATGAAAAGTGTACCTAACAAAAGAGTTCCTATCACAAAACGTATTATACCAATAACCAGTATTGTTTTTATATTATACCACCTGTATGAAATATTCATTTGTTCGTCAAAAGCAACCACATGGAGGAAGAATGAACCGCAATCAGAACAGCCAGTATTTTGAGAGATTTAATTCAGTTTATGGACAAATTCAGATCTGAAGATTTCTCAAGAATACTACAGGTATGCACTGTATGACAAGTGTAAGAAACATAGAAAGCTCTCAAATGGATTGTTATTTAATGTTATTTATTTAATTTGTATCAAAATAAATTGAACATACATTATACAATTACAAATAGCATAATAAATTGTTCTCATACTCTACAATGTCTAGGTGTACTATAAATAAATTTGTTTAAGTAGTGTTTCATACTTTTTTTGAAATTCATGGATTCATTCTTTCAACACACAAATTAATTCCTATGCTTCCACAGGGCACAGAATGTCAACCAGTTTGGGGTCTGCGAGTGTGGATATTTAGCTGGTGTCACTTGAAAACACACTGTATGCCCGGAAATCAACTGATTATATATGTGACGCTCTTCTGGAAAATGGTGATGTGAAAATCAGACAGTTTTCACAGTAACCAGTACACCTTGTGTAGTTCTTATGAACAAGCTGCACAGTCAATTTTCTGAACTATCTATTACAGATATCTGACCATCACAGCCATACATCTATGGCATTTGGCAGACACCATTATCCAGAGTGACTTACAAAAGTGCTTTGAAGTCTTCATCAATAAATGCACCCTGACACTAGTTCACTAATCACAGACTAAAAATACTATAAGTCTAAGAACTCTCTCACACAACACAATTTATTTATTCAGTTATTTTTATTAAACTGCTCATTTAAGTTCTTCAGGAAGAGGTTGGTCTTAAGATGTTGTTTATAGTCTGCTAGTGAACCAGTCCTTTGGACAACTAGGGGAAATTCATTCTAGAACCTAGATGCTTTGAAGTAAGTGGGTGCTGGTTCGTTTTTGGCTTTGTAGGCAAGCATCGGTATTTTAAATCTGATGCAGGCAACTACAGGAAGCCTGTGGAAGGAACGTAGCAATGGGGTGGTGTGGGAGGCTCAAAACAAGTCATGCAGCTGCATTTTGGATCAGCTGCAGAGGTCGAATGGCACTCAGAGGCAGACCTGCCAAAAGCAAGTTGCAGTAATCCTGTCTCGAACTGAACAAGCACCTGAATGGCATGTGTGGATAGAAATGGATGAATGCTTCTGATCTTGTAAAGGAGAAATTGACATGAGCATGTCAGATTAGCACTGTGAGAAGAAAAAGACAGTTGATTGTCCATGGTTACCACAAGGTTGCGTTCAGTGACCGAAGGTGAGGTCAGAGTTTAAGTTTCATTACATTTCAGCTGATGAGCTGCCATCCATGATGAGGTGTCTGTAAGACATGCTGAGATCTGAGAAGAAAGTGTCTGAGGGAGGGAAGGAGAGGATGAGTTGAGAATCATCTCCATACCAGTTGTATGAAAGATCCATGTGTGCTTGTTCAATTTTCCAATCCAAATCCACTCCTTTCACTAAATTTTGGCTATAGGGATTTACCCATTTAACCACAAGAATATTAGTCATGCACTGATGTCAAGCAAGAAGATCTAGCATGCATTTGGCATTTCATTTCATCCAAAAGGTGTTCAGTGGGGTTGAGGTCAGGGCTCTCGAGTTCTTTCACAATGTCTACCATATCTTTCAGATATGGTTTTGCCTTGGAAAACCATATCTTCATGGAACTCGCTGTGTACTAGGGTATTGTCATGCTGGAACTGGTTTTGGGCCCCTTAGTTTCAGTAAGGGGAAACTTAATCCTACAACATAGATATTCTACACAATTGTGTGCTTCCAACTTTGTAGCAACAGCTTCGGGAAAGTATGGTGTGATGGTCAGGTGTCCATGTACTTTTGGCCATATACAGTATAAAAATGGACAGGAACCCCAGATTGTGACCGGTTTCATTCTTTGAAAACATTAAGAATCTTACTGGTCAGGACTCTATTCAAATAAACTATTTTTAACATTTAATAAATTATTTATTAAAATATAAATTTGAACAAATCCTAATGGCTGATTTCTGAACAAGCAACCTTTTTCATCAAATTTATTTTCCCAGCTATGGGGATGGGTTGGTATCAGGGTGGAAGCCCCTGAAGTATTTTCCAGTTTCAAATGCTTATTCCTAGATGGTTAACTTAACACACATACAGCACAGCTGATTAAAGCATATACGAGATAAAAACATTATTATAATGCAACTACTGTGAAAATGTTACTGTGAAAAGTCAGATAATGCTATTTTGCACAGTAATTTTGCCATATAAAAATAACATATCTAACTATCCCAAATGTCAAATAAATGTGCTTCTTAGTTACTGTGTAAGCACATGGATATAGAGGTGACAGCCAATACTGTAGGAGGAGGATAGGATAGGTCTGATTTTATAAGGATGAAATTACAAGTCATACACAATACAAGCTCAGTGATACACAGTCCAAAGCCAAGCCAGGAAAACCAGAACAGCAAGGCAGGGTCCTACAATTCCTGGTAAAAAATTATGGAATTCACCCGTGTTTTTTACTTTGTAGTAAATAAACAAGTCACATATATGACACAAAATAATTTTTGTTTAATAGCTGAACATGGAGTTGTGAAACATACCTCAAACAAGTTAAATGAAGTCATTTTTCAGGATGATAATGCATCATATGTTAAAGCTTTTCTTCAGAAAATGCATATCAACACAATGACATGGCCAGCAAACAGTCCAGACCTCAATCTGAAAATTTATAAAAATTTAAATTGAAAATTTATGGTGGAACTTTTAAAATATTGGTCCATGACGAGGCTCCATCCTGCAAAGCTGATCGTATTCCAATGTCTAGCAAACAGCATGGCATTAAATTTATACTAATATCTTTTAAATGGTAAGGCCTAGAAACAAAATTCTTTTTTCCTCTGATTCCTTGGATCAAGATGATTCAAATACATCATTTTCTTATGTCATAAAAATGTTCCTGCCATTTACAATTTTGAAGAACTTACTTCTTCAAACTCCTCCTAGACCGTTGCTCTGATTTTCACCAAAATCGGCTCAGAAAATTGTGAGACCATGCTGGCAAAAATATATCAAAAGCCTGTTTGATAAACCAAATTGTCCTCAAATAACATGTGGACGAATTCAATGGCAGTCGTGCCGAAATGGATGTGGTTATATCTTGAGAATACATTAGTGTATTCAGACCAAACCTAGTACCTGTCATTGGCATCATGACTTGAGGGTACCTGCATAGTTTCAGAACACCTTATTGTGAAAATTTATAATGCAATTTCAAAAAACGCTAATAGCTTTTGATTAATTTTATCCATTGTAAATACACCATGGTTGGCCAAACGGATATCTCCGGTTTCACTTATATTAAGAAAAAACATGGCTGCCAGCAGCCAATCAAATTTCAGCGGGTTATAACGTAAAATCCGAATGGCCTACCATTACGAAAAAAGACTTTGGACATCGTACAGATCTGGTCATTATAAATCGCACATTACACAGTATGAAAACAAAAGTGGCACTACAATAAGCAACTTTACCTTTTAGCTAATAACTCCACAATCATGTGTAATAGAATCAAAATTCTTGTTTCTTCTAAATCTTTGCTCTAAACCCTAACAAGTGTAAATCTCTCATTTATCTATAAAAAAGGTATCTGCTATTCTAGTTTTTTGAAAAATCTACTTTTTCAAACTTTTTCCAGACCGTTCATCTGATTCGCATGAAACCTGGCATGCATCATCCACAGATCCTCATGACAAAAAGTTAGTGAAAGAATTATGATTCATCAAAGCATTCAAAGATATAAATTGGTGAGGCCATGCCCATTTTACAAATACTGTATTTCTATATCTGCTGAATGCAATGTCAAAGCTTAACAGAACTTGATCGACAAAGACAAGAGGGTGCACAACAAATTACGCCCAGAGGGGGTGCTAAAATAATGCGTTGATAAGATCAACAATATATTATGGGTGCATAGTGCATAGATCTGTTTCAGCAACATTATTGAAAAAGATATACATTATTCAAGCAGAAGCTTTGCGAGTATGTTGTGGTGCCTTTAGACCCTCTCCAGTATCAGCAGTTCAGGTGGAAATGGGAGAGACACCAATGGAAATTCGCAGACTTAAGCTAACGATGGCATATTGGAACACTTTAAAAGGACACACTGAAACCCATCCAGTCAAAAATATATGGGTTTAGATGCACTGTACAAAAAGAGGCTAAGGATATAGGACTGACCAGAACAGACAAGAACAGATGTCCTACACTGGCAATTCCTATAATACCTCTGTGGTTATTTCAATTGCCTATAGCAGGCAATGCCACAAAGTCCAATGCCTCAAATTTTGGAAGAAATTAATAACAAAAAGTGATATGTTCCTAAGAATAAGATTGTACAAATATACATGGATCAAAATTAAAGTGTTCTGCACTTATATAGCGCTTTTTTAACCTTAGCGGTTCCAAAGCACTTTACACTGTGGCTCATTCACCCATTCATAGACTCATACACTCATAAGAAAAAGTGATATGTTCCTAAGAATAAGATGGCTGGGTACAAAATGTCATGAGTTGCTTGGCAGGATGCGAGCCGGTGCAAGCCGCAACTCACTTGAACATCTATTGTGTCCTGGTTAGATCTGCAATAGATTATGGTTGCATGGCTTACGGTTCAGTGTGTAAGATTGTTTTAAAGAAAACAGGTAATGCAGAATCACTTTGCAAGTGGAGATGGGTGAGATGCTGTTAAAACTGAGACGACAATAGCTATCTATGGTATATTGGGAATCATTAAAGGGGCATAACAAAACAATGTACATACAGCCAAGTCTGTGTTTGATGAATGCTGGGAACATTTACAGATGGATCAAAAGATCCAATTTCAGGGAAAACTGGAGTAGCCGTTTTTGTACCTAAATATCAGGTATCTATCAGAAAGAGAACAACAGACAACTTATCGGTATTTATGGTGGAATTAGCTGCAATTGTCATCGCGGTTCAGTTGGTGGAGGATATGAAAGTTGATAGAAGTGTTATATGTACAGACTCTCTGGCAGCACTGAAAAGCCTGCAATCTGGACAGCAAACCAGATATTATATTTAAAATCTTGCAAATATTGTATAGGCTAAGTAATCTAGGAATCTCCGTCACATTTCTTTTGGTTCCTGAGCATGTAGGAGTGGAGGGTAAAACTGGCAAAGAACTCACTTAAATGCTGTAATGTAGAGCTTACCATCCATACGAGTAAATCAGAGGCCAAGACTTGTATTCGTAAACTGATAAATAATGTCTTACAAAATCTATGGGAAAGAGAGGAAAAGGGGAGTGGGGAAAAAAGTGGGAACAGGAGAGTTAACTTCTGTAATACAAAGAAAGGATGAGTCAATAATTACCAGACTTTGTATAGGACACAAAGGGTTGAATGCCAATTTCAATAAAATCAGTAAGCAGCCCACAGGAATATACAGTAAGTGCAATGAACAAGAAACAATTTAACACATTCTTCTACACTGTACAGCAGTGGTTCTCAAACGTTTTACAGTGGTGTACCCCCCAGGCACTTAATATCCTTTTGTGTGCCTCCTCTCTCAAACTGTGTTGTCTGACAATGTCATCCTCTGTATTGTTGTTTTGTTGTTGTTGTTTTTATTGTGTTTTGTTTATTTTATTTTATTTTTTTTGGGGGGGGGGTCCCCCACAAGCATTACACCAGCTATATCAGCTATATCAGGAATAATTAAGTCCTCCACAATAGTACGGCGTTTTCCAGTCTTATTCACTCTGTGATGCACCATGTAGGATCCAGACCCTTCCTATTTAGGGTTTTTGCTGCTGTTATAAGGGTTTTACTACTCCTGAGTTGTCTTAAACATCTTTCAAAAAACTCTTGAGGTTTATTTAGCAAAAAGTAAATAACATGCTTTGTTTCTAAAAGTCTGCACAGAAATGCTGGTTTCATGCAGTTATGAAAGATTACGTTTGCACATATACACAGTGTGACTGGGGGTTTTCTTCACTGTCAGCATATGTAAAGCCCAAAGAAATATATTTCTCATCATATCTGTGCATCTTTGATGTTTTTTCTGCGAATTGCTGGTGAAGAAGTGGTGGTGTTTCAACTTTGGATACATTGCTGTTTGTATCAACGTGAACTGGGCTAATAGCAGTGGGTCTACTTACGTTTGCTACGGATGTGCTATTAATGGGACCTGGGCCACTGCTGAGGACTGTGGATCAGCGGCACTGGAAGTAGAGGTGCTTAGAGTGGTTGCGGGCCGAGTTCTTTAGTGCCACTTCTCCGTTTTAATGTCACGAGCTATTACTTAACTTCATCATATAGCTGTGTGCTGGTGATAAATGACATGCAGTAAGATGCGCATTGATGCATGACTGTG
Source organism: Ameiurus melas (assembly GCA_012411365.1). Lineage (NCBI taxonomy): Eukaryota > Metazoa > Chordata > Actinopteri > Siluriformes > Ictaluridae > Ameiurus > Ameiurus melas. The sequence goes on along the minus strand of CM022758.1, from coordinate 14,878,319 downwards.
AGTGGATGCAGTTTTGAACACAAAAGACAGGATAATTTTATTGGATATCATGTATTTGACCTTTAGAACATTGCACATTTGCTATTTGTACACTGGAGGGGGCACAAGTTTATTTTTTGGCCGTGAGAAAAACATGGATTAGAATGTTATTTGGTGAGGCAGAATTAAATTAACAATAAATCTCAGCATTTCGCTTCCATACCCCCTCCGTCACCTCGCGTACCCCCAGGGTACATAACGTACATAAATGTACATAAATAAATTAAAACAAATAAAAATGTTTGAAATATTAAAACATTTGTGTATCAATTCTTTCAATCATTTCATTAATAGTACATCTTTTTTGAAGAAAAACATTCAATCCAGTTTGGGTCATTTTGACCCCCTTAATGCATTTGTGAAGTTTTTTTTTTTGGTTCAAGCATTGTAGGGTTAAATATCAAAAATCTAAAAGGTGTACGTCATACCTGACACCTATTCGAACACTTTACAGTTGGTTGTGTGACTGTACATCATTCCCTTCGAATGCTGTTGAGCTTGAAATTATGGAATATTTTGTTTATGTGCCCGTTCATTAATGAAATACATGGCAATATATACACATGATTTAATGGCTTATTTAGGTAAATATCAAAAATCTAAAAAAAAAAAAAAAAAAAAAAAAAAAAGGGTGCTTAACAGCAGACACCTAGATGAACACTTTACAGATTTGACTGTAAGTCATTCCCTTCAAATGCTATTGAGCTTTAAATTATGGTATATAATTTAATAGTTTATTTTGTTAAATATCTAAAATGTAAAAGTTGTGCGTCATACCTCATACGAACACTTTACAGTTGGTTATATGACTGTAAGGCATTCCCTTCAAATGCTATTGAAGCTAAAATCGTCTGTTTACCTCTGCTTCTTCTTCTCCTTGCAGAGGTAAACTTTAACTCTAGGATGATGTAGCATGGGTGTCAAACGTACGACCCGCGGGCCAAAACCCAAAAACCCAAAACGATTTTTGAAAGTGGAAAAAAATAATATGCATAAAAGACACGAACTTGTCATTTTTAATAAAATGCTATTCCTAAATTATCCGCTAGGGGGTAATAGACGCACATCTCTGGGACTGAACAGCAGATGGCAGCAATGCGACGTCTGCTGTTTGTTATCACGGAGTAGTCTACTCTATTTTCTACTCGTCCCCACACCCTCATTAGACAAAATGTCTGCCACAAAGCAGAAAAGTGGATACAGAGTGTAGAATTTTCCATGAAAAATGGACCGCTTCCTATTTATTCACAGAGATGAATGGGTAATAGTTTAAAAAAAAGTGCAATTTAATGTTAGTCAACAGCTTCAGTACAAAAGAGTTTGGTTTGGTGGAATCCCATTGTTCATGCAATGCCATACATTTTAAAGTGAAATACTATATTTTTCAGTTCCAAATACCTGTGAAGTTTTTTTGCATTTGTACAAGCACTGTTAGCAGTTGTAATGCACATATATGTGAATGATAATCAGAAGCAAATTGCACATGTTTGTCTTAAGAAATCTGAGGTTGCTCATGATATATTTTATAAAAGGATATTTCATTAAATATAAATGTCTTTGCATGAAAACAAAGGTAAAAACATGGACTTCTTGTTATTTATAGGTGATTATACTACGATTTTACTGGCCCTGCCCACTTGACATCTAATTAGGCTGTATGTGCCCCCTGAACTAAAATGAGTTTGACGCCACTGATGTAGGGAGTGAGTTTAACCAGACAACCAATAACACATTGCTGTTAACTAAAATATTGCTATTCTAATATTCACACTAAAAAGCCGACGCACTTGGGTGTTGTAATAAAAAAATATATATACTATATATATAGATTCCTATTTTAATTAAAAATGTTCACATTCATCTTAACTGAGGGGCGGGACAGTGTGATTGCAGGGCGGGAAAGTCTGACTGAGGGGGACAAGCCCTGGTCCAATCTCAATCCGGACTGCAGAATCTCTCACTATCTTCAAAAAACAGCTAAAGACCCACCTCTTCCGTGAACACCTCCCTCTCCTAGAGGGAAGAGGGGAAGAAAAAACAAACCCACACACAACGCACTTACATTTACATTTACGTGTATTCACTTGGCAGACGCTTTTATCCAAAGCGATTTACAAATAAACAAGCGATATATCAAGCAGGGAACAATACAAGTAGTGCTACTATACAAGATCCATTAATTGAATATCAGAGGAAGCAAAGTGTACAGAGTAGAGGTGTAAGTGCGTTGTGGTGTGGTTTTCTTTCTAGGAGTTGGTTAGGTGTTCACGGAAAAGGTGGGTCTTTAGCTGTTTTTGAACAGAGTGAGAGATTACACCTCTTACACTTACATTACACTTACACCTCTACTCTGTGCACTTTGCTTCCTCTGGTATTCAATTAATGGATCTTGTATAGTAGCACTACTTGTATTGTTCTCTGCTTGATATATCGCTTTGCTTATTTGTAAGTCGCTTTGGATAAAAGCGTCTGCCAAGTGAATAAATGTAATGTAATGTAATGTAAATGATGTAGAGTAATAATTTAATATCCCATCCACACTTCATACAATCCAGTTGGTGGCGGTAATGCACCAAATTCTGGTTTATTGGCAACCCGCCATAAACACAAGAGGAAGAAGAGAAAAGAAGGAGATGACGACAATGTTAAGTCAGCTAAGCGAGGCAGCTCGCTAAGAAAATGGATGTAAAATGGATTATTTCAACCTGAAACTAACTGCGATTTGTATGGCGCTTTTACTTCGTACTACAGTTAACGGTAGGAGGTTTCTGTTTCTACAACACTTCATAGCTGTATGCGAAAACAGTAACACACGACAGATGTGCCTGCGTGAAGTTGCCCCCCCCCCCGGAGATATTAAAACAATCTTTATAGGTCATTCTGGGGTCACCCAGCCCCCCCGCTAAAAAAAGTAGATCATATTTTAATTAAAAGTGGAACATAAAAAGGCTTCAATGTTTCAGTTTAATCTTGATCAAATTTTCAAATAATTTTTTTTGAGATGCAGCTGTTATATACAGAGGCAAGAAAAAGTATATGAATAAATTTCTGCTTTCTGCATAAATTTGTCCTTAAAAGTGATCTGATCTTCATCGTTCATTTCTTTATTGAGAATAACCAAAAAAAAACTCATAGTGTCACAGTGCTTGTGGAAAAAGTATGTGAACCCTTGAGTTAATGACCTCAAAAAAGCTGCTTCTTTTTTCTTCTTTTTTGCACACCTGGAGTCTCGTTAAGAAAATTAGTTGTTCATTAGAAATGTTTAGCAGAAATGTTCAATAAAAATGAAACTTAAAAAAAAGGAAAAGAAAATGAGTTTCGAGGTGTGGACTACAGCTACTTTGACTGATAAAAACCCCTCAAATTTTTGGAGTTTGCTCTGCACAAGAAGCACGCGCTTATGTGAGCGATGCCTCGTAAAAAAGAGCTTTCAGAGGATCTACGATCAAGAATTGATGATTTACATGAAGCTGGAAGAGTCACAAAGTGATTTTAAAGACTTTAGAACTTCACCAGTCTACAGTTAGGCAAACATTCTACAAATGGGGACACTTTGGGACTGTTGCTACTCTACCAAGAAGTGGGCGCCCATTCAAAATGACACCAAGAGCACATCGAAGACTCCTCAATGAGGTAAAGAAACAACCCCGAATGACAGCCAAAGATTTGAAGGCATTATTGGAACTGGCTAACATCTCTGTTCGTGAGTCTACAATACGCAAAACATTGAACAAGCAGGGTATCTATGGCAGGACACCATGAAGGAAGCCACTGCTTACTAAAAAGAACATTGCTGCATGCCTGAAGTTTGCAAAAGAGCACATTGACACTCCACAGCAGTATGGGCAAAATGTTTTGTGGACTGATGAAACTAAGATTGAACTATTTGGAAAAACCACACAGCACTACATCTGGTGTAGAAAGTACAGAGCATATCATCATGAAAACATCACCAACCGTAAAGTATGGTGGAGGAAACATCATGATTTGGACCTGCTTTGCTGCATCAGGCCCTGGCCAGCTTGCAATCATTGAGGGGAAGATGAATTCCCAAGTATATCAGACAATTCTTCAGGATAATGTGAGAATGTCTGTATATCTGCTGAAACTGTGTAGAAGTTGGGTGATGCAACAGGACAACGACCCAAAACACCGGAGCAAGTCCACAACAGAATGGCTTCAGAAAAACAAAATCCGCCTTTTGGAGTGGCCGAGTCAGAGCCCAGACCTCAACCCAATGGAGATGTTATGGAATGACCTGAAGAGAGCCATACACATGAGACGTCCAAAGGATATGACTGAGCTAAAGCAGTTCTGCCAGGAAGAATGGGCTAAAATTCCTCCTGAATGATGTGCAGGTCTGATCCACAGCTACAGGAAGCGCCTGGTTGGGCACATTATATTTGTCAATACCCCTGACTTAGATCAGATCACATTTTATGACCAACTTATTCAGAAAACCATGAAATTCCAAAAGGTTCACATACTTTTTCTTGCCACTGTACATGTTCTATTCATATAGGAAACCGGAGTACCTGGGGGAAACCCACGAAGCACGGGGAGAACATGCAACTCCGCACACACACAGGGCCACGCTGGGAATTGAACCGCCAACCAAATTGTTGTATTAGTTCTGCCCAATGCTTGTTTAATGGCTCTGATCAATTTTTCCCTCTTGTCTCAGCTTCAAAATGGCTTGCTTTTTGCCCATGTGCATGTTGGTTTATCCCTTTTAACAGCAAATGTTGAAACCAAGGATGAAACCCAAGGCTCGAACCAAGAGTAGACATTCAGAGCTGTTCATTATTTAAAGTGTCGATTTAACAGGGTACATTGGGGCAACAATGTCATGTTCCAATATTTTTGAGCATTTGAAAAAGGGCTGAGTTCAAACAAAAGGTGCCATGTTCTAAATTGTTAAACACATCTACAGGTTGTCCCAAAAGTCTCCATACACAGGGGACTATGTTTGCCAGCACCATGTCGGTTGTGCCTTCGTCAGTGGATGTTTGTGGCGGTCACTTCTCGGTTGGTCTGCACCACTTCCTGTCTGTTTGAATTTTTAAGACATTTGGCAACAGTGTCGTGTGTGTGTGTGTGATGTGCTTGCTATAATTCCTGTTAAAGTCCATCGCAACCTTGCAACAGCTTCCCGATCCAGCCATGAGAATGATTTCAATACATTCTTCTTTTGTCAAAGGCAAAATCAATCATTTCTTCTATGGATGAAGATTTTTGGGTTACCCTGTAGATGTAAACATAAGAAAAATCAAAGTTGAAATTCTGATCCATCATCTCATATTTATCTTTTGGTCCAAATGTCAGTGTAGAGCAAAAAATTAAAACAAGAATGGACCTCGCTGTTCCAATACTTTTGGAGGGGACTGTGTATACATTTTTGTTATAAAAATGTTTATATTGTGTTTTTTACAGCCATAAGAGTCATTGGTCAGGATGCGACTGTGGTAGCAGGAGATGATGCACGATTATTCTGTCAGCTGGTCGACACAGCAGAGAAACTAACCAGCGTTACGTGGCAGAGACGAACAAAGGAAAGGCCAACAAACACGGATTTTTTGGTTGTCGCTTCAGACGGCAAAGAGGAACATATGAACGGATTGAAGGACAGAGTAAAATTCACAGGGGACATCCCAGGACTCAAGGGCTCAATTCTTCTAAGTAATATTACTGTTTCAGATGAAGGAATCTACACCTGCATCTTCAGCATATTTCCAAGTGGACCATTTAAAACAGAAATTCATCTCACAGTACAAGGTAAGATTTGTTATTGAAGTTGTGATAATTATGTTGAATTCAATTTTATTTATATAGCACTTTTTACAATAGACATAGTCTCAAAGCAGCTTTACAGAAATATTAAAATGGTATACAGATATTAAAGGTGCAAATTTATCCCAACTGAGCAAGCCACTGAGTGGCGACGGTGGAAAGGAAAAACTCCCTAAGATGTTTTAAGAGGAAGAAACCTTGAGAGGAACCCGACTCAGAAGGGAACCCATCCTCATCTGGGTAACAACAGATAGTGTGAAAAAGTTCATTATGGATTTATATGAAATCTGTAAGGTATTAGGATATGTGTTAGTCTTAAGCCATCCTGGCTTATTGCTGTTGCATGATGGGAAGAGCTGTCTGGGGTGTGGGAACTGGCAAGTGGCAAATTAAGTGAGAAAAACAACAAGATGGTGAAGGCCAACTCATGCGTTCTCTGAGACTTAAGGTATGAAGTCAGCCAACTGCACCATATGCCAGTCTTGGTATGTAAACGTTGTTCGTGACAGAGACAACATGGAAATTTTTGATCAACTGTTCAAGTTTCCAGATTTGCGTAGCATAAAACAATAGTAAAATAAAGTCAATCGGGTATATTTTATTATTCATTGGTGGTCTTTCTTCAGTTTTATTTGCATACTGCTTTTAGCAGTAGACATCGTCACAAAGCAGCTTTACACAAAAATACTTATTTAGATCCCTAAAGAAGTCGTCAGTGGCCTCAAAAAAATAAAATAAACAACTCCCAGAGACAACTCTCTCCTGAAGGCTTACATTCCCTCACGCAATCTGCGATCAATTAGCGACCGACACTTACTCGATCCTACTCGGTGTCGCTCAAGGTCCCTTTCAAGAACCTTCAAACTAACTGTTCCTCAGTGGTGGAATGAACTTTCAACCTCAATCCGGACCACAGAATCTCTCACCATCTTCAAAAAAAAACAGCTAAAGACACACTTCTTCCATCAACATCTAACCAACTCATTAAAAAAACAAAAAAACTGGCATGTAGCACTACTTGTATTGTCCCCTGCTTGATGTATCGCTTTGATTGTATTTTCTCATTTGTAAGTCACTTTGGATAAAAGTGTCTGCTAAATGTAAATGACATTTGACAGGGTGATTCTGGCAAATAAAATCACTGTTTGACACATCAAACTAAAATATTTTAATCGGTCATAGAAAATTCCAATTTGTGTATAGAGCCGTTTGGTGTCCTGTCATTGGCTAAATGATAAGCGGTGATCTAGCCTGCAGTGGACATCATATACCCTGATCAGGCATAACATTAAAACCAGCTGCCTACTATTGTGTAGGTCCTCCTTGTGCTGCCAAAACAGCTCTGACCCATCGAGGCATGGACTCCCCTAAGACCTCTGAAGGTGTGTTGGGGTATATGGCACCAAGACATTAGGAGCAGATCTTTTAAGTCCTGTAAGTTGTGAGGTGGGGCCTCCATGGATCAGACTTGTGTGTTCAACACGTCTCACAAATGCCCGATCAGTTTGAGATCTGGGGAATTTGGAAGCCAACTCAACACCCTGAACTATTTGTCATGTACATCAAACCATTCCTGAACAGTTTTGCAGTGTTGGAGGACACATTATCCTGCTGAAGGGGGCCACTGCCATTAGAGAATTCCGTTGCCATGAAGCGGTGTACTTAGTCTGCAATAATGTTTAAGTAGGCGGTATGGTTCAAAGTAACATCCACATGAATGCCAGGACCCAAGGTTCCCCAGAAGAACATTGCCCAGATCATCACACTGCTTCTGTTGCCTTGCCCTTTACTGACACCTTTCTATCATAGCCAGCATTAACTTTTTCAGCAATAAGATGAGTCCAAAAGTCTAGTATTAATACAGTTCTACCAAAAAAGTATTTTAAAATTGTTTTTCGGCCAAGTGCTTCCTGAATTTTTGGTTTTGGTTTCGGCCCAGAATTTTCCATTCGGTGCATTGCTAGTTTAAGGATTCTTAAAAGGATTGTTTAGTGAGTGAGTAAAATGTACAGCTTTCAAATTGAAATGGAATAAAGGGTGCCAAAAATCCCACTAATTGCATTAATTGGGGTTAAATATTTAGAGTTTGATACTGACTAATGAGGTCTGCAATGCCATCACTGTTTAACCAAAACAGCTGTGCTAAATCACTTGAGTGATCAGAGTTTATTCATATTAATGAATCCCATTATTGTATGTGGTTTTCTTAAACAGCAGTATTGATATTTTCATGTTTGTTAATGTTTTTGTTTGTTTTAGTTCCTCCTGTTGTTATTGTGAGTACGGATGTGCCTCCTGTTGCTGGTGACACTGAGGAGATTTTAGCAACCTGCACTGCATCCAATGCGAAGCCTGCAGCAGAAGTGTCATGGAATCTGGGTGATTTAAATTACACTCTGAAAGTACAAACTAACGTAATTGTGGACTCTGAAGGAAGACACACTGTTAAAAGCAGCCTGATTGGTGTAGCATCCAAAGATCTCAACCGGAAGAAGGTTCAGTGTTTGGTCTCACACCCTGGCCTAAAGGAGAAACTGAAACTGGATTACACATTGATCATTCACTGTAAGTTTCTTTTTTTCTTTTTTTTTCTCCCCATTTGTTTATTTATTCATTTTCATATGATTAATTAAACCCCACCCCCGCCCCCCAATCCTGTCTACTCAATAGCTGTTGCTGGTTATATAAAAATTATAAAACCCAAGATCAGGCACCATTTAAATAAAGTAAACATAGGAATATAAATAGCCAATTGGAGCCGAAGAGGGACACACACCCAAAGTCTCCATAAAACAGCAGTGCTTCACCCCTAGGGTTGTCCACAAAGTGGACCTAGAGTAAGCTAAACAAAAAAATAATTCCAGTAAGAGAATTTTCCCCTGCTGACTTCAAATCTAATAAATAGTCTGCGCACTTTATGTGTCTTAATGTCCTTACCTTCTAAAGACTTATAACTAATATTATACAGTGTGGCATAAAATAATAATAATAATAATTAAAAAAAAGAAAATAACTAATAAAATAAAATAAACTCTAACCCAGTCAGAGCGTCTGTCACGGTTCCCCCTTGTAGCAGCATGCGAGCGCGTCTGTGGTGACATTTGGACATGTGCTTTTGTTTTTGTTTCTGTCATTGGCTGGGAGGGCACGTGTGTCTTTTTGTTTATGTTCGTCATGTCCCCGCCCCGTTTCTGTCATAGGTTGGATCCCCACATGGGTCTGTATTGCTTTCAGCTGGAAGCTGTTTAAGTTAATTCATGCCAACTTATATACTAACGTTAATTAAACGTTGTATCATGTTCCTTGTTAGTTATAGTTCACGCTGGGTTATCCGCTCCCAGATCATTGTCTTAGCTCACGTTTATGCTTATGTTTGTTTCTCGACCCTGTTTTCCGTGCCACGTTACTGATATCTGCCTTGCCCCAAGTTTGTCTGTTTGCCGTTCGCCTGACCTTCGCCTGTTTTCTGACTACGCCTTTGGATTACGTTTTGGATTTGTCTGCCTGCCTCTTTATAAATAAACTACACTCGTTCTTATGTGCGCTTACCTCCTTCCTTCATCCGCTCTGTCACGAGTAGTGACAGAATTAACCGATTCCACCATGGAGGTAGCAGAGAACGGCAAGGACACCGAACCCAAAACCGCACGTCCAAGATTCCCGCCTTGGATTCCATGAGCTTCGCACAGAGGTATTCCGTGGACATGCCAGAGCCTTATGATGGCTACTTTTACCCGGATTAGTTTTTGTTGGACTGTCAGCATTATTTTTCCAGCCTATGCGACCTGAAGCCGACTGAAGGACGATTCATTCTGTTCATCATGTCTCGCCTTGTTGGCGCAGCTCGCGCATGGGCACAGCGAGTGGCAGCCAAGGAATCCCGGATGCTGGAGGATATTTGGCAGTTTTTGGACGTGTTTTTGGAGAAGTTCGGGGAACCAGGACAGAACTATGATCAGTGGCTGGAGGATGTGAACATGGCGGAGCGGCCATTCCACAGGTATTATGAGCAGGTGAGCACTCCAGAGGAGATGGACAGGACTCTCACTGCTCATCCAGGGAAGCTAGTTCTGCTCATCTCCAAGTTTCCAGTACAAGCTAAGTCTCCAGCCCCTGCCATGTCTCAGGTCCATGTCCCGGTCCAGGCCAAGCCACAGGTCCAAGTTACCGCGCATCCTGCTAAGCAGAATCCATTCATCTCCAAGTCTGCCGACCCAATTCACAAAATTCCGCTCACAGCCAAGTTCCAAGTTCAAGCCCAAGTCACACTTCCAGTTCAAGCTCCAGTCACAGCCAAGCCTCATGTTCCAGTTGTAATCACTCAGAGTAAGAAGGAAATGGTGGAAAAAATTAGCAGAATGCAGTTGGAGTTGGAGAGTTTGAGCAGCACTCTGTCTGAAATGGAGAAGAAATGCATCGAAGCTACTAAAGAATGCTCATCCGTGGAGTTGCAACTAAAGGAAACACAGGTTTTGCTGCAAGAAGAGACACTCCGGAAACGGGTTATGAGCATGCGGCTTGTTCGACTAGAGGACGAACGAAACCAACTAAAGCAGCTTCTGGAGGAGGAGAAGGATAGAAGGAAAAGTGCAGAGACCCAGCTTCACCAAGTCCAGACACAGTCTCAAGCTCACGACGCCCAAGTCCAGGCTCAGTCTCAAGCTCACGACGCCCAAGTCCAGGCTCAGTCTCAAGCTCACGATGCCCAAGTCCAGGCTCAGTCTCAAGCTCACGACGCCCAAGTCCAGGCTCAGTCTCAAGCTCACGACATCCCAGTCACAGCCAAGCCTCACGTTCCCTTGGTAATCGCTCAGAGTAAAAAGGATGTCAAGTCTAGCAAGCTGCAGCTAGAAGTGGAGCGTTTACGTAGTGCATTGGCTGGAAAGGAGTCGCGCCGACAGGAGGGGGAGTCTGGGGTCGGGGCTGAGACCGGCTCCCACCCTCCCTCCCGGTTTATGATGCTCGCTCAGCCTCCACGTCCTGCTGCGGACGCTGCTCAGCCTCCCTGTTGTTCTGAGGATGCCGCTCGGCCTCCCTGTTGTTCTGCTGAGGACGCTTCGGCCTCCCTGCTGTTCTGCTGAGGACGCGTCGGCCTCCCCTGCTGTTCTGCTGAGGAGGGCCGCTCGGCCTCCCTGCTGTTTCTGCTGAGGGACGCTCGGCCTCCCTGCTGTTCTGCTGAGGGCGCCGCTCGGCCTCCCCTGCTGTTCTGCTGAGGCGCCGCTCGGCCTCCCTGCTGTTCTGCTGAGGACGCCGCTCGGCCTCCCTGCTGTTCTGCTGAGGACGCCGCTCGGCCTCCCTGCTGTTCTGCTGAGGACGCCGCTCGGCCTCCCTGCTGTTCTGCTGAGGACGCCGCTCGGCCTCCCTGCTGTTCTGCTGAGGACGCCGCTCGGCCTCCCTGCTGTTCTGCTGAGGACGCCGCTCGGCCTCCCTGCTGTTCTGCTGAGGACGCCGCTCGGCCTCCCTGCTGTTCTGCTGAGGACGCCGCTCGGCCTCCCTGCTGTTCTGCGCGAGGACGCCGCTCGGCCTCCCTGTCTGTTCTGCTGAAGGACGCCGCTCGGCCTCCCCTGCTGTTCTGCTGAGGACGCCTTCGGCCTCCCTGCTGTTCTGCTAGGGCGCCCCGCTCGGCCTCCCTGCTGTTCTGCTGAGGACGCCGCTCGGCCTCCCTGCTGTTCTGCTGAGGACGCCGCTCGGCCTCCCTGCTGTTCTGCTGAGGACGCCGCTCGGCCTCCCTGCTGTTCTGCTGAGGACGCCGCTCGGCTGAGGACGCCGCTCGGCCTCCCTGCTCGGCTGAGGACGCCGCTCGGCCTTCCTTTATCCGGGTTATCCGGGTTATCCGCTCCCAGATCATTGTCTTAGCTCACGTTCATGTTTATGCTTATGTTTGTTTCTCGACACTGTTTTCCGTGCCACGTTACTGATATCTGCCTTGCCCCAAGTTTATGTCTGTTTGCCGTTCGCCTGACCTTCGCCTGTTTTCTGACTACGCCTTTAGATTACGTTTTGGATTTGTCTGCCTGCCTCTTTATAAATAAACTACACTCGTTCTTATGTGCGCTTACCTCCTTCCTTTATCCGCTCTGTCACGAGTAGTGACAGCGTCAAAACAGAGAAGCACATTAATACAGAAGTAGATTTAAAAGGAGTGAGTCCACAAATTGTAGATGAAGTAATGCACCGACGAATATCTTCAATAAGAATCCGAATTCTGTAGAGCTGGAAGGCCGAGTGCAAAAAAAGAATAAAATCAAAAATAAAATAAATAAAGAACTACACTCTGTAGGTGATTCAGTTCACCCTGGTATTAAGAGTTTAATGTAGTTTCCTGCTTCCTCTGCTGAAATAAACTCCTTCTGGACAGTGGGCCATTCTTGATGAACAAATTTATTGTTCTGCACGTAGGAGAATGTGAAACACATCATTGTGTAGAGCACTAAAGCGCTTCTGTGTCACTCTGTTTAGGTAGGGCTAAATTCCACTGCACCACACATTAGCACATATTCAATGGTGTTCTGGTTAATGTAGATCAACCAAAGTGAAAATGGATCAACATGTTAATGAAAGACATTTAAACTAAAAAGTTCAACTCAAAAATTCATTCCAAAATAAATCTTGGACACTACTGAAGATCGTATGTCAATTATAAAGATTAATATGGAAGTTCTCAGGGTGGATTTTTCCTCTAAAGCAGGGGTCCCCAACCCCCAGGCCGTGTGTCATTTAGTACCGGGCCGCACAGAAAGAATAAATAATTTACATTATTTCCGTTTTATTAATTATCTGAGTCTGAACAATGTTTTATTTTGACTGGGTTTTCATCCGTCTATGACTCAAAAGTCAAGTTTCTGGTGATAATCAGACCAGCAGGTAATGTTTTCATGAATGCACAGAGATGGTCCCGTTATGACTCCGAACCCATGCAGTGTCCATTTACAGTGTAACATTTACACTGTAAAGCCGCTATATCGGCCTTACGGGGATTTGGCAGAGACGACCAAGCGGGTATATCGTCCTTACGGGAATAGGTCAAAGACGGACAAGCCGGTTTTTCGGCCATACAGGGTAAGAGGGTTAAAGGCCGGTCCGTGAAAATATTGTCTGATATTAAAAATATTGTCTGATATTATCTGTAGTGCAAAAAAGGTTGAGGGCCATTGCTCTAAAGCAGCGGATAAATACAACAAAATAAAATGATACAACCGGCATAAAAATTGGGGTATTTTTTAAATATAATAATAAACGTGAATTCAATGTGAAATCGCAGCTTTATTAGCAGCGTCCTGGTAACATTACACCAACAACATAGCATGAGTAACTTCCGCTCTACCCCTTAACGTATCACGTGACCAAGTAACATATCACGTGACCGAGACAAGCGCCTTGACTTGCGTCAAGAGCGAGTCGTAGACTGATGTAACGGAGAGAATCCGGTCATTTTTCACAATAAAACATCGTTCAGACTCCGATAATAAATAAAACGGAAATAATGAAAGTTATTTATTCTTTTTGTGCGGCCCGGTACCAAATGACCCACGGACCGGTACCGGTCCGCGGCCCAGGGGTTGGGGACCCCTGCTCTAAAGCACAGTTCAATACAGTACAGTTTGTCTTGTCAAACTGGTTATGTATTTTGACTTTTTTGCCCTGCTGGCATTGTCAACATTACACTCAATTCTGTTTAATTAACATTACATTGTGATTTTCCATATTGATTTCTTTTTTCTTCTCCCAGATCCTCCTCAGGTGGTTTATATTATTTCAGTGGGTGGTCAAGGGGAAACACGTGAATTTCAATATGAAGCAGACGCTAATCCAAAACCAACAAATTTCACCTGGAGCAGGTAATGCAGCTGAGTCTTCTTGTGTCTGTTTACCATAAAAGGCTTTTTAAATATTTACATGAGCAATATTATATGGCTTATCAAATTTAACGACAAAGCCGCACTTGTTCTGTCATGTGATTAATGTGGAAACTGTTGAGACAAGCCAGGTGCCTGTCTACAGGTTTCTGTTTGATGTTTCTCAGACTGCCATCAATGTTGTTCCTAAATTTATGTGGCTTCAGCTGTAGTAATAATTAAAGCTAACTTTGTCTTTATATATTTTTTATTATATTGTTAGATTGAGTTTATCCTGATGTTATTTTGAAACAGTATGTTAATAACTTAATCTATGTTAATTATTTGATCTGAGCCCAGTATAATCTTAGTCAGACCTCTCTCTCACTCACTGATCTTTTCTGTAAAGTTACTGGGGAATCTCTATAAAAAATATAATAAATTCTAATGGGCTCTTTTCACAAAAACGTATATAGACGCAGAGTAAAATGATTTCCAGTAAACCTTGTATCCTTTTACCACAATGATATTTTATCACTGTTAAAATTAGCATTGTTTTTTGCTAATGTTAGCTGTCTGTATTTCTAGGTGATTAAGAACTTAGTTAATACCCATAGTGAGAATGATGAGTGTTTTTCTTTGTTCAATGTTAAATGTAGTCAAAAGTGAGGTGGTGGTTTTTGCTAGATGCTACCATTCAGTGAGCAGGAACAAAGAGCAACACAAACCTGAAGCTAAACTCCATTTAAAAGTATTAGAGTGGCTTTGTTCAAATAGCAAATGATTTGTACTTGCTGTATTTTTTGTTTTTTGGTAAACTAAATACTTTAGTGGCACTTACTGTATGTTCAATTCTTCAGTTCAGAGTTTTCTGTAACACTTCTCGTAAGTGGTTTTTGACTCAACTAAAGTTAACTTATGAAGGCTACTTCAAGCAAAAGAAAGTTGGAAAATGGAAGAAAATGGAAAGTTCCACATCTTTGGCAAATAGAACAAAACGATTTAAACGCTAATATATGCCTCAAGACATTGCAAATATTATTAGCTAAAACATGAAATGCAAAATAAACAATTTGAAGGCAGTTACCCACAGCATAATGTTTATATGTGTAGTATGGTGTGAAGACAACCACACAAACTTTATTTAACAGATAAATTCCCTTCTAGACACTTTCCCGTGAAGGAACCTCTTTCCAGAGGTGTTAACAACAGACTGATTATTCAGATGACCCCTGCCAGTAACGGCCTTTACTATTGTGTGGTGTCTAACCAATACGGAAGCTGTAGGTTCTCTCGTAGATGTTAAACAATGTGAGTATGTATATAATCTGTAATTCATTGGAACAGTGAATAAATGATCTTATTTGCAAGTTAGTTGAATCCATTATGCATGTTCACTTATGTGGTTCACTTAATAGATACTATACACACAAGTAGTCCCCGCCTACATTTATTCAACTTCTTAGTCATAATGTTCCAGTTATCATCAAGTGTACTGGAGTGCAGAGTCAATGAAAACTAAAAATGGTCACTTCCATTTAATTTGCTCTGCACTGTGATTTATAGAGCATTAAACATTCTTGAAAGAGGTACATATAGATGTTGACCTCAGTGACATTAAACAGTTTCCACCAGGGCTTCTGTTTAAATCCAGATGAAATGTGTTTTAAACTGTGAGCTAACTGTAATACTTTCTCAATGGCATTGCAGCTACAGAATGTACATCCTTCTGGACTTTGGTCATCGTGGCCCTCTTAGCTGGGGTGTCTGGTTTTCTCATTTGGAAATTTAATTTGCATCAATCCGTTTTTAAAAGACTGAGGTGAGTTCCTCTGTGGTCATTTTACCAATCTGTTGTTGAGAGCAGATCATAAGCATATGAAGAGTTTCATAGGTGAGTTGCTTATTTTCTGTTTTCACTCAGGTGTTTTCGGGGTGATCCTGTGCCCACAGTATCTTCAGACCTGGATGAGGTTGTTCATTAAATCCAAGATGTTTCTTTTGGCTAGGCGAGTTGATGGTTCAGACCTCTCTAGTGGGACCATACCTTGCCGTGGTGGAGGGGCTTATTCTTCTTAAACTGTCCTGGAACTACTACAGTTAAGAGGAAACCAAATGGTCCCATAGGTTTTGTGACATAACAGTCCAGTTTGGGTCTCCCTACTGCCACATATCAATATTAAAGGTGGCCATAACAACATAAGGTTCTGTAGACTTGTCTGCAGTCATGAACACGGTTTCCAATAGAACTACAAACAGTTCTAAAAGATCCCTGCGATGAGAGGATGACACCCAGGCATCAGAACCAAGAGGACATCATGAACACTTCTTTTAATATTTTTTTCAAGAGACTACATCTGGATGTTTGTTACACAACCTCATTTAATCACATCTTACTGCAGAACTGGATGAAGCCCATTATGGCAGACAAGTGACTCTCCAGACACCAGTTAATGTAGATAAGGTTAAAATCGTCTAGAATTCTGGTAAGTTTAGACTGATTTGAGTTGATGACACCCGCTAGGCCTTTCTCACTGTACAGATAAAGTATTGGGTAAAATAGGCAGTGCTAGCTCAGTGGTTGAGATGTTGGACTACTGATCGGAAGGTTGTTGTTTCAGTTTTCGGCACTGCTGAGCTGCCACAGCTGGGCCCTCGAGCAAGTCCCTTAACCCTCAACTGCTCAGTCGTGTAAACATCCAAGACTTCATTATTTGTTCAGTACAGTTTTCAGTTAAACCTGCTTCATGTAAGGAAACTGGGTGATTTAATGTTTGGGCTGATTAAAAAAAAATACATTTGTCATTTGGCAAACACCCTTATCCAGAGTGACTTACATTTGTCTCACTTTTCATACAACTGAGCAGTTCAGGGTTAAGGGCCTTACTCAAGGCCCCAGCAGTGGTCAGCTTGGCAGTGGCGGGAACTGAAATAATGACCTTCCGATCAGTAGTCCAACATGATTTTTCTTTTATTTGTTTACTAGCTTCATCCTAATTATTATGTAAATGAAATATTGACTATAGCTTGTTGACTTTACCCACAGTAAGACTACATAGATTATTTAGATGGGAGAACGATGAAACTGGTATACTGTGGACTGACCCAGACATACAGTTGAATATATATGGACTCTGATGTCGTTTGATCTGTAAAAACGTTATTAAGCAGTAGTCACACCGAACATTTGCCTTGCTTGCTATGGTTTGACACACAACTAAATGTTTGACAAATGTAGGTTGTTTTGTCATGTGTAGGTTGCAGATATGTATTTTTTTTGTGTGCCTGTGGCTTCTCGTTAATACATTGACTGCATTTGGCAGAGGCCCTTATCCAGAGCAACTTACATTTATTACATTCATTCATATATCTGACCAATTGAGGGTTAACGGTCAAAGGTGGGGAACAGTGTTAGCTTGGCAGTGCTGGGGTTTGAACTCCTGATCAGTAACCCAGAACCTTTAACCACTAAACCACCAATGCCCCAGAAGTAGTGTTGAAAGCTCTGTCCTCTATAAAGTATTTACACCCCTTGCCATTTTTCCTATTTTGTTGCATTACAGCCTGTTATTTAAATGGATTTTTATTTGGATTTCATGTAATTTTACTACACAAAATAGTCCAAATTGAAGTGAAATAAATCAACTTTTTTTATTATTATTTTTTTATTTTTTTATTAAAAACTGAAAAGTGGTGCACGCAAATGTATTCACCCTCTTTGATATGAAGCCACTAAATACTGGTACCGCCAGTTACCTTCAGAAGTCACATAATTAGTTCAATAAAGTCCACCTTTGTTCATCCTAAGTGCCACATTATCTCAGAATATACACACCTGTTCTGAAAGGTGCTAGAGTTTGCAGCACCACTGAGCAAGAGGCACCACCAAGCAAGCAGCAGCAAGGAGCTCTCCAAACAAACAAAAAATCCAAAATTTTGAACATCCCACTGAGCAATGTTAAATCCATTATTTTAAAAATGAAAAGAATATGGCCCCATAACAAACCTGCCAAGAAAGGATCACCCACCAAAACCAGGCAAGGCGGGCATTAACCAGAGATGCAACAATTAGACCAAAGATAAACCTGAAGGAGCTGCAGAGCTCCACAGCGGAGCTTGGTGTATCTATCAAAGAACCACTTTAACCCGTACACTCCATAGAGCTGGACTTTATGGAAGAGTGGCCAGAAAAAAGCCATTGGTTAAAGAAAAAAAATAAGCAAACCTCTTTGCTGTTCACCAGAAGGCATGTGGGAGACTACCTAAATATATGGTAGAAGGTACTCTAGTCAGATGATACTGAAATTTAGCTTTTTGGCCACCAAGGAAAACGCTACAGTATGTATGGTGCAAACCCAACACCTCTCATCACTGTGAGAACTCCATCCCCACAGTGAAGTCAAGTTTTCTGTTTGTCATTTCTTATTTTTCACAATAAAAAATATTTTGCATCTTCAAAGTGGTAGGCATGTTTTGTAAATCAAATGATACAAACCCCCCAAGAAATAAGTTTTTATTCCAGGTTGCAACAAAACAAGAAAAATGCCAACCATAGGGGTAAATACTTTCACAAAACACTGTAGATACAGTGTTTCAGCGCGTATGAATAGTGTTGATGTGGTGTCACCCTTGACTGGTTTTTGGAGGTGTATCAAGATTTTATTACACATATGATTAGCTCAGAAAGACACTCTGTCTTAAATTTATTTTTGTGTGTTTTGGGGTGGGGGTTGAAGTGTGTGTATTTATTTATTTATTTTTGTCAGTCAATTAAAGTTTTTGCCCCTGTAATTATGCAGCTTTTTGTCCTTGTCTCTCTTTTACATGGCACATTTAATTAAATGAAACAAAATCAAAATAAGTTGGCTGAGGGACGTGTAGGCTGGGAATGTACTACGAATCTATTTCCTTTATTGGTCAGAAAAAAGGCAACACAAAGATATTGAACCTTTGCTCAGTGCATGTAGGAAGTGCAGATATTACCCAAGCACAGAAAACAAAATATGATTGATTCAGATGAATATATACATAACTAGTTTACAGTGATTTACAAATGTATGTACCATATGTGACACTGCGGGTGTCTGCGTGGAGTGAAACATAACCATGTGGAGTGGGACGTCACTGGCTTTTTTTTCTTTTTTTTCTTTGAGGAAATTTAGATTTTCACCAAATCGAACTAATTAATTCCGATTACAGATTCAGGAAAAAACTATATTGTAAACTGCATGGTCTGTAGTCTTCATGTACATGCAGGTTACATGTAATCTGACCCAAAGTTATGCACATGCTATAACCGGTCAACTTTACCATAACAGCAGAAAGCAGTCTGATCAGCACGCTCAGCTTTTTTAATCACGCTGTATCAGAGTTTCTCAACCTTTTGTAACTAAAACAACCCCAAGCCTCTTCTATCATGTGGCACACCCCCTCCGCCCATATTGGAGTAGACCATGTATAATGATTATCTACTCTATATAAAATCTGTCATATATAAGAGTATCTCACAAAAGTGAGTACACCCCTCACATTTTGTATGAATTCATACAGCCAAGCATGGTGGTGCGAGTGTCATGGTCTGAGCGCTGCATGAGTGCTGCCGGCACTGGGGAGCTCCAGTTCATTGAGGGAACCATGAATACCAACATGTACTGTGACATACTGAAGCAGAGCATGATCAGTATGCAGAATTCCACGCATGATACACGACCCAAACACACCTCCAAGACGACCACTGTCTTGCTAAAGAAGCTGTGGGTGAAAGTGATTCATTGGCCTAGCATGTCTCCTAAACCCTATTGAGCATCTGTGGGGCATCCTCAAACGGAAGGTGGAGGAGGCACAATGTCTCTAACATCCACCCGGCTCCGTGATATCATCATGGAGGAGTGGAAGAGCACTCCAGTGGCAAGCTGTGAAGCTCTGGTGCACTCTATGCCCAAGAGGGTTAAGGCAGTGCTGGAAAATAATGGTAGCCACACAAAATATTGACACTTTGGGCCCAATTTGGACATTTTCACTTAGGGGTGTACTCACTTTTGTTGCCAGTGGTTTAGACATTAATGGCTGTGTGTTGAGTTATTTTGAGGGGAAGCAAATTTACACTGTTACACGAGCTGTACACTCACTACTTTACATTGTAGCAAAGTGTCATTTCTTCAGTGATGTCACATGAAAAGATATCATCAAATATTTACAAAAATGTAAGGGGTGTACTCACTTTTGTGAGATTAGTGGACAAACCCACTCTACCGCCTTAGCCACAGCCAACCCTTTCAAATGGGCACACAACACAAGACACTGAGCAATACTGTAGAGGAAAAGTCATATGATGTGGCAAGTCTAGTCTGATGATGGCCTTTTCCCATTAGTCCCATTTATAAACTATACTAGAGAATAGTATTGTCAAATGTGCTGGGTTGGGTGATTTCCTGTTCCTTCTTTTCATTTGAGTTTTCATTTTAATCAATTTTATTTTCCTCTTTTATTATTGTGATCAGGTCCTGCTATAATTGAATAATACGATACTGAGGTGTTGTCTAGACAAGTAAAACCACAAAGAACTAGACATCCAATTATCCTGCTGTTGGGTGTCTTAACTGGGATAAGATGTGCTATGTGTGGAGCATTAGAACATTTTGTAAAATTAAAAATAAAATGGCCTAGAAAAGACGTGATCAAAACAAAATTACCTACAAAATCAATTGAGGAACTAGAACATGGAAAATATTCTAATTTCAAATATTTTTTTAAACATCCAGTGTAACCTCTTTCTCACAGTTACTGTTTTTTATGCTTGCCTAGATCTACTGACTCCCTGTCTCCTAAGCAGTAGTGTTTCAGCAGAAAGATTCTACAGATCTGCACCACACTTAAAAAAATTTTTATCACACTCCCACCGTTTCATTCAGCTGACTAAAGCTGATTAATGCTGGGAGGTTGGAACTCAGAATTAAGCCATTTTCAACCTCCATGTGTTGAAGCTACAAAGTGAGAAATAACCAAAGAGGGCTCCATGTTCGTGTTTTGTTAACAACAGCCAGCTAGCTAACTGTGATAAGTGAAGTATGTTTACTTCCTGAAAACAGTAAACTGTATAATTAGTGTTATAGGTTTAACACATGAATATATCTGTATGTTGATTGATGTAAAACAAATACATATACTATATACAGTATAACTCATTTAAATGGAAGAAGTACTACTTTGTTTACTGTAGATGTTGTGGGCAGACATGTTGATTTGATGTCACTTGCTGAACTCAGGGTTGAGGACCTGGTATGAGTTGAGGGGTTTATTTGGTTTTCCCTGGTTGGGGGTCAGAAATTTTGAGTTATGAGTTTTAGTCAAATGAAGTGTAAGGAATGCGAAACTGCTGACATGCCTGCAGCGCCTGCCCGGCAGCTGCCTGAGACACAGGATAGGAAACAGGAAGATTCTTTGGTCCAAAGCAAAAGCCTTTAAGGCAGCAAAAGGAGAGGTGTTTTATGTTGCTTTTCTTTAATATTTGTCAATACTTGGGTTTTACAATGTATAATGAAACATATTTACGAGGAAATAGGAAATTAAATTTGATTTGCTTGGCACTTTTAACAGTGTAGCAAAAGGGGTTTTAGATTCTGGTTTGGAAGTGGATTTAGATCTAGTTTTAGTTTCTGTCTGTGTGGAGTTTTACCTGTAGGTGTAAGTGGGTCGGCTAGTCAAGATTTCCCCTAGAATTGTGTCCACCATGGTGCCCTTGAGTGGACTGACTTCTTGCTTATTGTTCAAAATGATGTGTGTGTGTGTGTGTGTGTGTGTGAGAATTTCAGCTTTCCTGATATTTACAACTGGATTTGTTAAACAACTTTAAACACGGCTTCTTTTGTGGCAGATCTTCCCATTCTTTTGTTGAGCAAAAGTATTGGAACAAATAGTCTTAAATAACATTTACTATTCTGTTGTATATGCCATGCATCCAATAACTGCATCAAGCTGGTGACCAACTGACATCACCAAACTGTTGCATTCTTTTAGTGTGATGCTTTTCCAGGCTTTTACTGCAACTTCCTTTAGTTATTGTTTGTATTCTCCTTTTGCTCTCCTCCTGAAAGGCATGCTCAAGTGGGTTAAGTTCTGGTGATTGACGTGGCCAGTCTAAAATCTTCCACTATAAATATTTCTAAACTATTTCTAAAATTTTCCCCATGAAGTTGTTGTATTGGCAGTGTGTTTAGGGTCATTGTCTTGGTGCATGATGAAGTTCCTCTAATTTAGATTGGATGCATTTCGCTGTAAATAGGCAGACAGATTGTTTCTGTAGACATCTGAATTCATTCTGCTGCTACCATCATGAGTTAAATAATCAATGAAGATTAGTGAGCCTGTTCCAGATGCAGCCATGCAACCAAGCCATGACACTACCTCCACCATGTTTTACAGATACGCTTATGTTTTTGGATCAAATCCTTTCTTTCTTTCTCTATACTTTGCGCCTTTCCATCACTTTGGTAGAGGTTAATCTTGGTTCCAGAACTTTTGTGGCTTTTGTTTCCAAAGCTTGGTAACACAAAGTTAAAAATTTGTATGCAAAACAAATGCAAATTTTGTCATGGTTTACGACGCCAAATTGTGTGCTTTGTTTAGCAACCAAATTATATAGAAATTTTAATTTTATCACCTGCCAGTTACAGGTGGCTATTTAGTCGTCGTCCGTCTGGGAATCTTTCTTTTCCCTACTGTATTAGCCATTTGTTGCTTTAGTATTTGGTGAGTGCTGTATCAGCCATTGGATTCTCTGGTATATGGTGTGTCCTGCATCAGACTGATAAATATAGACTGGCAGTTGTGATGTGATAAGGCAAGGCCAAAGGTGTGTGCGTCTGTATCCTCAGACATCCGCAGAGACCTGGTGCAAAGACTAGTTTGAAAAAATAATGTTCAGCAGTTCTGGATATATGAAAGGGGGAATAATTAGATATGTTTAAATAGTTTACATCCTACACCTGGAGATAAGGCATAAAAATAACTCGGGGTTAATAATTAATAATCAGTGTTCAGACTTGTAGTATATGGTGAGTTGTTATTGAACTGTTTAAGGTGTATGTATACACTTTTTTTTAGCACACCTGTGTGTGTGAACAGTACATTTAAAAACAAACAAAAAAATACCTTCTATGGCACAGATTCCCAAACCTGGTCATGGAGTACCCTCTGTCCTGTGCATTTTAGTGTTTTACATGCTCCTAACATAGCTGATTGAACTAATTAGCTAATTTCCAACCCTTGCTGAGTTGAACTTGGTGTGTTAGAGCAGGGAGAACATTAAAATGTGCAGGGCAGGGTGGTCCAGCTCCAGCAGGGGACCCCAAACTTCCTTTTCCCGAGCCACATGAACCAGCTCTGACTGTAGGAACCCGAGGCGTTCCCAGGCCAGTGTGGAAATATAATCTCTCCAGCTGGTCCTGGGTCTTCCTCAATGTCTCCTCCCAACTGGACATGCCTGCAACACGTCCCTAGGGAGGCGCCCAGGGGGCATCCTCACCAGGTGCCTGAACCACCTCAATTGGCTCCTTTCAACACCAAGGAGCAGCGGCTCTACTTTGAGTTCCTCTCGGATAACCGAGTTTCTCAGCCTATCTCTAAGGGAGAGGCCAGCCACCCTCCTGAGAAAACCCATTTCAGCCACTTGTACCCGCAATCTAGTTCTTTCGGTCACTACCCAGCCTTCATGACCATAGGTGAGGGTAGGAACGAAGATTGTACAGCCGGTTCCTGCTCCTCCTTGCCCAGCTTTGAAGTGTGTGACACTGGCCTTCCAGCCACTCCTTTATCTCTCTCTCTCCCATTGATTAGCCAAATCAATACCAGGTGTGCATTCTCACAACCTGGCTCCTCCCTCCTCTTCTTCACACTTTACAAATCTCCATATGTGAACATCAAATGCTCCATTATAAAGGATACAGAAATAGATTGTGTGATTGTGAGATTGTGGACTAATTGCCACATTTTCAGGGGCAAGAACAGTGAAAAGTAGATTCTGTAACTGTAATACTCTCCAAAACTATATTTTGTAAGTCATGCAGTGTGTGGTAATGAAGCTTGCACAAATTCCACAAGACCAATTTTTCTCAATAGAAGTGCTTACTCAAACTAAGTCCCTTGATATGATCTCCCCCAAGAATGAAACTAATATTATTAGAGAAACATTACATTATTTATGTTGAATGGGAACATTTCTCACTGGGGTAGAATATAGAAGTTATACGGATATCATTCATCATTCTTTTACAATGCGATGATTGTAAATGTGAACAGGTGCACTATAAGCAAATCATGTTCCTATTCCCAATCAGGAAGTTCTGTCTAACTGCCATCTAGTTTACAATTAAGAAGCATTATGAATAAATTGTTGTGGTGTGCTAGTAATGTGGTTTTATTTAAACTGAAACCATACTTTTTAGCAGCATACAAATGATCAGCTAGTTACAGCTAATCCTGATCAGGACTTCTGTCACTCACATTGTTCTATTAGAATATTGAAAACAGCTCCATCTTTATACAGTACTGAAGTGGAACACAAATGGCAGCCTGTCTTTAGTTATTATCTGGTTAGTATTTGGATGACCTGTGATTTTACATGAGTGTTTTAGTCGCAGTCATTCATTCGCAGGTCTTTCCTGCTCTACACAATAATGTTGTTGTCTTCCCTGAAGTGAGATTGTTTTTGCATGTGAGGGCTCTGGGGCCCTCGCATGCAAGGAAAGAAGTGGAAGCCTAGAACACCACAGCATTGACTAAACGCTATCCCAGGATCCTCAATGTCTGCTTTACTCTTTACACTTTTTCGCAGGTCTTTCCTGCTCTACACAATAATGTTGTTGTCTCCTCTGAAGTGAGATTGCTTTTGCATGCGAGGGCTTTGCGGCCCTCGTGAAAGGAAGTGAAACAGAGCACCGCAGCATTGACCGCTATGGCAGGATCCTCAATGTCTGCTTTACTCTGCACCATTCTCAGCTCCAGCTGTGCAGTCTCCGTCTCCGGTCAGGACCAGCTGCCTCTGAAAGAGAAAATGAAAAGAATCGTTGGGCCAGGCCAGAGCGCAAAAATACACTCACATAATACTCTGTTCCTGTCACTCCCACTGTCTGTAGCCCCATGCCTTTTTATTACCGTATTATGGGAGTATGGTATAGGATTTTGTTCATACCCTTGGCGTAGGTGATGGCCACCTAAATGACATGCTGTACCACAGAGGGTGGGGTTGAAGTGTATTTATTTATTTATTTATTTGTCAGTCAATTCAAATTTTTGTCCTTGTAATTATGCAGCTTTTTGTCCTTGTAATTATCTCTTTGTTGATCTTCTGTTTCCAAATTGTGTTGATGGGGTTTTGTTTCTAAATAGCTGTTGTACCTGTGCCATAAACAAGAAAGTTAGGAACGTTTGTGAGGTTTTTGGGAGTCTGGGTTAGAACTTTTCCATAGTAGTCTGTGAAGTCACTGTTTGCCGAATCTGAATGAAATGGTTAGTTTTTACATTTACATTTATTCATTTAGCAGATGCTTTCATCCAAAGCGACTTGCAAATGAGGAAATGCAAGCAAATCGATATATCAAGTAGACAACAGTACAAGTAGTGCTACCATACAAGATTTTTAGTTGAGTTTTAGAGGAGTAAAGTGCACAAAGTAGAGGTGTAAGAGAGATTGAGGCTGGAAGTTCATTCCACCACTGAGGGACAGTCCGTTTGAAGGTTCTGCAAAGGGACCTCATGTCTCGCTAAGTAGGCACAATTTGCGTCCTTCTTCCGATCTCTCCAACCTCCCTGGTTTAGAACCACTGCGCTACATTAGTATTTTAATGAGCTTAAATTATTCCCAGCTCAAACATCAGCGGTGTGAGATTGTTACAGGAACAGTGAGAAGAAGAAATTATGACCACGATAGTCATTCAGCATTTCATATTTTTAACCAAGGCTGCTCTGGTTGATGAAAATAATATAAAATGCACACGTTATCCATCAGTATAATGAATTACCTATATTAAGTACTACTTTTTAGAAAGAACGCAAAAAATAAAGCTTTTCATCCTCACAAAATGTCTCAGAACCTTTTGTGTTTCGCGATTGCATTTCCCTCAGTAAAGTTCAGTCATGCAAACCGAACTCCTTCGAGGACTACGGGGGTTTAAATCAGGACTCTGTGCAGTCCTGTAACTTCAACTTCATGCTCAGCAAACACTGTGTAAAGACTTCTTTGTGGCACTTACCAGCATTATAGTTATATTTTAATATTTCACATTGTTGTTTATAAAGTTTGTGACAGTTGCATGTACTCCAATAATTATGTTCTGTATGAAACTCATAGTAAATATGTCACTGAAGAACTCTGCTTGTGAAACTGAGACTACATAAAGTTAGGACTATTATACTGAGAAACAAGCGATTTACTACCCTTTTTTCTAGAACATTTTCAAATGAGTATTACATTATTAGAATTAAACAGGATACTTTCTTAGAATAGCACCAGTATCAAAGATGCAGAAATCGTGTTGTGTACAACATTGGAAACCATGTAACAATGATGTGAGCAACTACTAAAAAACGTTTCTGGTATCTGGGTTCCGGGGAAAACATGCACAACCCTTCCTTTGTTGTATCAAAATTTGCCTATTACCCAAAGACAATTACTATTTAACATAGAAACAGATACTCACATACATTAACCAGTTGAAGGACGAAAGTAAGACACCGGGCCCGTGAGTGAGGAGAGGCAAGGGTCCAAATTTATTGTTGCATGAGATCACACAGTTGAGACGTCTCAAGGATGATCTAAAAACCAGAGCCGAAGCTCTTCTATTTATACAGTTTTCTTAGGGTCAGGACGACCCAGACACCAATATGTTTACAGTTAGCTATCCCGGAACACCATTACATACATCAGTTGGCACTGTTGAGCGACCCTTATCACGCGAGGTGCAGTTCCGGCATGAGTATAAATGTTAATTTTTTTATTTCATTAGAATATTCTGACCTTCGTAATATAAGGTTCTGTCTCCCATTTATTCCTATTTATTCTTAACTCAAATAGCACATTATTCAGTTTTATTTGTATAGTGCTTTTAACAATGGGAATTGTCACAAAGCAGTTTTACTGAAATAAAAGCATTCAGGATATACATTTTAAATGTATGACTTTATCCCTAATGAGCATGCCAGAGTTGACGGTGGCAGGTGGCAGAGAAAAACTCACTGAAACAATATGAGGAAGAAATCTTGATAGGAACCAAACTCTAAAAGGGAGCCCATTGTCACCTGCGTAACAACCTATTCTAAATAAATCCCTTCTCTAACTGTGCACTACATGGTCAAACATTGCAATTGTGTTACAAGGGGAAAAGTTCATTACAGTTTTTACATGAAATCTGTTTTGTTGAAATCCACAGTTCACTGATACACTTGGAGTGCAAAAGTGTTTGTGGCAATTGCAATCCTAAAGCTATCATAGCCATTATAGTCCTAAGCCATTTTATCATAACTGTTTATGAATTATGGACCAAAGCCATTTTCATGGTTGTTTAAGAGGTACCATCCTTAGCAATCTAAATTATCTTTAGGCTGCACCATGTGGGGCCATCCTCAGCAGCAGCAAGTGATGTCCAATTGATTGAGAACTCCGACTAAGAAGTAGGGCATCAGGATGGATCAGACAGGTCGGTAGAGCAGAATCACTGATATCTCAAGAGTAGCATGTGTAGCTTGACAGAAATAGAGAGAGAGAGAGAGAGAGAGAGAGAGAGAGAGAGAGAGGAAGGGAGAGAGACAGGAGATTATTAGGTATTCTTGGTAGGCTTATTGTCTTGTAATGGTTAAGGACAATGTACTTTGTGTGCAGAGAGCAAGCAGGGACTCCAGCAAGACTAGCTATGACTGCATAACTAAAAGAAGGCAACACAGACATGTGCGCGTCCTGGGACATAAAGTGTGAGTGAACATGTAAGAGTGGGGGGCGACAGCATCCAAACATCCCAATTCACAACAACATTTTGCACATGAACCCTCCAGAACTGCTCTTTTAACTAAGAAAATATTTACAAAAGGCTTGACCTAACCTTGACTGGAAGGCTGTTTCATAACTGTGTGTATTTGTCAAAGAAAGCTCTACCCCTTGCTGTATCCTTCACTATTCAAGGTACCAACAAATAGCCTGCACCTTTTGATTGAGTAGACATGGAGAATCATAAAGTACCAAAGGTTTGATCAGGTACTGTGGAGTGAGACCGTTCACAATAATATTGATCATAATCAGTACGAAGTTTGCGTGGAAACCACTGCAGAGTGGATAAGATAGGGGTGATGATGTCATATCTTCTACTTCTAGTAAAGACTCTAGCAGCTGTATTCTGGACTAATTGGGTTTGTTTATGCTTCTACTGGAACATCCAGGCAGTAAGGCATTACAGTAATCCAACCTAGAGGTAACAAAAGCATGAACTATTTTTTCTACCTCGTGTAATGACATAATATTTCTTATTTAGCAATATTTCTGTGATGAAAAAAGGCCATCCATGTAATATTACCTGCATGAGCTTTAAATGAAAAACTGGAGTCAATTATCACACCAAGGTCTTTTACTACTGCACAAGATGAAACAGAAAGGCCATCCAGACTTAATATGTAATCAGAAAGCATAGTTCTAGCTGCATGTGGAATTATAGTATTAAATGTATTTGTTTTCTACATATTTTGTATACTACACCTGTATGTTAAATGGAGATTGTACAGACACTTAAACAAACTTAACCATTAGCCTAAATAGCTTAATAGAATTACTTGGTTATTTCACTGAAGGTCTTGCAACATTGTTTCAGCTTGTTACACATTATATTGCAAAATGCATGTGTGCGCGCAAGTGAAAAAAACATCTCAAAACCACATAATAATGACTTCTGCTTTTGTGAAAAACATCTTTAAGATGTTACAGAGTTTGTTAACTTACCATATTGACACTGTATTATATGCTGTATTGTTGATATATATGGTGATTGATATTATTAGAGTTTATTTTGTGTCTCTGCAACAAGCTTGGTAACACGCTTTGAAAGAAAGCCTTTGCCAAATGTGTGCAAAACAAATGCACATTTTGTAGTGGTTTATTGATGCCAAATCGACTGCTTTGTTTAGCAATCAAATTATATGAAAATTTTATCACCTGCCAGCTGTAGGTCGCTGTTGAGTACCATCCCCCATAAAAAAAAACTACAACAACAACAAAAAATCCTGCACTTTTGCTCATCTCATCTATTTAATAAGTGCACTAACATGTAAGTAGTCTGGGAATCTTTATTTTCTCCATTTGTTGCTTTAGTATTTGGTGAGCGCTGTATCAGCCATCATTGGATTCTCTGGTATTTGGTGTGTACTGTGTCAGACTGATAAATATAGACTGGCAGTTGTGATGTGATAAGGCAAGGCCAAAGGCGTGTACATCTGTGTCCTCAGACATCCGCAGAATCCCGCTGCTGTAGATGGTGAGTTGTGTTACGCCACGGCCGGCAGATGGC
Organism: Ameiurus melas; assembly: GCA_012411365.1. Taxonomy (NCBI): domain Eukaryota; kingdom Metazoa; phylum Chordata; class Actinopteri; order Siluriformes; family Ictaluridae; genus Ameiurus; species Ameiurus melas. The sequence continues at coordinate 14,849,113 of CM022758.1, read as the reverse complement.
ACTGCAGCGCAGCTTTGGACTATGCACGTGACTCTTGTTTTGGTTCGTTCGCTTCCTGCTTAGACATTGGCTTGTGCGAGAGTGTAGTTTGATTTGGGCCAGATGTCTGTGTTTAGTTTAATTATGTAGGCTATTTAAACCCCTCATGTGGCTGCGCACTTCGCGCAGTATTATTAGTGTAACGTTCGTAATGTTTTAGTGTGTGTAGCCATAGCTCTGAGTGTTAGTGCAGTAGCTAATGCGTGTAGCATGCTAGCGGTCTCATGTCCCTGTTCTGTTCTCAAGTAACACCTAGACTATAGTCCCATGTCTGATCCTGATAGTCCTGTTCAACATAGACCGTGTTTCGTGTGTTTTTGTTTATTAATAAAGACTGTGCTCCTGTGCTTACTTCCTCCCAACTGTCCTGTGTATCGTTACAAGTTGTTATTGAACTGTTTAAGGTTTAAAGATTAAGGTATAAACTTTTTTATTTATTTATTTATATATATATATTTTAAATAGCATACCTGTGTATTGAAGGGTATGTTTAAAAAAAGAAAAAAGAACACCCTCTATGGCACAGATTTCCAAACTTGGTCATGGGTACCCTCTGTCTTTTGTATGAAAAGGGAATAATTAGATATGCTATTTTTAAATATTTTACATCCTACACCTGGGGATAAGGCATAAAAAATAACTCGAGGTTAATAATTAATAATCAGTATTCAGACTTGTAGTATATGGTGAGTTGTTATTGAACTGTTTAAGGTGTATGTATAAACTTTTTTAGCACACCTGTGTATTGAACAGTACATTTAAAAAACAAACACAAAAAACCCTCACCCTCTATGGCAGGGGTCCCCAACCCCGGGCCCCGGTCATTTTGGTACGAGCCGCCAAAAGAATAAATAACTTGCATTATTTCTGTTTTTATTTATTATCGGAGTCTGAATGATGTTTTATTGTGAAAAATACCGGATTCTCTCCGTTACATCCAGTCTACAACTCGCTCTTGACGCAAGTCAAGACGCTTGTCTCGGTCACGTGATATGTTACCGGTCACGTGATACATTAATGGGTAGAGCGGAAGTTACTCATGCTATGTTGTTGGCGTGATGTTACCAGGATGCTGCTAATAAAGCTGCGATTTCACATTGGATTCAGGTTTATTATTATATTTTTAAAATACCCCAGTTTTTATGCTGGTCGTATCATTTTATTTTGTTGTATTTATCCGCCACACCTTAAAGGCCGGTCCGTGAAAATATTGTCTGATATTAAACCAGTCCGTGGCGGAAAAAGGTTGGGGACCACTGCTCTATGGCACAGATTCCCAAACCTGGTCATGGAGTACCCTCTGTCCTGTGCATTTTAGTGTTTTACATGCTCCTAACATAGCTGATTGAACTAATTAGCTAATTCCCAACCCTTGCTGAGTTGAACTTGGTGTGTTGGAGCAGGGAGAACATTAAAATGTGCAGGGCGGGTGTTCTCCAGGACCAGGTTTGGGAACGTGTGTTCTATGGTAATTTAAATATGTCTGTGTACGATTTGATTATACTACTTAGTGCAACCGAATTACAGTTTGTTACACAGGCAGCAACAGGAGACAGAGTAACCGGGATTGTGGGTTCCCCTTTTTGAGACTAGATACCTCTAAAGGTCTTTGGAAAAATGGGTTAGGGTTTTCTATCCAAAATAATGTACAATTTTAAACAAAAAATGGCCAAATAGTTGTGGGAAGAACACTCAACACTAGACACAAGGGCTGGAGTGTATTATAAAAACTGAAAGGTATTAAATAAATCATAGTTTAATTATTTTAATTATCAAGTTCATATTGACCTGAACCAGGTGTGTGCTTCACCAAGCAATTAAATGAGCCGTAATTAAAAAATAAGAAGAAGAAACTGTAACGTCAGTGGTTTTCTTAAGTTACCATGGTGTGCTCAAAGCATGGCTCTATGTACCTTACTTCATGCTCAGGGCCATTCTCATGCGGGAATAAGTTTAGGCTCTGCCCTTTGGTTTTCCCCACAGATGGAGGTTGAAAATGACTTCTTTCTGAGAATGTCCCTGAGCACAAAATAAGGTCCATAGAGACTCGATTCTGAGAATGAAGTCATTCAAAATATGAGAACCCAAAAGAAACCCACGGAAAACAGGCAAAGAACAAGTGGAACTCCACATAGTCAGTAAGAGCCAACAGGAACCAGTTAGAGATAAAGAGCTTCAGTTAATGTTCATGTCACGCATCAGAACAGGGAGAAAAGTGTTGTCTCTGCGACCTTAAATGTGGCATGGTTGTTGCTGCCAGAGGGGCTGATTTGAATATTTCAGAAACCGCTGATCTCCTGGGATTTTCACACACACACACACACACACACACACACACACACACACACACACACACACACACACACACACACCAGTTTCTAAAGTTTACACAGAACTAAAGCTTTTGACCTGTATCTGCATGATTTTATACATTGTGCTGCTGCCACATGATTGGCTGACTGGATAACTGCATGAATGTCTCCTGTGTACAGATCTTTCTAATAAACTGCATGGTAAGTGTATGTGTCTGTAATGCTATGGTATTTAACCCATTTCTTTAAGTTTACGCAAAAAAGGTAAACATTTGACTGACAGTATAGGAAGTAATAAATCTGAGCAAACAGTCTGGTAAAATCTAGGGATTTTCTTTTCTAGCAAATGATAACTTGTGAAGAAAGCAGGGGCACTGAGTCACTCACTGAGCAAAAATTCACCAATTCAATGCAATTCTATTTGCACAGAAATACCACAGAGCAGAGGCAGCAACGGAAATATCAAAAGGAAACCACCCTTTCGTAGGTCAGGTGACAAATAGCCTAGCTACCACAATTTACTTATTTATTCATAACAATTTTGTTTTCTGATAAACAAAAGTCTTGTACATGTACACACTACTCTCTGTGTTTCAGTTGTGCAGTTTTTTTATTATCCATTGTGCTGAAAAAACGTTATTTGTAAACATTACAATTTAGTGAAACTGGTTCAAATTCTTCTTATTAAAAGCGTTGGCTGGTATGAGGGGAACAACCCAGAATGATGAGTATAAATGAAGTTGGGACTTTCCGACAGTGTCACGTGTCACAGCATAACAGAGAACAGATCTCCAGTGCTCACAAACACGGCTCTACTTTGGTAAAGTCTTCTCTTCACTGCCATCTGCTGTCACTGAAACATACATGAACACAAACACACAGCAGAAAAAGTACATCAAAGTACCGCGACAGTGACACGAGAGCAGCCGGTTGTCTTTTATGGTATTTCCAATGTCCGTAAAAAAATACATATATTATATTTTTATATAGATATAAAATATAAAATTATTTTTAAAAAGAGATGGACTGGCACCCTGTCCAAGGTGAACCCCGCCATGTGCCCGATGCTCCCTGGGATTGGCTCCAGGTTTCCCCGCGACCCTGAAGAAGGAGTAAGCGGTAGAAGATGGATGGATGAATAATAATCAATCTGCGATCGATTAGCGACCGACGTTTAGTAGATCCCACTCAGTGTGGCGCAAGGTCCCTTTCCAGAACCTTCACGCTAACTGTTCCTCAGTGGTGGAATGAACTTCCGATCTCAATCCGGACCGCAGAATCTCTCACCATCTTCAAAAAAACAGCTAAAGACCCACCTCTTCCGTCAACACCTAACCAACTCCTAATAATAAATAAACAAATAAATACATGCACTTGCACCTGCGTGAAGTTGCCCCCCACCAACGTAAAACCGTCAGCAAAATAGTCTCAATCGTTTGTGCTTCGTTTGTGTTGTTTTGTGCCGTTAAAATTTTCGTTTGTGGCTCCTTCCGGTTCCAGAGATATTAAAGGAATATTCAAAGGTCATTCTGGGGTCACCAGCCCCCACATGCTCCAAATTAACCAGAAATGGTCTCAATCGTTTGTGCTTCGTTTGTGCTGGTTTGTGCTGATAAAAGTTTCGTTTGTGCTGCTTTTGGATTTGGAGATATTAAAATAATATTTATAGGTCATTCTGGGGTCACCCAGCCCCCCCCATGCTCGAATTCACCCAAAATGGTCTCAATCGTTTGTGCTTCCGTTTGTGCTGGTTTGTGCTGTTAAAATTTTCGTTTGTGCTGCTTTCGTTTTTAAGATATTAGACATTTAATTGTGGCGCGGTGACGTCACCAGCCCCCACATGCTCCAAGTTCATTCAAAATAGTCTCAATCGTTTGTGCTTCCTTTGTGCTGATAAAAGTTTCGTTTGTGCTGCTTCGGTTCCGGAGATATTAAAATAATATTTATAGGTCATTCTGGGGTCCCGAACCCGGTGCTCAAATTAACCCAAAATAGTCTCAATCGTTTGTGCTGCTTTCGATTTTAATATATTAGGGATTAAGTTCTATGAGATGCAGTCACCAGCGCCACACATGCTCCAAATTGACCGAAATAGTCGTCAAAAACTTGTTTTTGTGTAATACGAAGCAGCACAAACGAAATTTTAACGCACAGCAGCACAAACGAGGCCAAACGATTGAACTATTTAACCTGGGTTGGTCCGAGCATGTGGGGGCTGGGTGACCCCAGAATGACCTATAAATATTATTTTAATATCTCCAAATCCAAAGCAGCACAAACGAAACTTTTAACGGCACAAACCAGCACAAACGAAGCACAAACGATTGAGACTATTTTGCTGACGTTTTGCGTTGGTGGGGGCCAACTTCACGTGAGTTTTTAGGAAGAGGTATGTTTTCAGACATCATTTGAAGACCATCAGTGACTCCAGTTTGGACATCTAAGGGAAGTTCATTTCACCACCTAGGTGCCAGAACAGAGTCTTGATGCATGCCTTCCTTGTACCCTGAGGGATGGTGGTTCCAGTCGAGCGGTGCCAGAGGATCAGAGGGAGCGTGGTGCAGTGTGGGGTGTGATAAGTGTTTTGAGGTAATTGGATGCTGGTCCATGTCTGGCTTTGTAGGCAAGCGTCAGTGTTTTATATCAGGTGCGGTTAGCTACAGGAAGCCAGTGGAGGGAGTATAGCAATGTGGTGGTGTGGGAGAACTTAGGAAGGTTAAAAACAAGTCAAGCAGCTTCATTCTAGATCAGTTGCAGAGGACAAATGGCTCCCAGAGGCAGGCCTGCCTGGAGCGAGTTGCAGTAATCCAGTCTCGAAATGACATGAAACTGACCCAGCACCTGAGTTGTCTGTATGGATAGAAATGGATGAATTTTTCTGATATTGTAAAGAAGAAATCGACACGAGTGTATCAGATTAGCAATGTGAGAGGAAAAGGACCGGTGATTATCCATGGTTACCCAAAGGCTGCGTGCAGTAACCGAAGGTGGGATCAGAGATTTGTCTAGGGAGAGTACAAGATCTTGACATGTTGATGAATCACCTGGGATGAACAGCAGTGGAGAAAGACTGCAGCACTGATGGAAGGAAATGATGATAGTATCGAAAGTGATCTGGAGATGAAGGAAGATACTATCAGTGGGAATAATTGAGTAGGTAAATGGAATAAAATTGTCAATTGTAAAAGGAAAAAAACTTGTAGGCATTAATCAGGAACTGATAGTGAAAAACAAAGGGTACCGGACAGGACAAACAAGGAGGAATTTAAGGTACTGATGAAATTTGCAGAAAATTATATGGTCAATCCAGTAAAATTACCAAAGCAATAAAAAAAGCACTAGGTAACATAGAGAGGGCTAAGACACAGAGAAATGGAAATCTTAATTTTTTTTTGTAAAAATGCACAACAGACAATCAATAAAATCTCCAATAAATAAAATCACCAATAAAATCAATGCTTGGCCAATCAGTGAGTTTCACAGTTCCGAGTAAGAGAGCTTGGTTAAGGGGAGTAATTGAACAGATTCAATAAAGAGCATCATAAAGGGGGTTAAGGTGATTGAAGCGAAAATATGTAAATGTATACGAAATAAAGAGAAAGAAGGTAGTCTTTTTGTAGTGCTTCAATTTGATGAGAAAAGAATGCCAAAGAGTGTACATTGGTTATGTCAGTTATATGGTAAGAGAAATTTGAGCAAGGGACATATCTGAAATGCTGCAATTGTGGAGGCAAACACAAAGCTGGATTTGGTGGATGTATGGTGCATAGGAATGCTGTAAAAGTTCAGAACATTATGATGCAAGAGGGAATATCACATACAGAGTCTGCTAAAAAGGTGAAATAGGTGGAATCTGTTCAAGGAAAAGGACCAGTGGTCCTATCAAACCACATTAATAGGACATCAGCACAACATAGAACAAATGAAGATTGTTTAAATGTTGGAAAAAGTTGAGTTTATGTCATTTTTAGCTGAGGTAATAAACTGTGTGGCACAAACTGAAAGCAGAACTGAAAGGATCAAAATAATAATCAAGGCAGCTGATAAAACAGGATTAGAGAGTTACCCTAGAACAAGTCAATGAAAAACTTAAGGGGCAAGTAGCAGATACTCAGGCATCATATGGAGGTATTTACTGATATTAATAGTATTACAATGGAATTCAAGGAGCTTAATTACAAATGGGCAAGAATTTAAGTTTATCGAGGATAAGGAATGTAAACCTCATGTTATATGTATACAAGAGACATGGTTGAAATCTCATCTAGATTTTGTGATACGTGGTTATACAATTATTAGAAGGGAGAGACCACATTGACCATAATGTTAAGGTAATTGAAGAAATGATGGATCAGAAGGGTCTGGTGCATACAGTGAGGGAAAAAAGTATTTGATCCCCTGCTGATTTTGTACGTTTTCCCACTAACAAAGAAAAGATCAGTCTATAATTTTAATGGTAGGTTTATTTGAACAGTGAGAGACAGAATATCAACAAAAAAATCCAGAAAAATGCATGTCAAAAATGTTATAAATTGATTTGCATTTTAATGAGGGAAATATGTATTTGACTACTAAATGACGTCAGCCCTGCACTAATCTATGTGATTGGCTGTCAGTGTAGGACGAGTGGAAAAACAGCTGAGTTTTCTATGAGCGGAGGACGAACTTTAAACATCAATATCGCGGTCGATCATGTTCATTTAATCATGGGCAGTAATCGCGATCGATATTCGATTAATTGTGCAGCCCTAATCTTGGCATTCATGGTTCCCTCAATGAACTGAAGCTCTCCAGTGCCGGCAGCACTCATGCAGCCCCAGACCATGACACTCCCACCACCATGCTTGACTGTAGGCAAGACATACTAGTCTTTGTACTCCTCACCTGGTTGCCGCCACACACGCTTGACACCATCTGAACCAAATAAGTTTATCTTGGTCTCATTAGACCACAGGACATGGTTCCAGTAATCCATGTCCTTAGTCTGCTTGTCTTCAGCAAACTGTTTACGGGCTTTCTTGTGCATCATCTTCAGAAGAGGCGTCCTTCTGGGACGACAGCCATGCAGACCAATTTGATGCTGTGTGCAGCGTATGGTCTGAGCACTGACAGGCTGACCCCCCACCCCTTCAACCTCTGCAGCAATGCTGGCAGCATTCATACATCTATTTCCCAAAGACAACCTCTGGATATGACGCTGAGCACATGCACTCAAGTTCTTTGGTCGACCATGGCGAGGCCTGTTCTGAGTGGAACCTGTCCTGCTAAACCACTGTATTGTCTTGGCCACCGTGCTGCAGCTCAGTGTCAGGGTCTTGGTAATCTTCTTATAGCCTAGGCCATATTTATGTAGAGCAACAATTCTTTTTCAGATCCTCAGAGAGTTCTTTGCCATGAGGTGCCATGTTGAACTTCCTGTGACCAGTATAAGGAAGTGTGAGAGCAATAACACCAAATTTAACACACCTGCTCCCCATTCACACCTGAGACCTTGTAACACTAACAAGTCACATGACACTGGGGAGGGAAAATGGCTAATTGGGCCCAATTTGGACATTTTCAATTAGGGGTGTACTCACTTTTGTTGCCAGCGGTTTAGACATTAATGGCTGTGTGTTGAGTTATTTTGAGGGGACAGCAAATTTACACTGTTAGACAAGCTGTACACTCACAACTTTACATTGTAGCAAGGTGTCATTTCTTCAGTGTTGTTACATTAAAAGCTATAATCAAATATTTACGAAAATGTGAGGGGTGTACTCACTTTTGTGAGATACTGTCTATATATATATACCACATATATATAAAATATACAAAATATTTTATTTAAAATGTTCACATTCATCTTAGGGTGCCTGGTGGATTAATGGTTAGTACTTTCGCCTCACACCTCCAGAGTCCGAGGTTCGATTCCCGCCGGGGCCATGTGTGCGGAGTTTGAATGTTCTCCCCGTGCTGCGGGGGTTTCCTCCGGGTACTCCGGTTTCCTCCCTTGTCCAAAGACATGCATGGTAGGTTGATTGGCGTGTCTAAAGTGTCCATAGTGTATGAATCGGTGTGTGAGTGTGTATGTGATTGTGCCCTGTGATGGACTGGCACCCTGTCCAGGGTGTTACCCTGCCTTGTGCCCGATGATTCCTGGGATAGGTTCCAGGTTCCCCGTGACCCTAAAGAAGGAATAAGTGGTTGAAGATGGATGGATTAACATTCATCTTAACTGAGGGGCGGGGCAGACTGAGTGAGGGGCCGGGACAGTCTGAGTGAGGGGTACAGGCCTTGATGTAGAGCAGTGGTGTCAAACTCATTTTAGTTCAGGCACATACAGCCTAATTAGATGTCAAGTGGGCCGGGCCAGTAAAATCATAGTATAATCACCTATAAATAACAAGAAGTCCATGTTTTTACCTTTGTTTTCATGCAAAGACATTTATATTTAATGAAATATCCTTTTATAAAATATATCATGAGCAACCTCGGATTTCTTAAGAGAAACATGTGCAATTTACTTCTGATTATCATTCACATATATGTGCATTACAACTGCTCACAGTGTTTGTACAAACGCAAAAAAAAAACTTCGCAGGTATTTGGAACTGAAAAATATAGTATTTCACTTTAGAATTGATGTCATTGCATGAACAATAGGATTCCACCAAACCAAACTCTTTTGTACTGAAGCTGTTGATTAACATTAAATTGCACTTTTTTTTAACTATTACCCATTCATCTCTGTGAATAAATAGGAAGCGGTCCATTTTTCATGGAAAACTCTACACTCTGTATCCACTTTTCTGCTTTTTGGCAGACATTTTGTCTAATGAGGGTGTGGGGACGAGTAGAAAATAGAGTAGACTACTCCGTGATGACAAACAGCAGACGTCGCATTGCTGCCATCTGCTGTTCAGTCCCAGAGATGTGCTGCGTCTTTTACCCCCTAGTGGATAATTTAGGAATAGCATTTTTATTAAAAATGACAAGTTCGTGTCTTTCATGCATATTTGTTTTTCACTTTCAAAATTCGTCCTACGGGCCGGATTGAACCCTCTAGCGGGCCGGTTTTGGCCCGCGGGCCGTACGTTTGACACCCATGATGTAGAGTAATAATTTAATATCCCATCCACACAGTCCACTTGGTGGCGGTAATGCACCAAAAGCTGGTTTGCAAACCGCCATAAACACAAGAGGAGAAGAAGATGACGACGAGGAAAATGTTAAAAGTCAGTTAAGCTTCGCAGCTCGCTAAGAAGATGGATGTAAAATGAATTATTTCAACCTGAGACTAACTGCGATTTGTCTGGCGCTTTTACTTCGTACTACAGTTAACGGTAGGAGCTTTCTGTTTCTACAACACTTCATAGCTGTATGCGAAAACAATAACACACGACAGATGTACATACTCGGACCCAGAACTGGAATAAAGTTGGTTTGATGTTGGACGTTCGATATTCGCGGATATGCGGAAATTAAGGGACCGTCTCGAAAGTTACATACAACATTGTTAACAGTGCCCACGTTTTAGATTTTTGATATTTAACTAAATAAACTATTTAACCATATTGCCATGTGTTTTTATTACTGAACGAGTTCATGCACAAGATATACCATAATTTAAAGCTCAATAGCATGTAAAGGGAATGATGTACAGTCCAAGGGCGTAACCACAGGTACATACCACTTTGGTGTGCAACTTTCCTCACTTTCACTCACATTTATAACAGTCCGTCACAAGACGTTTTTTTTATAAAATTACGAACACTTTAAGCGCAGTTAATTATTAGTCATGCTATAAATGCAAATAGACAACTGCTTGAAGCCATGGGCTGCGTGCCAAACCGCATACTTACCGTCTATATCATGGGTGTCAAACGTACGGCCCGCGGGCCAAAACCGGCCCGCTAGAGGGTTCAATCCGGCCCGCAGGACGAATTTTGAAAGTGAAAAAAAATATGCATGAAAGACACGGACTTGTCATTTTTAATAAAATGCTATTCCTAAATTATCCGCTAGGGGGTAAAAGACGCGGCACATCTCTGGGACTGAACAGCAGATGGCAACAATGCGACGTCTGCTGTTTGTTATCACGGAGTAGTCTACTCTATGTTCTACTCGTCCCCACACCCTCATTAGACAAAATGTCTGCCAAATAGCAGAAAAGTGGATACAGAGTGTAGAGTTTTCCATGAAAAATGGACCGCTTCCTATTTATTCACAGAGATGAATGGGTAATAGTTTAAAAAAAGTGCAATTTAATGTTAGTCAACAGCTTCAGTACAAAAGAGTTTGGTTTGGTGGAATCCTATTGTTCATGCAAAACTGCTTTTAGATGACGTCCAATATGAAGTAATGTCTGTTGGTATGAAGACTTCACTCTGTGCAAAGTATAAATCAACTGTGATAATGGTTGCCAGTTTCTCTGTGTTGGTGAGAGTGTTCGAAAACGTTTTGTATGTCTCTGCTCTGTATAGCGGTTGTGTGGCCTAGTGGGTGCTGATTTACAATTGCAGTAAATCATTCACATGCGCAAGCAGTTTAAGCAGGCTACACCTAAGGCTACCTTCAGTCATATTTTTCTTGATTCAAATGTTGTTCAAAATATTCTGAGAATCAAATAAAAGTTGTGAAGTCAGTATTTGTAAATTGAATTGTAACCGGAGTGTGTAGTTACACTCCTATTAATTATGTTTCTCTGCTCATAAAATTTCATATTAATTTATTGTATTTTTCTGCTTTTTCTTACAGCTGTAAGGGTCATTGGTCGAGATGTGAGTGTGACAGCAGGAGATGATGCACAATTATTCTGTCAACTGGTTGAGACAGACGAGACTCTAACAAGTATTACATGGCAAAGACGAACAAAGGAAAAGCCAACAAATGCAGATTTCTTTGCCATCACTTCAGATGGTGAAGAGGGACATATAAATGGATTGAAGGACAGAGTAAAATTCACAGGTGACATCCCGGGACTCAGCGGCTCAATTCTTCTAAGTAATATTACTGTTTCAGATGAAGGAATCTACACCTGCATCTTCAGCATATTTCCAAGTGGACCGTTTGACACAGAAATTCATCTCACAGTACAAGGTAAGATTTATTATTCTAATTTGATTAAAAGCTGCATTAGGTACAGTTGTGCTCATAAGTTTACATACCTCTTGCATAATGTTGATCAAAGAAAAGAGGGATTTTAAAAATGGCATTTTGTTTTTATTTAATTCTGTTCTGAATAGGCTATTTCACATAACATATGTTTCACATGTAGTCTACAAGACACAATAATCACTGAATTTACACAAATGAACCAGTTTAAAAGTTTACATATGCTTAATTCCTAATACTGTGTGTTATTTGGATCAGTGACTGTTTTTATGTTTTATGATAGTTGTTCATGAGTCCCTTGTTTGTCCTGAACATTTAAACTGTCCACCTTCTGCATATTTGACTCCTTTCCACTATATGATGGAACATGACTATATATAACCCTAAGACTATATGATATTGAGATCCATCCTTTCACACTGAGGACAACTGAGGGATTCGTACACAACTATTACAAAAGGTGCAAACATTCACTGATGTTTGAGAATACAACACGATACATTAAGAGCAAGGGGGTGTAAACTTTTGAACTGGATGATCTTTGTAAATTGTTCTTTTGTCTTCTGGGGGGAAAAAGTAAATATCTTATGTAGCTTCTGAAAAGGGCAGTATTATTGGGGGGGGGCTTTAAACAAAATAACAATTTACACTGATCATGTTCAAAAGTTTACATGAATGAATCCCATTATTGTAGTTTTAAACATCATTACTGATGCTGTTGTCATGTTTGTTGATGTTTTTGTTTGTTTTTAGATCCTCCTGTTGTTAGTGTGAGTACCGATGTGCCTCCTGTTGCTAGCGACACTGAGGAGGTTTTAGCAACCTGCACTGCATTCAATGCGAAACCTGCAGCAGAAGTGTCGTGGAATCTGGGTGATTTAAGTGACACTGTGAAAGTACAAACTAACGTAACTGTGGACTCTGAAGGAAGATACACTGTTAAAAGCAGCCTGATTGGTGTAGCATCCAAAGATCACAACCAGAAGAAGGTTCAGTGTTTGGTCTCACACCCTGGGCTAAAGGAGAAACTGGAACTGAAGTACACATTGAACATTCACTGTAAGTTTCTGTCTTTTTTTTCTTTTTTTTTTTTTTTTTTTACCAGAATGAACAAATTTATTGTACTGTACAATAATCCAACATTATCCCTATTAAGACAATACTCTGATTAAGAAACTACCATGTAAACAGCAATTTATTATTACCTTAATCCGATTAAAGTCATACTCGAAGTAAACAAATCGAATGACCTCGGCATGTATTACAGACATGTAAACACCTTAATCACATTATTAAGGTTGTGTGGGAGTTTCCACCACCTTTTGTGACGAGACACGAACACACAGCAGTGCTCAACCGTTTTACGGCTGCGTCCGAAACCGCGTAGTCACCTACCATACAGTCGGTGAAACACATGCATATAGTAGGCGAAATACATGTATCTCACTACTATAAAGCAGTTAAGTACGCGGTTTGGGACGCACCCCATGGTTTCAAGCAGTCGTCTATTTGCACAGACAGCATTACAAATTATGTATGTCAATAATGATGATTAATATGTAAGTTCACATGGTGGATTTTTCCTGTAAAGTACAGTTCAATACAGTACAGTTTGTAGGGCTGCACAATTAGCCGAATATCGATCGCGATTACGATTTTGACTTCCCACGATTAAATGAACATTATCGACTGCGATATTGACGTTTAAAGTTTGTCCTCCACTCATAGAAAACCCTGCTGCAGATCAAATCAAGTGCTTCCTATACTTATAGCCAGTTGCCATAGAGAGGCGCAGGGATGACGTCATTTTGTAGTGCCAAAACCCCGAAACGGAGTTAGCATTTTAGCCCTAGAGCGGCTAGCTTCCCTTCGCACTCCAGCGCTTTGCTAAATGGCACTACAGAGGTTGTCGGGGACATTAAATGTCATCAAGCCGAGAAAAATCTTTGCAGATAAACTCAGGGCTCTACAGTGTGACCATAAATAAATATTTATTTGAATAAACGAGCGACCTGTTCGTAGTTGTATAATACAATCTGAATAAAAACTACAACTCCAAAATGCATCTACACTGAGCAACAGTTACTTTCACACTGCTTTTCATCACCTCAGTCAACTGAACAAGTGTGTAAATACTGCAGAGAAGCCATTATGATGAAGAGTAACACTGAACATCTGCTTGATCTTCCTGATCTCACAAACCACCATTTTTTATTGATCCAACAAAACGACCTGAAATTGCACCTGCTCATGTAGACATGAGCAGTTTATGGTTGTTTATTTATCAATTAACCAACAGTATTTCTAATTGCTATTTTAATTCAGTTAAAAGTGACCATGAGCAGAGAGCTTACATTTAATTGTTTATGACAGACTTCCTGATTTAAAGCTTAAAATAAAAAAGATTGGTATCTGGATCAGTTTTGGTTATAAAAATCCTGATTGGTGCATCCCTAATGAACACCATTAAACTAAAGCACCTTGCATCTGACGTTTGAATGAACTCACCCAATCACATCCTATGAGATTATTCAGATATATAAACAATATACACAGATCGGTTGGAGAACTGACTCCAGCCCGGAACCATGACAGTGGAAAATGTCTAATAGTGTATCTTTAAGTATATTTAAGAGGAGCTGACTTCAAACACTGAACATTGAGGTTTATTATATTTGTTTACAAGGTGGAACAGGTTAAAGGTTGTTTTTTTGCATACAGTTTGTAAAATTAACTGAAAATGCCTACTTCTCATGCCTACTTGTGTGTTATATGTTTGGCATGAGAAAATTTTATAAATGTGAAAGTGCAATAAAAATATGCTGTCACTAAAGTCAATTAATTATTGTGATAAAAAATCGAGATCTCAATATTGATATAAAAAAAATCATAAAAAAATATAATTTTGGCCATAATCATGCAGCCCTAACAGTTTGTCTTTTCAAAATGGCTATGCATTTTTATTTTTTTGCCCTACTGCCAATTGTCAACATTATACTTTTTTTCAATCCAGATGAAGTGTGTTATAAACTGTGAGCTAACTGTAATACTTTCTCAATGGCACTGCAGGTACAGAATGTACAACTTGCTGGACTTTGGTCATCGTGGCCCTCTTTGCTGGGGTGCTTGGTTTTCTCATTTGGAAATTTAATTGGCATCAATCCGTTTTCAAAAGACTGAGGTGAGTTCCTCTCTGGTCATTTTACCAATCTGTTGTTGAGAGCAGATCATAAGCATATGAAGAGTTTCATGGGTGAGTTGCTTATTTTCTGTTTTCACTTTTAGGGGTGATCCTGTGCCTACTGTATCTCCAGACCTGGATCAGGTCAGTGTGAAATCCTTTATTTAAATCCCCATTACCTTGTTTTGTTCACTTATTGTGTTGGTCATTAAATCCAAGATGTTTCTTTAGCCTAGGTGAGCTGATGGTTCAGACGTCTCTAGTGGGACCATACCTTGACGTGGTGGAGAGGCTTATTCTTCTTAAACTGTTCTTAAACTACTTTACAGTTAAGAGGAAACCAAATGGTCCCATAGGTTTTGTGACATAACAGTCCAGTTTGGGTCTCCCTACTGCCACATATCAATATTAAAGGTGGCCATAACAACATAAGGTTCTGTAGACTTGTCTGCAGTCATGAACATGATTTCCAATAGAACTACAAACAGGTCTAAAAGATCCCTGCAATGAGAGGATGACACCCAGGCATCAGAACCAAGAGGACATCATGAACAACACTTCTTTTAATATTTTTTTCAAGAGACTACATCTGGATGTTCGTTACACAACCTCATTTAATCACATCTTACTGCAGAACTGGATGAAGCCCATTATGGCAGACAAGTGACTCTCCAGACACCAGTTAATGTAGATAAGGTTAACATCGTCTACAATTCTGGTAAGTTTAGGCAGATTTGAGTTGATGACACCCGCTAGGCCTTTCTCACTGTACAGATAAAGTATTGGGTAAAATAGGCAGTGCTAGCTCAGTGGTTGAGATGTTGGACTACTGATCGGAAGGTTGTTGTTTCAGTTTTCGGCACTGCTGAGCTGCCACTGCTGGGCTCTCGAGCAAGTCCCTTAACCCTCAACTGCTCAGTCGTGTAAACATCCAAGACTTCATTATTTGTTCAGTACAGTTTTCAGTTAAACCTGCTTCATGTAAGGAAACTGGGTGATTTAGTGTTTGGGCTGATTAAAAAAAAATACATTTGTCATTTGGTAAGCACCCTTATCCAGAGTGACTTACATTTATCTCATTTTTTTATACAACTGAGCAGTTCAGGGTTAAGGGCCTTACTCAAGGCCCCAGCAGTGGTCAGCTTGGCAGTGGCGGGAACTGAAATAATGACCTTCCGTTCAGTAGTCCAACATGATTTTTCTTTTATTTGTTTACTAGCTTCATCCTAATTATTATGTAAATGAAATATTTACTATAGCTTGTTGACTTTACCCACAGTAAGACTACATAGATTATTTAGATGGCAGAACAATGAAACTGGTATACTGTGGACTGATATATATATGGACTCTGATGTCTTTGATCTGTAAAAACGTTATTAAGCAGTAGTCACACTGAACATTTGCCTTGCTTGCTATGGTTTGACACACAACTAAATGTTTGACAAATGTAGGTTGTTTTGTCATGTGTAGGTTGCAGATATGTATTTTTTTGTGTGCCTGTGGCTTCTCGTTAATACATTGACTGCATTTGGCAGAGGCCCTTATCCAGAGCAACTTACATTTATTACATTCATTCATATATCTGACCAATTGAGGGTTAATGGCCAAAGGTGGGGAACAGTGTTAGCTTGGCAGTGCTGGGGTTTGAACTCCTGATCAGTAACCCAGAACCTTTAACCACTAAACCACCAATGCCCCAGAAGTAGTGTTGAAAGCTCTGTCCTCTATAAAGTATTTACACCCCTTGCCATTTTTCCTATTTTGTTGCATTACAGTCTGTTATTTAAATTGATTTTTATTTGGATTTCATGTAATTTCACTACAAAAAATAGTCCAAATTGGTGAAGTGAAATAAATCAACTTTTTTTTATTATTATTTTTTATTTTTTATTTTTTTATTAAAAACTGAAAAGTGGTGCACGCAAATGTATTCACCCTCTTTGCTATGAAGCCACTAAATACTGGTACCGCCAGTTACCTTCAGAAGTCACATAATTAGTTCAATAAAGTCCACCTTTGTTCAACCTAAGTGCCACATTCTCAGAATATACACACCTGTTCTAAAAGGTGCTAGAGTTTGCAACACCACTGAGCAAGAGGCACCACCAAGCAAGCAGCAGCAAGGAGCTCTCCAAACAAACAAAAAATCCAAAATTTTGAACATCCTACTGAGCAATGTTAAATCCATTATTTTAAAAATGAAAAGAATATGGCCCCATAACAAACCTGCCAAGAAAGGATCACCCACCAAAACCAGGCAAGGCGGGCATTAACCAGAGATGCAACAATTAGACCAAAGATAAACCTGAAGGAGCTGCAGAGCTCCACAGCGGAGCTTGGTGTATCTGTCAAAGAACCACTTTAACCCATACACTCCATAGAGCTGGACTTTATGGAAGAGTGGCCAGAAAAAAGCCATTGGGTAAAGAAAAAAAATAAGCAAACATCTTTTGCTGTTCACCAGAAGGTATGTGGGAGACTACCTAAATATATGGTAGAAGGTACTCTAGTCAGATGATACTGAAATTTAGCTTTTTGGCCACCAAGGAAAACGCTACAGTATGTATGGTGCAAACCCAACACCTCTTATCACTGTGAGAACTCCATCCCCACAGTGAAGCATGGTGGTGGTGACATCATGCTGTGTGAATGTTTTTCATCGGCAGAGACTGGGGAAAACTGGTCAGAATTGAAGGAGCAATGGATGGTGATAAATATAGGGAAATTCTTGAGGGGAAACCTGTTTCAGTCTTCCAGAGATTTGAGATTGGGATGGAGGTTCACCTTCCAGCAGGACAATGACCCTAAGCATACTGCTTAAGCAACATTCGAGTGGTTTAGGGGGAAACATTTAAATGTCTTGGAATGGCCTAGTCAAAGCCCAGACCTCAATCCAATTGAGAATCTGTGGTATGACTTAAAGATTGCTGTACACCAGCAGAACCCACCTAAGTTGAATGAGCTGGAGCAGTTTTGCCTTGAAGAATGGGCAAAAATCCCAGTGGCTAGATGTGCCAAGCTTATAGAGACATACCCCAAGAGATTTACAACTATAATTGCTGCAAAAAGTGGCTCTAGAAAGTATTGACTTTGCTTGCTCAAGTTTTCTGTTTGTCCTTTCTTATTTTTCACAATAAAAAATATTTTGCATCTTCAAAGTGGTAGGCATGTTTTGTAAATCAAATGATACAAACCCCCCAAGAAATAAGTTTTAATTCCAGGTTGCAACAAAACAAGAAAAATGCCAATAGGGGTAAATACTTTCACAAAACACTGTAGATGCAGTGTTTCAGCGTGGTAGATAGTGTTGATGTGGTGTGTCACTTGACTGGTTTTTGGAGGTGTATCAAGATTTTATTACACATATGATTAGCTCAGAAAGACACTCTGTCTTAAATTTTTTTTTGTGTGTTTGGGGTGGGGTTGAAGTGTGTGTATTTATGTATTTTTATTTTTTTTTTGTCAGTCAATTAAAATTTTTGCCCTTGTAATTATGTCTCTCTTTTCACATGGCACATTTAATTAAATGAAACAAAAGCAAAATAAGAAGTTGGCTGAGGGACGTGTAGGCTGGGAATGTACTCGTAAATCTATTTCCTTTATTGGTCAGAAAAAAGGCAACACAAAGATATTCGAACCTTTGCTCAGTGCATGAAGGAATTGCAGATATTACCCAAGCACAGAGAACAAAATATGATTGATTCAGATGAATATATACATAACTAGTTTACAGTGATTTACAAATGTATGTACCATATGTGACACTCGCGGGTGTCTGCGTGAAGTGAACATAACCATGTGGAGTGGACGTCACTGGCTTTTTTTTTTCTTTTTCTTTTTAGAGGAAATTTAGATTTTCACCAAATCGAACTAATTAATTCCGATTACAGATTCAGGAAAAAACTATATTGTAAACTGCATGGTCTGTAGTCTTCATGTACATGCAGGTTACATGTAATCTGACCCAAAGTTATGCACATGCTATAACCGGTCAACTTTACCATAACAGCAGAAAGCAGTCTGATCAGCACACTCAGCTTTTTTTAATCACGCTGTAGCAGAGGTTCTCAACCTTTTGTAACTAAAACAACCCCAAGCCTCTTCTATCATGTGGCACACCTCCTCCGCCCATATTGGAGGAGACCATGTATAATGATTATCTACTCTATATAAAATCTGTCATATATAAGAGTATCTCACAAAAGTGAGTACACCCCTCACATTTTGTATGAATTCATACAGTCAAGCACGGTGGTGGGAGTGTCATGGTCTGAGGCTGCATGAGTGCTGCCGGCACTGGGGAGCTCCAGTTCATTGAGGGAACCATGAATACCAACATGTACTGTGACATACTGAAGCAGAGCATGATCAGTATGCAGAATTTCAGCATGATAACGACCCCAAACACACCTCCAAGACGACCACTGTCTTGCTAAAGAAGCTGTGGGTGAAAGTGATTCACTGGCCTAGCATGTCTCCAGACCTAAACCCTATTGAGCATCTGTGGGGCATCCTCAAACGGAAGGTGGAGGAGCACAATGTCTCTAACATCCACCAGCTCCGTGATATCATCATGGAGGAGTGGAAGAGCACTCCAGTGGCAAGCTGTGAAGCTCTGGTGCACTCCATGCCCAAGAGGCAGTGCTGGAAAATAATGGTGGCCACACAAAATATTGACACTTTGGGCCCAATTTGGACATTTTCACTTAGGGGTGTACTCACTTTTGTTACCAGCGGTTTAGACATTAATGGCCGTGTGTTGAGTTATTTTGAGGGGACAGCAAATTTACACTGTTACACAAGCAGTACACTCACTACTTTACATTGTAGCAAAGTGTCATTTCTTCAGTGATGTCACATGAAAAGATATCATCAAATATTTAGACAAATGTAAGGGGTGTACTCACTTTTGTGAGATTAGTGGACAAACCCACTCTACCGCCTTAGCCACAGCCAGCCCTTTCAAAATGGGCACACAACACAAGACACTGAGCAATACTGTAGAGGAAAAGTCATATGCAAGTCTAGTCTTTTCCCATTAGTCCCATTTATAAACTATACTAGAGAATAGTATTGTCAAATGTGCTATGTTGGGTGATTTCCTGTTCCTTCTTTTCATTTTTTAATCAATTTTATTTTCCTCTTTTATTATTGTGAACAGGTCCTGCTATAATTGAATAATACGATACTGAGGTGTTGTCTAGACAAGTAAAACCACAAAGAACTAGACATTATCCAATTATCCTGGTGTTGGGTGTCTTAACTGGGATAAGATGTGCTTTGTGTGGAGCATTAGAACATTTTGTAAAATTAAAAATAAAATGGCCTAGAAAAGACGTGATCAAAACAAAATTACCTACAAAATCAATTGAGGAACTAGAACATGGAAAATATTCTAATTTCAAATAATTTTTTTAAACATCCAGTGTAACCTCTTTCTCACATTTACTGTTTTTATGCTTGCCTAGACTCCCTGTCTCCTAAGCAGTAGTGTTTCAGCAGAAAGATTCTACAGATCTGCACCACACTTAAATTTTTTTTTATCACACTCCCACCGTTTCATTCAGCTGACTAAAGCTGATTAATGCTGGGAAGTTGGAACTCAGAATTAAGCCATTTTCAACCTCCATGTGTTGAAGCTACAAAGTGAGAAATAACCAAAGAGGCCTCCATGTTCATGTTTTGTTAACAACAGCCAGCCAGCTAACTGTGATAAGTGATGTATGTTTACTTCCTGAAAACAGTAAACTGTATAATTAGTGTTATAGGTTTAACACATGAATATATCTGTATGTTGATTGATGTAAAACAAATACATATACTATATACAGTATAACTCATTTAAATGGAAGAAGTACTACTTTGTTTACTGTAGATGTTGTGGGCAGACATGTTGATTTGATGTCACTTGCTGAACTCAGGGTTGAGGACCTGGTATGAGTTGAGGGGTTTATTTGGTTTTCCCTGGTTGGGGGTCAGAAATTCTGAGTTATGAGTTTTAGTCAAATGAAGTGTAAAGGAATGCCCAAACTGCTGACATGCCTGCTTAGCCCTGCCCGGCAGCTGCCTGAGACACAGGATAGGAAACAGGAAGATTCTTTGGTCCAAAGCAAAAGCCTTTAAGGCAGCAAGGAGGAGGTGTTTTTATGTTGCTTTCTTTAATATTTGTCAATACTTGGGTTTTACAATGTATAATGAAACATATTTACGAGGAAATAGGAAATTAAATTTGATTTGCTTGGCACTTTTAACAGTGTAGCAAAAGGGGGTTTTAGATTCTGGTTTGGAAGTGGATTTAGATCTAGTTTTAGTTTCTGTCTGTGTGGAGTTTTACCTGTAGGTGTAAAGTGGGTCGGCTAGTCAAGATTTCCCCTAGAATTGTGTCCACCATGGTGCCCTTGAGTGGACTGACTTCTTGCTTATTGTTCAAAATGATGTGTGTGTGTGTGTGTGTGTGTGTGTGTGTGTGAGAATTTCAGCTTTCCTGATATTTACAACTGGATTTGTTAAACAACTTTAAACACGGCTTCTTTTGTGGCAGATCTTCCCATTCTTTTGTTGAGCAAAAGTATTGGAACAAATAGTCTTAAATAACATTTACTATTCTGTTGTATATGCCATGCGTCCAATAACTACATCAAGCTGGTGACCAACTGACATCACCAAACTGTTGCATTCTTTTAGTGTGATGCTTTTCCCGGCTTTTACTGCAACTTCCTTTAGTTATTGTTTGTATTCTCCTTTTGCTCTCCTCCTGAAAGGCATGCTCAAGTGGGTTAAGTTCTGGTGATTGACGTGGCCAGTCTAAAATCTTCCACTATAAATATTTCTAAACTATTTCTAAAATTTTCCCCATGAAGTTGTTGTATTGGCAGTGTGTTTAGGGTCATTGTCTTGGTGCATGATTGGATGCATTTCTCTGTAAATAGGCAGACAGATTGTTTCTGTAGACATCTGAATTCATTCTGCTGCTACCATCATGAGTTACATAATCAATGAAGATTAGTGAGCCTGTTCCAGATGCAGCCATGCAACCAAGCCATGACACTACCTCCACCATGTTTTACAGATACGCTTATGTTTTGGATCAAATCCTTTCTTTCTTTCTCCATACTTTGGCCTTTCCATCACTTTGGTAGAGGTTAATCTTGGTTCCAGAACTTTTGTGGCTTTTGTTTCAAAGCTTGGTAACACAAAGTTAAAAAATTTGTATGCAAAACAAATGCAAATTTTGTCATGGTTTACTGATGCCAAATTGTGTGCTTTGTTTAGCAACCAAATTATATGAAAATTTTAATTTTATCACCTGCCAGTTACAGGTGGCTATTGAGTCGTCGTCCGTCTGGGAATCTTTCTTTTCCCTACTGTATTAGCCATTTGTTGCTTTAGTATTTGGTGAGTGCTGTATCAGCCATTGGATTCTCTGGTATATGGTGTGTCCTGCATCAGACTGATAAATATAGACTGGCAGTTGTGATGTGATAAGGCAAGGCCAAAGGTGTGTGCGTCTGTATCCTCAGACATCCGCAGAGACCTGGTGCAAAGACTAGTTTGAAAAAATAATGTTCAGCATTTCTGGATATATGAAAGGGGGAATAATTAGATATGTTTAAATAGTTTACATCCTACACCTGGAGATAAGGCATAAAAATAACTCGAGGTTAATAATTAATAATCAGTGTTCAGACTTGTAGTATATGGTGAGTTGTTATTGAACTGTTTAAGGTGTATGTATACACTTTTTTTAGCACACCTGTGTATTGAACAGTACATTTAAAAAACAAACACAAAAAATACCCTCTATGGCACAGATTCCCAAACCTGGTCATGGAGTACCCTCTGTCCTGTGCATTTTAGTGTTTTACATGCTCCTAACATAGCTGATTGAACTAATTAGCTAATTTCCAACCCTTGCTGAGTTGAACTTGGTGTGTTAGAGCAGGGAGAACATTAAAATGTGCAGGGCAGGGTGGTCCAGCTCCAGCAGGGGACCCCAAACTTCCTTTTCCCGAGCCACATGAACCAGCTCTGACTGTAGGAACCCGAGGCGTTCCCAGGCCAGTGTGGAAATATAATCTCTCCAGCTGGTCCTGGGTCTTCCTCAATGTCTCCTCCCAACTGGACATGCCTGCAACACGTCCCTAGGGAGGCGCCCAGGGGGCATCCTCACCAGGTGCCTGAACCACCTCAATTGGCTCCTTTCAACACCTCAATTGGCTCCTTTCAGCGGCTCTACTTTGAGTTCCTCTCTCGGATAACCGAGTTTCTCAGCCTATCTCTAAGGGAGAGGTCAGCCACCCTCCGGTGAAAACCCATTTCAGCCACTTGTACCGCGGATCCAGTTCTTCGGTCACTACCCAGCCTTCATGACCATAGGTGAGGGTAGGAACAAAGATTGTACAGCTGGTTCCTGCTCCTCCTTGTCCAGCTTTGAAGTGTGTGACACTGGCCTTCCAGCCACTCCTTTATCTCTCTCTCTCCCATTGATTAGCCAAATCAGTACCAGGTGTGCATTCTCACAACCTGGCTCCTCCCTCCTCTTCTTCACACTTTACAAATCTCCATATGTGAACATCAAATGCTCCATTATAAAGTATACAGAAATAGATTGTGTGATTGTGAGATTGTGGACTAATTGCCACATTTTCAGGGGCAAGAACAGTGAAAAGTAGATTCTGTAACTGTAATACTCTCCAAAACTATATTTTGTAAGTCATGCAGTGTGTGGTAATGAAGCTTGCACAAATTCCACAAGACCAATTTTTCTCAATAGAAGTGCTTACTCAAACTAAGTCCCTTGATATGATCTCCCCCAAGAATGAAACTAATATTATTAGAGAAACATTACATTATTTATGTTGAATGGGAATATTTCTCACTGGGGTAGAATATAGAAGTTATATGGATATCATTCATCATTCTTTTACAATGAGATGATTGTAAATGTGAACATGTGCGCTATAAGCAAATCATGTTCCTATTCCCAATCAGGAATTTGCGTCTAACTGCCATCTAGTTTACAATTAAGAAGCATTATGAATAAATTGTTGTGGTGTGCTAGTAATGTGGTTTTATTTAAATTGAAACCATCCTTTTTAGCAGCATACAAATGATCAGCTAGTTACAGCTAATCCTGATCAGGACTTCTGTCACTCAAATTGTTCTATTAGAATATTGAAAACAGCTCCATCTTTATACAGTACTGAAGTGGAACACAAATGGCAGCCTGTCTTTAGTTATTATCTGGTTAGTATTTGGATGACCTGTGATTTTACATGAGTGTTTTAGTCGCAGTCATTCATTCGCAGGTCTTTCCTGCTCTACACAATAATGTTGTTGTCTTCCCTGAAGTGAGATTGCTTTTGCATGTGAGGGCTCTGGGGCCCTCGCATGCAAGGAAAGAAGTGGAAGCCTAGAACACCACAGCATTGACTGCTATCCCAGGATCCTCAATGTCTGCTTTACTCTTTACACTTTTTCGCAGGTCTTTCCTGCTCTACACAATAATGTTGTTGTCTCCTCTGAAGTGAGATTGCTTTTGCATGCGAGGGCTTTGCGGCCCTCGTGAAAGGAAGTGAAACAGAGCACCGCAGCATTGACCGCTATGGCAGGATCCTCAATGTCTGCTTTACTCTGCACCATTCTCAGCTCCAGCTGTGCAGTCTCGGTCTCCGGTCAGGACCAGCTGCCTCTGAAAGAGAAAATGAAAGAATCGTTGCAGGCAAGAGCTTGGCAAAAATACACTCACATAATACTCTGTTCCTGTCACTCCCACTGTCTGTAGCCCCATGCCTTTTTATTACCGTATTATGGGAGTATGGTATAGGATTTTGTTCATACCCTTGGCGTAGGTGATGGCCACCTAAATGACATGCTGTACCACAGAGGGTGGGGTTGAAGTGTATTTATTTATTTATTTGTCAGTCAATTCAAATTTTTGTCCTTGTAATTATCTCTTTGTTGATCTTCTGTTTCCAAATTGTGTTGATGGGATTTTGTTTCTAAATAGCTGTTGTACTTGTGCCATAAACAAGAAAGTTATGAACGTTTGTGAGGTTTTTGGGAGTCTGGGTTAGAACTTTTCCATAGTAGTCTGTGAAGTCACTGTTTGCCGAATCTGAATGAAATGGTTAGTTTTTACATTTACATTTATTCATTTAACAGATGCTTTTATCCAAAGCGACTTGCAAATGAGGAAATGCAAGCAAATCGATATATCAAGTAGATAACAGTACAAGTAGTGCTACCATACAAGATTTTTAGTTTTAGAGGATCAAAGTGCACAGAGTAGAGGTGTAAGAGAGATTGAGGCTGGAAGTTCATTCCACCACTGAGGGACAGTCCGTTTGAAGGTTCTGCAAAGGGACCTCATGTCTCGCTGAGTAGGCACAATTTGCGTCCCCCTTCCGATCTCTCCGCGCCCCCCTGGTTTAGAACCACTGCGCTACATTAGTATTTTAATGAGCTTAAATTATTCCCAGCTCAAACATCAGCAGTGTGAGATTGTTACAGGAACAGTGAGAAGAAGAAATTATGACCATGATAGTCATTCAGCATTTCATATTTTTAACCAAGGCTGCTCTGGTTGACAAAAATAACATAAAATGCACACGTTATCCATCAGTATAATGAATTACCTACATTAAATACTACTTTTAGAAAGAACACAAGAAATTTGAGTTTTCATTTTTATTTATATTTTTTTCCTTTTATTATTGTGAACATTTTCTTCTATAATTGAATATTGAAAGATACTGAGGTGTTGTCTAGAGTCTAGACAAGTAAAACCACAAAGAACTAGACATTATCCAATTATCCTGCTGTTGGGTGTCTTAACTGGGATAAGATGTGCTTTGTGTGGAGAATTATAACGTTTTGTAAAATGAAAAATTTTGGTTAGCACTTTTGCCTCACAACTCCAGGGTCCTGGGTTCGATTCCTGCCGGGGCCATGTGTGTGCGGAGTTTGCATGTTCTCCCCGTGCTTCGGGGGTTTCCTCCGGGTACTCCGGTTTCCTCCCCCAGTCCAAAGACATGCATGGTAGGCTGATTGGCGTGTCTAAAGTGTCCGTAGTGTATGAATGGGTGTGTGAGTGTGTATGTGATTGTGCCCTGTGATGGACTGGCACCCTGTCCAGGATGTACCCCGCCTTGTGCCCAATGCTTCCTGGTGTCCTGGCCCAGTGTCACATTGTGCATGGCACACCCAGATATCATTTAACCAAACTATAGCTCATATTCCACACCAAAGATCTGACACTGCAACACATTTTCCTTTTTTCTCAGCCTCTGTGTGGGATATAAGATTACCAAGGTGTATACATATTTCTGGTGTACAGACATTATCTACTCCCTATCTGTATCCCTTTTTGTCTCTTTTTGCCTTTGTTTATGAACATTTGTTCTATTTAATTCAGACCATTTGCTATAAAAACAAGATCTCAGCAGTGATGCTCCCCCTCCACTGAAAATGTTTATAGTGTGAGAATGGAGCAGTGTGATTCCTTCCCCAGCTGGCTGCTATTAGTGCTTCACTCTGTGGGCAATTGTGCAAAAGGTGATCAAATCAATGGAACTGACAAATAGCAAAATAAAAGAGTTTACAAATTGCTGCTCACTCAAAAGAGAATTAGTATTTCAATTGAATTGAAAATGTGTGGTAGAATGAGGACTTTTATAACTTTCATAACAGCATTTGTTTAATGACTGATATAAATAGTGGGGCTCTGCCCCAATGGGCGAGTTGCCACAGCATATACATATCAGTTCCGTACAGCTGAATATCTAGACATACACAGCTTAACGTTGAAAGAGGCATGCTCAGGGGCACAATAAATATTTCCTCTGAAAGAGCTGATAAAAAAATACCAAAGTTTTTTTGAGCTGGATACATGAAATGGTTTTACTTATTCTCTGAAAACAATACCGTTTTTTTCTTAGGTTATATAACCCTTGTGCTAATGGCTGATTGGAAGGCAAATGGTGTATTCTATATATATGATAGTGATTGTGTTTTTAGACTGATATTTTTAGCCCCTGACCTTGTGAAGCAGTATGAGGATGTATTGATAGAGACTTCAAAGAACTTCTGTAAGTTGATCTGGATAAGGGCATCTGATAAATGCCATGAGTATAAATGTTAATTTATTTATTTCATTAGAATATTTTGACCTTCGTAATATAAGGTTCTGTCTCCCATTTATTCTTAACTCAAATAGCACATTATTCAGTTTTATTTGTATAGTGCTTTTAACAATGGGAATTGTCACAAAGCAGTTTTACAGAAATAAAAGCATTCAGGATATACATTTTAAATGTATGACTTTATCCCTAATGAGCATGCCAGAGTTGAGTGGCAGGTGGCAGAGAAAAACTCACTGAAACAATATGAGGAAGAAACCTTGATAGGAACCAAATGCTAAAAGGGAGTCCATTGTCACCTGCGTAACAACATATTCTAAATAAATCCCTTCTCTAACTGTGCACTACATGGTCAAACAATGCAATTGTGTTACAAGGGGAAAAGTTCATTACAGTTTTTACTGGAAAGATGGAAAGATGTCAGAGAACACAGTGCATTGCAGCTTGCTGTGTATGGAGCTGTGTAGCCATAGAAAGCTAACCACTAAGCCACGGTGAACCCTGTACACCTGTGTACACCTGGGTCGGCTGTGGCGCAGTTGGTAGAGTGGGTTGTCCACTAATTGTAGGGTGGCGGTTCGATTCCCCGGGTGACTCCACATGCCAAAGTGTCCTTGGGCAATAACATGATTCATCAGACCAGGTGACCTTTTTCTATTTCTGCATGGTCTGATGAATCATGTTATTATTCTTTTAGACGTAAAAGAAAACATCTTGTGACTTAAAGGATCTTCGCTAAAGTCTTGGTGCCTGATACCACAGCACACAGAGGTCTTTAGAGGTCTTGTGGAGTCCGATTTGTCCAATAAGCAAAAATTTCTTCCATTTCTGATGCTCACATGCTCACTGTAGACGCTTTCAGAGGTAAATATAGCTTTTAAATAGCTTTTTAAACTTTTATATAGACACGCTTTACACTGTGTCTCATTCACACACATGGTAGCAGAGCTGCCATGCAAGGCAAGCTAGCCATCGGGAGCAACTTGGGGTTCAGTGTCTTGCCAGTATTATGCAGGTGGTTTTAATGTTATGGCAGCTCTGTGTATAGGACCAATATATGGTTGCTGATATGATTAAGGTATATGAAAGGGGAAACTACAAACAGCTGTCAGCAGTGATTTTCTATACATTTTTGCTCACTGTGTAGTTTCCACTTAGACTAAAATAGTTGCCCCATCAGCTGTCTAATGTTAGTTACAATGCCCTGCAGAATTATTGGCACCCTTCATGAAAATAAGCAAAAATTTATAGAAAGAAAATAAAAAGAATTTTACAAATTTCAGCAGGTAGATTTTTTGCATGTAATGCCTAAGACAGAACAGCATAAAAAAAAGGAACCATCTGTTCACACTAATAAAGACATAGCTGCAGAAAAGCCAGCAGGAACCAGTTAGAGATAAAGAGCTTCAGTTAATGTTTGTCAAGCATCAGAACAGGGAGAAAAGTGTTATTTCTGTGACCTAAAATTTGGCATGGTTGTTGCTGCCAGAGGGGCTGATTTGAATATTTCTGAAACTCCTGATTATCCATGGTTACCCAAAGGCTGCGTGCAGTAACCGAAGGTGGGATCAGAGAGTTGTCTAGGGAGAGTACAAGATCTTGACATGTTGATGAATAACCTGGGATGAACAGCAGTGGAGAAAGACTGCAGCACTGATGGAAGGAAGTGACCATAGTGAAAAACAAAGGGTACCAGACAGGACAAACAAGGAGGAATTTAAGGTACTGATGAAATTTGCAGAAAATAATACACTCAATCCAGTAAAAAAAAAATCCCCAAAGTATTAAAAAAGCGCAATGTGACACAGAGAAATCTTGTAATTTTACATAAAATATTTTTTTTTGTAAAACAACAGACTGTAGCACAAGGCATAAAATCAATGCTCGGCCAATCAGTGAGTTGCACTGTTCTGATTAAGAGAGCTTGGTTAAGGGGAGTAATTGAACAGATTCAATAAAGAGCATCATAAAGGGGGTTAAGGTGATTGAAGTGAAAAGATTTAAACCATGGGCATAACCACGCACACAGACACAACGCAGGTTGTTGATATATTTTAGCAGTCTGTAAGAAATGGAGACAGCAGCCAAGTGTAGAAAAGTGCAGCAGAACATACAAGCTTTTTTCAGACAGTCAGTAACTAGATAAATAAATATCTAGACTAGCTATCAGTTCCATTTGACCATTAACGGTACATTCACGTGCACATCCTCCCGCCGAGTTCGTTGTGAACTCTCACGTTGTGACAGACTGTTATAAATGTTATAAATGTTAAAAAATGCGAGAGAAAGTGAGGAAAGTTGCACGGCATTTCGTTCACAGAGAATACATTTGTCCACAGCACCCTACTATTTCCCCATCCTGTGGGAGCTTCTATCACTCAGAAACCACGTGAATTCAAACAGTAACTGTAATCCTAAAACTATCTTATAAATATGCACATTTTCAGTATCTAACTTTGAAAGATTGACTGCCGGGGTGGGGGGTGGGGGGTCTAGTCGTCGTCGTCCCCTCCCAATGTCCATGGTTACACCCTTGTTTAAATGTATACGAAATAAAGAGAAAAAAGGTAGCCTTTTTGTAGTGCTTCAATTTGATGAGGAAAGAATGCCAAACAGTGTACATTGGGTATGTCAGTTATATGGTAAGAGAAATATGAGCAAGGGACATGGCTTAAATGCTGTAATTGTGGAGGTGAACACAGAGCTGGATTTGGTGGATGTATGGTGCATAGGAATGCTGTAAAAGTGATAGATTGGAAGGGTCTGGTGCGTATGAATGATGGTAGAACTACTAGAATTGGTGTGAAAAGGGATGGTTGTTGTGTAGATTTAACAGTGGTGACAGAATGCCTGGTAAGGATATGTAGGTGGGAGGTTTGGGAGGATTTTACAATTGGTAGTGATCATCATGTTATTTGCAGTAAAATAGGATTGGATGTAAATGAGATTACAGAGGATATGTTATACAAACTGGGAGGCATTTAAGTATATTAACGAAGTGAAGTTACAAAAGTTATCATGTGAAATTATGCTTTTTTTGTTTTTAATTTTTAATAAATTTGCAAAGATTTAAAACAAACTTCTTTCACGTTGTCATTATGGTGTATTGTTTGTAGAATTTTGAGGAAAATAATGAATTTAATCCATTTTACAATAAGGCTGTAACATAACAAAATGTGGGGAAAGTGAAGCGCTGTGAGTACTTTCTGGATGCACTATATAGACCTATTGCTTTAATGTTACATGTGTGTAAGATAATGGAACCGTTGGTTGTATGTAGACTGAACTACAGGGTTGAAAGGAAAGGGATTATATCACCTTACCAGAGTGGCTCCATAAAGGACACAGTATAGTAGATGCTGCTATATGTTTAGAGACAGACATAAGAAAAGTAAATAAAAAGGTTGTAGTAGGCATATTTTTCGATATTGAAAAAGTATATGACATGCTTTGGAAGGATGGGTTGTTAATAAAGTTGGAACAACTAGGGGTTGAATGTAGAATGTTTAATTGGATAAAGGATTTTTTGCTTGATAGAACAGTTCAGGTAAGAGTTTTATCATCATATTCCAAAATATATAAACTAGATAATTTGACCTCAAAAGGAAGTGTGTGCAGTCTAATATTATTTAATATCATGATAAATTATGTTTTCCAAAATGTCAAAACAGATATAGGAAGATCTCTAGTTATATGCAGGAGATGGAGCGATATGGAAGAGGGGTCGTAATGTATCACATGTGATATGAGTAATACAAACAATGGTTAATGAAGTGGAGAAAAAGGGCCAATAAATGTTTTACAAAGAAAAAATATATCCCTGAAATTAAAGTGAAACGATACAATCAGGTACTTAAACAGGTTCAAATGATAAGATATCTAGGGATATGGATGGATTCTAGGCTGACTTTTAATATTCATGTTCAGAAAGTATTAGATAAGTGTAAAAAAAAAAAAAAAAAAAAAAAAAAAGTCCCTCTGGATTTACAGGGTTTTTGTGTCGTGCTTTTAGTTATTTATTTATTTATTTATTTATTTATTTATTTATTTTAAAATGAATTTAATGTTAGGAGCTCTTTATGTATTGTTCTGTTCATGTATAACAAGTATTTCCTATATTTCCTATTTCGTTCTCTCTCTGTATTTTCTTTTGCTGGGGAGAGGCGGAGCTTAGCTGCCTTTTATCTAGCTGTCGGTTGCAGACCTACGGAGCCTCCTAGGTGTCAGGTAAGGGGGAAAAATGCAGACCAGTGTTGCCATCTTCAGAGACTTTTCAGACACAAAAATCGCTAGCGATAAATCTAGCGACTTTTTGGACAAACCCTAGCAATTTTCCAAATTAATTTTATTTTTCTCTTCTTAAGTTTTTTGAAAAAACATTTCCACCACATTCGTTTGAAACGTTTTCTAACAATCTGATGGCACAGAACAACAGAGAGAGAGAGAAGAGAGAGAGAGAGAGAGAGAGAGAGAGAGAGAGAGAGAGAGAGAGAGAGAGAGAGAGTGAGAGTGTTTTGCCTTCTTAACTCCTCACTGTGAACAGTTGGGACAAAAGCCTGTTTCTGGCTGTGCTCATGGCACACAGGTATTGCATTTCCCTCTACGGTCTTTGGAACTTGGGCAGATCTCTCAACTCTATCTTTTTTGGTTGGTCTTTTCTGCTTCTTTCCTGTAGCTGAGTTATGGCTTTAGTTACTTCACACCTTCCCATCACTTCAATGATTGAGCTTTGAAGTTGTGGGCAGTTCTCATGACACATGATACTATCACTAAATGGTTGTGAATGACTGACACACACACACACACACACACACACACACACACACACACACACAAATGTGCAAGTATGTTGTTAAAATACTGCATATTAACCTGTTGGCATCAGGTATGTTTAAGTAAAATGGCATACACACACGAATGAGATGTTACTGTGTAAAATATTTTTCCTGAGTTCAGATATATTCTGTGTGGTTGACAGTTAATATATTCCTGACAGCAACAGTTGACAAGAATCAAATGTTCCCATGAAATTCCATTAGAAAATCATGCAGATCTTTTTTTGACCCACTAATGGAAGAGTGGGGTAGTAATACAGAAGCTAAAAAAAATGTTTAAATCAGTAAAAGAAAAAAAAAGTAAAGGTCATGAAAAACATTTTATTTAAAAGACATTGCAAACAAATTACCTCACTGGGTCATTTTTTGACCCACTCATGCATAAGGGTTAACAATGTCATGGATAACAAATACCTTGCTGCAAACACTTTACAACACAGATATCCATGATATTTTTCAGGGCAGTGAAGTGAACACCAGCCCCCAAGTCACCATATAATTGCTGTTAATGCCCTCTGGCTCTCCATATGCGATGTAGGTGATATTTCATTCTGTCCTATCCTTTTAACAGAACGGACGGTTAAGGCCAATATAGTTGCGTACACTCACTTTATTAGACACAAATCACATAACACATACTCGGGCACAGGAAGACTGAACTGGTCTGTGGGGCAACAACAACCATCACAAAAGGTGCCTCTCACTTAAAAAGATTCCATATAATGCAAGGCTTTTGCCGGATGTCTCTATAACACATTCCCAACTCACATTAAAACAGGAAGGCTGAACTGGTAACGTAATGCATTATTGTATTATGGATTCACAAAAAGCACAGTGTGTGTGTGTGTGTGTGTGTGTGTGCATGTGTGTGTGTGTGTGTGTGGGTTCTTTTCTGTTTTGGACAAACAATTGTGTAAAGTTTTAGTCTGAAGTTTATTTTTGTAACACTTAGTTTGTGGATTTTATTTGAAATAAACCAAAAAAAGGTACTGAAAGTTTGCCACAGTCCAATTAATCGATAAAATAATCGGGCAACTAACTACTCACTACTCTGTCATACAGCTTGATAGAGCTGAACACTCATCTGGTCGGAGCTTATATACCCCTTTCCCTTGTGGTTTCAAAACTCTGAATCTGTATGTAGAAAACAGCAGGCATGCCCTTATTTGGGTCTTTAACAGATAAACAGAGTTTGGGGGGATTGTGGTTTTTGAGTACTCACCTTAAAGCTGTGTGTGTTTTTGTGGCTGTAAAAAACAGGAAGTATGTTTCTACTGGGTTTTCTTCAGATTCAATCGTTCTATGAGTCTTTCCATTTCATCTACTTGTCTAGCAAGATTAGAGAGTCTCACTATTCTCTCATGTTTCTGACTTAATTTCCTAATGTATTCAGTCCTCCTGTATTTAGCACGTTCTTTTAACATTTCAGCTTCAGCTGTCATTTGATTTAAGGTCTTCAGTATTCTATCACACTCTTTCACTACACACTCATTTTTCCATATCAGCTTTTCAGTTCTTTATATATCCAGCGTGCCGAGCTGTAGATCTCTCAGGTCTTGCTGAAAGTGTATAATGTCCAGAACAGCTTTCTCAGCAGCCCCCGAAACAAAAGACTTTCCAGTCCGTCTTTCTCCATGTTGCTGTCTTGCCCCCCTCCTTCTCCGTCTTCTTTTTCTCCTCACATGGTTCTGTTTCCCCAGACTGTCAAGGTTGGGGTTCTTGACATAGTTCAATTATAATACAGTTTTACTCGCTTTCACATATCACATAACATACTGTAATACATCAGCTGTATTTTACAATAAGCTGGAAATAACGGTAGAACTTAGGCTAGATATATCTGAGATCTTAAAATCTCCTATAACACGTCAAACCGTATGTCTCAAAGAATGCATAAGTTGGCCTTCATCTTGTTATTTTTCCCACTTATTCTGCCACCTGCCAGTTCCCACCTCCCACCAGCTCTTCCCCATCATGCAACAGCTACCAATGGCTGAAGACTAACACATATTTATCACAACTTCAAAAACAAATCTTACTCAGTACTGTGAGATGAATTTCTGTTTTAAAAGGTCCACTTGGAAATATGCTGATGATGCAGGTGTCGATTCCTTCATCTGAAACAGTAATGTTACTTAGAAGAATTGAGTTGTTGAGTCCTGGGATGTTCCTTGTGAATTTTACTCTGTCCTTCAATCCGTTTATATGTTCCTCTTTGCCGTCTGAAGCGACAACCAAAAAATCTGTGTTTGTTGGCCTTTCCTTTGTTCTTCTCTGCCACGTAACGCTGGTTAGTTTCTCCGCTGTGTCGACCAGCTGACAGAATAATTGTGCATCATCTCCTGCTACCACAGTCGCATCCCGACCAATGACTCTTATGGCTGTAAAAAAAAAAACACAATTGCAATAAATATAAACATTTTTAGAACAAAAATGGATATACAGTCCCCTCAAAAAATTAAGAATTAATTCCCACGACTTATTAATATGTGACCATATTTTATTAATTCGTTCCCTCATTTTAGGTAAATTGTGGCCACATTTTATCAATTCGTGTCCGCAATTTCATAAATCTATGGTCCCTTTGCTGTGTGTATATCCTCATGAACAAAAGAATTGTTATTCATCAAAGCATTGTGTGGTGAAATGGGTTTCCCCGTGAGTCATCTTGAGGGGGGCGTGTCCTGGAGTAGTATTTAAGGAAGTGGTTTTCGACTGACTGGTACGTCGTTCAGTCAGTGAAAGGACTTCCTGGTTAGTGACGTGGGATACCGGTAGCTTTGGTGTGCGTGTAGGTGAAACCGCTGGCTCAACAGTGCGGTTGGTATTTGCTTTGGAAACTCGCATGCATTACGTCCAGTGGACCGCAGTGCAAGAAACTTGTTGGTGTCAGTTTGCTATCAGCAGTAGAGTGGTGAGTGCGTTGTCTCTCCTCCTCGTACCTGTAAGTGGAGCATAGGCTCTGAGCTCTGATCAGCTCTGAGCTTTTGTTGTGCTTTAGAGTGGCCTATATGCTGGCTATACTCATCGGCTGTTCCCACGTCCTAAGAGACTGCTGCTTTGTCTCCTTTTTAGTAATGTCATGTTTAACTTTTAGGATATCTGTTTAGTCTGTGATCTTTCTAGCCACTGGCTCTGCTGGTGCTAGGATTTTTGTTCTGTTTGTTTTAATGCATGCTTGGGCTATGCAGTGCCGTGTCGCCGTTTCTCTGGCCTAACCTGCATGCACTTTGTATTTTTTTATTTGTTGGTTGTGGGATAAACCCCGCTCTGCCTGTGTTGCTACTCTGCTTGTTGTGTATGTGTATGTTGTGTGTGTGGGTGTGTATGCATGCTGGTGTACAATCCCAATGCTGTGGCCAGGGTGGTTGTCCCATTTTGACCATTGATCTGTGTGGAGCTGGAGCACCAAACCTGCTGCTCAAGATAAGTAGCTATTTGTAGTATTGCTAGCATACCTGGCTTGTAAGATCAACCACTCTGTTAATCAGTGCTTGTGTTTCCTCTTTCCCGTTGGCGGACAGGAGCAGTGTGGCCCACGTGAGCGGAGGACTGAGTTCCTGGTGGAGGCTTTTACTTTCCCTTGCTGTGTGCATATTGAGGTGTCTTTTGTTTGGATTGTAGTGCTTCTCTCACGCATGGTGTATTTTCTGGACCCCCTACCCTCTGTCGTGCAGTAGTCCGGCTCGCTGTGGTAAGCACTTCCCCTGTTCTAGTTACCCCTCCCCTGAGACCAGGTCACTCGCCCAATAGCAAGGTGCTAGTCAACCCCATAGCTACAGTGCTTATATAGCAGCCCCCTGGTCACTGTGTTGGTGGGACCTCTCCGTCAGAGTGTCAATTGTATGGTCATGTTTTACCGTGCAACAGTAATAATTAATGTGTTTTGTTGGAATAAATGTCGTTGATGTAACGCATGTCTCCGGCTCCTTGAGTTTACGAACCTGTGTGCTCGAATTACCTTTAGGGGTTAATCTAGTTTAGTTCCTTGTCCTGGGGGCCGGCCTCCTGTCCCCTAGGTGGCGTAGTTGATGCAACAAATTCCTTAGATGCACCTTGTCACCTGCCACAATTGCAAAGATATACATTGGTCATGCCATGCCCATTTTACAAATATCTCGATATCTGCTGAATGCAATGTCGGAGCTTAACAAAACTTGATAGACATAGATAACAGAAGATTCTGAGGATGCACAACTCAAATTCCGCACAGAGGGGGCGCTAAAACTATTGTTGATAAGATCAACATTAGATTATGGGTGCATACTGTATATAGTGGTGTGTTAGTGTGTTTTCCCCCTTTTTCTTTTCTTTTTCCTTTGTCTTTTTTTTTTTCTTAAGTATATCTAAACACAAAACCAAATTTAAAATAATACAAAAAAAAAAAAAAAAAAGAAAAAAAAAAATTTAATTAATAAATTTTTTTGTTTTAAAAGGTAAAAAAAAAAAAACAAAAACCACCAAGGTGCCACAAAAAAAA
Organism: Ameiurus melas; assembly: GCA_012411365.1. Taxonomy (NCBI): domain Eukaryota; kingdom Metazoa; phylum Chordata; class Actinopteri; order Siluriformes; family Ictaluridae; genus Ameiurus; species Ameiurus melas. The sequence continues at coordinate 14,813,027 of CM022758.1, read as the reverse complement.
AAGTAACACCCCAAAATTTAATTAGGCGCCCCTCCCCCCCTTACAACAAAAATTAAAAACAACATACCATAAAAAATAAAAAAAGTTTTTTACACTATTTTGTCCAAATTTTTTTTCCCCTTATCTTTTTAATTTTCTTTTACATTTATATTTTTTTTTGCTTTTTAGGAACTGCACTTTATTATTATACAACAACATCAAAATTTTATTTAAATCAAATTTTGGTTTTGTCACCCTTTTTTTTTCTACTTTTTTTTTTTTACTTTTTTGTTTTTTTTTGTTTTTTTTTTTTTTGATTATTCTTTTCCTTCTTAACCTAAGTTTCAACCAATTTGAGTTTCTGATTAAATATTTTAATAATTCTTTTTTAGTTTTTCTTTTTTTTTGTATCTATAGTCACCCTTATTCCTCCATTTTTTTTTGAGCCTAAAGCACTCACAAGACCAAAAAAATAAAAAAACCAAAACCTTATTTTATTCTTTTTTTATTTTTTTTTTTTTATTTTTTTTTTTTTTTTAGCCAAATTTTTCTACAAAAAAACCACTTTTTTGTTCCATTTTTTTTTCAGCAGTTTTTTCTTTTTTTTTTTTAGAGTATTTTGGTTTTTTATGATGGGTGTTGTGGAGAAATTTGTTTTTTTTTTTTTTGTTTTTTTTTTTTCTTTTTTTTTTTTTTGTTGTTCTTTTTTTTTGCTTTTTTTTCTCCTGTTTGTTGCGGATTGTTGAGGTTTTTTTGCTGAGGGTGAGGGAGGTAGGTTTTGTTTGTTTTTTTTGTTTTTTTTGTTGTGTTTTTTGTTTTTTTTTTTTTTTGCTGTTTTTTTTGTGTTTTTTTGGTTTTTTTGTTTTCTTAAGGTTTATCTCTTTTTTTTTTGTTTGTCATTTATTGTTAATGGTTTTTTTTTTTTTTTTTAATTTTTTTATTTTTTGTTTTTGGTTTTTGAAACCCTTAAATATCAATTTTTTTAATTCTTTTTTTTTTTTTTTTCTTTATTTACTTTTGTTTTTTTTTTTTTTTTTTTTTTTTTTTTTTCTTTTTTTTTGTATTTTGTTAATTTTTTTTTTTTTTTTTAATTTTTTAATAGTTATTTTGTTTTGGTAAAACCAGGTTTTTGTTTTGGTAAAGAAATTAAATTTAGGAGTGGGTAATTATATTGAGTGTTTGTTTTAATAAGAAGGGAATTATCTTTTAGAGAGGGTTTTTTTTTGTTTTTTTTACCACCGTTAAAATAAAATTAACTTTATAGTTAATTTGTTTTTGTTTTTATTTGTTTAAACCTTTTTTATTATTTAAATTATTTTGTTTTGTTAAAAACTTAGGTGAAAAATACAAAAAGAAATAGGAAAAAAAGAAGGGCGCAACACTTTTCCCCACCACCAAAAAATATCTGCTTCAGCAACATTATTGAACAAGATATACATTATTCAAGCACATGCATTGTGAGTTTGTCATGGTGCCTTTAGACCCTCTCCAGTATCAGCATTTCTGGTCGAAATGGGAGAGATACTAATGAAAATTTGCAGTCTTAAGGTGATGTTGACGTATTGGACCTCTTGAAAAGGACACACTGAAACCCATCCAGCCAAAAAGATTTTTTTTTTTGATAGACTGTATAAAAAGAGGCTGAGGATATAGGACTGACAAGAATAGATGCAAGTCCTACAGTGGCAATTCCTACAATACCTCTGTGTTTATTTCCAATGCCTATATTAGACCTTCAAATTTTGGAAGAAATTAATAACAAAAAGTGATATGTTCCTAAGAATGAGGTTGTAGAAATTTACATGGATAAAAACTAAAATATTTACAGATGGATCGAAAGACCCTGATTCAGGAAATACAGCAGCTTCAGTATGCATCCCCCATTTTAAAATTAGAATGGCTAAAAGGACCAGTAACCATATATCAGTTTACTCAGCAGAAATGATCTGCATTGGATGGAGGAAATTCAGCCATTAAGAACAGAAGGCACTAAAATACACCAACACGGATATAAACATATCACTAAGTAAAGCAGAAATTAAAGGAATAATTAGAGGGACTATTATTAAGAAATGCCAAGAGATGTGGGGTGAGTATGTACAAGGTCATCATCTATACAACATTCAAAAAGAAGTTGGAAATGGAAAGGAAAACTTTGGAAGTAGGAAGGAGGACACAATAATATCTAGACTCTATAATGGTCACACAGCTCTTAATCAGTTACTATTTATTATTGGCAAACATGAGTCAGATCATTGTAATAAATATGTACTACCATATTGAGCCTGTGGAAAGACCCAAGTTATATGCTTTTCAACGAAACAGAAATATATTCCAGTTGGTTTAACTCTATATGGTCATAGACTTGAGCAGGTGTCAGAAATTAAGTTCTTGGGAGTATAGCTAATACAAAATTAACATTCGGTATCTATATAGAGAAATTGGTGAGAAAATGCAAGAAAGCCCTGAAGAACATGAGATGCTTGGCAGGATGTGTATGGGGTACAAGCCGCAACTCACTGAGAAACATCTATTGTGTCCTTGTTAGATATGCAATATGTTATGGTTGCATGGCTTACGGTTCAGTGTGTAAGACTGTTTTAAAGAAAATAAAGGTAATGCAGAATCACTTTTAAAGGGAGATACAAACTGAGATGACAACAGCTATCCATGGTATATTGGGTATCATTGGGTTAAAGTCTGTGTTTGATGAATGCTGGGAACATACTCAATGTAACAGACAAAGTCTTGGATGGATAGGGACTAGATTATTACAATGGAACTGGACCACAATAACTATAGCAAAACTGTGCCATTGCCAAAAATTCACATTCATCTTAACTGAGGAGGCGGGACAGTCTGAGTGAGGGGCACAGCGCCCTGATGTAGAAATAATAATTTAATATCCTATCGACACTCCACACAGTCCACTTGGTGGCGGTAATGCACCAAAAGCTGGTTTGCCAACCGCCAATAAACACAAGAGAAGAAGAACGAGAAGATGATGATGAAGATGTGAGGAAAATGAAGAGGAAAATGTTAAATGTCAGTCAAGCGAGGCAGCTCGTTAAGATCCGCAGATTGGAAAATAAAACATGACACTAGAGAACTTGTTGGGGAAAACATCTGAGAAAATGCACCACCCTTTAATAAACTATTTAAAAATACTGAGATAAGTGAAATACTTTAGTAATCTAGTAGGAATATCTAGTATATAGTTATTTATTTCTTTATTTTCTTTTATTTATGTATTATTAATATTAGTAGTAGTATCATCCATTTAATGTAATTTTTTTCTACCAATCTGCTGCCCACGATCCAGTCCAGTAGGTGCCGGTAATGCACCTGTAGTTGGTTTGCCAACCCCCATTAAAACAACAAGAAGAAGTCGATGTAAAATGGATTATTTCAACCTGAGGCTAACTGCGATTTGTGTGGTTCTTTTACTTTTATCACGGTTAACGGTAGAGCATTGATGAATAACAATTCTTTTGATCATGAGGTACACACGGCAAAGGGACCATAGATTTATGAAATTGCGGCACGAATTGATAAAATGTGGCCAATCGATTGACCTAAAATGAGGGAACGAATTAATAAAACGTGGTCACGTATTAATACGGTGTGGGAATTCATTCTTAATTTTTGAGGGACTGTATATCCGTTTCTGTTCTAAAATGATGTATGTTTATTAATATGTATATTTATTGCAATTGTTTTTTTTTTTTTTTTTTTTTTTTTTTACAGCCATAAGAGTCATTGGTCGGGATGCGACTGTGGTAGCAGGAGATGATGCACAATTATTCTGTCAGCTGGTCGACACAGCAGAGGATCTAACAAGTGTTACATGGCAGAGACGAACAAAGGAAAGGCCAAAAAACACAGATTTTTTGGTTGTCGCTTCAGACGGCAAAGAGGAACATATAAACGGATTGAAGGACAGAGTAAAATTCACAGGGGACATCCCGGGACTCAACGGCTCAGTTCTTCTGAGTAACATTACTGTTTCAGATGAAGGAATCTACACCTGCATCTTCAGCATATTACCAAGTGGTCCATTTAAAACATAAATTAATATCACAGTACAAGGTAGAATTATTATTCTAATTTAATTAAAAGCTGCATTAGGTAAGACTTGTTAACATTTCCCAAGATTAGGCATGTAACACTTAAATACACCTGGACATAAGTCTTCAAAACCCTGTTAAAATGGCAGGTTTTTGTTGTAGGAGAAATTTAAACCAAGATAAATAATGTCAGATCTTTTCCATCCTCAATGTGAAATTACAATGTAAAAATTAGAAAGGTACGGAACCTGGTTGCTTAAGTGTGCACACCATTTTATAACTGGGGATGTGGCTGTGTTCAGAATGAACCAATCACATTCAATCTCATGTTCAAAAATAATTATTATACAGTAGACTTGCTGCGATAGTCGGTGTTTCCGGTGCTACACGGTGTTCAGCCACACACCACTATAGTACATCACTTTCCCACCACGGCACCGCGACCACTGTCGTTTTGCCTTTTTATAGTAATAAAATAATTTAGCTCAGTTAGAGAACAGACACTACAATTAAAAATGAACACGTCTGCTCAATCCAGCATGAGCCGAATGAGTCCGAGTCGCAGCACAGGTCAGAAGGAGTCAAATTTCATTTATCATGAGTGAGGCAAGCTGACTGGCAAGACCATGGTGGAAGATTTGGTTTCAAAGGGAAATGTAAAAATGCCTATTTGGCAATAGTTTGGATTTGTTGTTGTAGTGTTTTTCATTAAGAATAATACTGAACCCACCATTGAAGCAATTGCTGCCCCCAATTGCTGCTAATTCGAAAGTGAAATGTGCATGGCTGCACTGGCATTCAGAAGACGCGAGTATTTCATTTGAGACGATACTACCCATCTACAATTCATTCACTAGACAGTACACAGTGTAACTGTACAGTTGTGCTCATAAGTTTACATACACCTTGCAGAATCTGTAAAATGTTAATTTAAAGAAAAGAGGGATTATAAAAATTGCATTTTGTTTTTATTTCATTCTGTCCTGAATAGGCTATATCACATAACATATGTTTACATGTAGTCTACAAGACACAGTAATGACCCAGTTCAAAAGTTTACATATGCTTAATTCTTAATACTGTGTGTTGGTATTTGGATGATCAGTGACACTTTTTATGTTTTGTGATAGTTGTTCATGAGTCCCTTATTTGTCCTGAACATTTAAACTGTCCACTGTCCTCCTAAAGTAAATATCTTATGTAGCTTCTGAAGGGCAGTACTTAATGAAACAAATAAGGGCTTTAAACAAAATAACAATTTGCACTGATCATCCTGTTCAAAAGTTTACATGAATGAATTCCATTATTGTAGTTTTCTTAAACATCATTACTGATGATGTTATGTTTTGTCCTGGAAATTTAAACTGTCCACCTTCTGCATATTTGACCCCTTTCCAACAGTGACTATATGATCTTAAGATCCATCGTTTTAACAATTGAGAGGGATTCGTACACGGTTATTATAAAAGGTACAAACATTCAGTGATGCTCAAGAAACTAACACGATACATTAATTGGGACAGGGGGGGGGGGTAAACTTTTTAACAGGATGGGATGATCTTTGTATATTATTTTGTCTTCTGATGCAAAAAAGAAATTTATTATGTAGCTTCTGAAGGGCATTACTAAATGAAAAAATTAGAGCTTTAAATAAAAACAATTTATGCTGATCATCCTGTTTAAAAAATTTATATGAATTAATCCCATTATTAAACGTAGTTTTCTTTAACAACATTACTGATGCTGTTGTCATGTTTGTTAATGTTTTTGTTTTTTTAGTTCCTCCTGTTGTTAGTGTGAGTACGGATGTGCCTCCTGTTGCTGGTGACACTAAGGAGATTTTAGCAATCTGCACTGCATTCAATGCGAAGCCTGCAGCAGAAGTGTCGTGGAATCTGGGTGATTTAAGTTACACTCTGAAAGTACAAACTAACGTAACTGTGGACTCTGAAGGAAGATACACTGTTAAAAGCAGCCTGATTGGTGTAGCATCCAAAGATCACAACCAGAAGAACGTTCAGTGTTTGGTCACACATCCTGGGCTAAAGGAGAAACTGGAACTGGATTACACATTGATCATTCACTGTAAGTCACCAAGTCCTTCATTTTTAAATAGAAGCTTATGACCAGTACAACGTATCTTGATGAAAGAATTAATTGTCGTACACATAGTAGAATTCGAAACAGCATTGTTTTTCAGCAGGCAGATCAGACACTGCACTCAAAGTTCCACAATGCAGTGCATATGTCAGTTACAGCAGAGACTCGGTTTGGCTTGCTAGTGATCTATGAAAATACGATCGCAACAGTGGTACCTTTTATTAAGGTTCTGCTGTGCTCACTCAGACCACTTAGCGTCACTTGCTCAACCCAGATGCACTTTGTGGCATGCTGTTTTGAGAAACTGCTAAATAAGCAATAGGTCTAAGATTATGGAGTTCAAACATGATAATGAAGTTGCAAACCTTATAGATAAATGCACAGTAAAGATCTAAGGATGAGGAAGGAGAAGAACTCGAAAGGGAGGGTGGAGGACTGTGTGAATTGGCAAACTCTCTACTAATGTAATTGAGACATTTATTGAAGCAATGCATTACAAACAGAAACAAGTATACTACAGAGAAATTTCACATTGGAGCAAGATTTAAGCAAACTTTGTTTTTGTGAGCTGTAGTGGTACGAGTGGAGCGCACGCTTGGGCCATGAGCGATTGAGCGGAGCGCACATGCATAGAGCACAATATTGAGTTTAATGTCACACCGCTTCGCTCACTTGCTCTGCTACACCACTATCTGCATGTAGTCAAACAGCGTTCTGGTTAATGTAGGACAGCCAAAGTGAAAATCAACATGTGGATGAGTCATTGAAACAAAAGTCAACTCAGAATTTTATTACAAAATAAATCTTGAACACTACTGAATATCAGATATCAATTATAAAGATTAATATGCAAGTTGTTCCGGGTGGATCTTTCCTCTAAAGCACAGTTCAACACAGCAGTTTTGTCTTAGCAAAATGGCTGTGCATTTTAATTTTTTTTTTGCTTTGATGGCAATTGTCAACATTACACTTAATTCATTATACACTTAATTATTTTGTGAAACTGTTAAGTGTTCGTTATATGAAGTATTTTAGGAATCAATACTTATTTGATACTTAAGTAATCAATACTTATGTGTTGAAGTATTGATTTTTTTTTTTTCTTTTTTCTCCCAGATCCTCCTCAGGTGGTTTATATTATTTCAGTGGGTGATCAAGGGGAAACACATGAATTTCAGTGTGAAGCAGACGCTAATCCAAAACCAACAAATTTCACCTGGAGCAGGTAATGCAGCTGAGTCTTCTGTGTCTGTTTACTATAAAAGACTGCAGTTGTTCTGTTAAATGATAAATGTGGAACATGTGGAGACAAGCCCGGTGCCTGGTTACAGGTTTCTGTTTCATGTCTCTCAGACTGCCATCAATGTTATTTCTAATTTTATATGGCTTTAACAATAGTAATAAATAAAGATTAATGTATTGATATAATACTTTATATTGTTAGATTCAGATTTTATCCTAATGTCATTTTGAAATTTGATCTGAACCAAGTATAACCTCTTACAGTTAGACCACTCTGTTCTTTGTCTCTCAAGTCTGATCAAGAGTTACAAATAAACCTTATCTTCCATAAAGTGACATGTTGCTGATCTTTACTGCAAAGTTCCAGGAGAATCTCTACAGTGAGAAATCTAACAAGATTAAAATCCAATTGGCTCTTTTCACACAAAACAAAACCAAAGTGTATATCTCAATCATGCCAATGATATTTTATCACTGATAAAATTAGCATTCTTTTTGCTCTAATATTAGTGATCTGTATTTCTATATTTCTCACCCATAGTGAGAATGATGAGTGGTTTTGTTTGTTCAGTGTTAAATGTAGTCAAACATGAGGCTAAACTCTGGCAGTTAAAAGGAGTCTGTAATATTGGCTACATTCAGAAAGCAAATGATTTTTACTCACTGTAGTTTCAGTTTACTTTCCCCCTAAACTCTACTTGCACTTATACTTCAAGCTGTTTCTATGATTCAACTGCAGTTTGTGGTTTTTCTGTTTCTCATAAATGATTTTGACTCAGTGGTGGTTGTTGTAGCAGAACTGAAGTTACCCTGTGAAGATTATTTCAAGCAGAAGAAACCTGAATGTTTCACAGTACTTTTTAAACCCAGATCATGGTGGTATTTTGGATGAAATGCTGTATTTGTGAAGGTTGTGTCACCAGTACATAGCCTAGAAGCATTAACTTTGCTTTAATAATGGAAAGTTCAACATCCTTGGCAAATAAACAAAACAGCTCATATGCTAATATATGTCTCGAGACATTGCAAATATTATGAGCTAAAACATGAATTGCAAAATAAGCAATTTGAAAGCAATGTGTAATGTTTGTGTAGTATGGTGTAGTAAGACGATCCCACTTACAATGTTAACATTATTTAACAAATAAATTCCCTTTTAGACACTTTCCAGTGAAGGAGCCTCTTTCCAGAGGTGTTAACAACACACAGATTATTCTGCTGAAGCCTGACCGCAAGGGCCTTTACTATTGTGTGGCGTCTAACCAATACGGGGAAGCTGTAGGCTCCTTCTACATGGATGTTACAACATGTGAGTATGTATATAATCTGTAATTCACTTGAACAGTGAATAAATTCTTATTTGCAAGTTAGTTGAATCCATTATGAATATTCACAGATGTGGTTCACTTAATAGACACTATACACATTGGCACACAAGTTGTCACCCTAAATTTATTCAACTTCTTAGTCATAATGTTCCAGTTATCGTCAAGTGTACTAGAGTCAAAAGAAAACTAAAAATGGTCACTTCCACTCTGCACTGTGTGATTTATATAACATTAAACCCTCTTGAAAGACCTCAGTGACATTAAACGGTTTCCACCAGTGCTTCTGTTTCAGATAAATTGTATAAATCCAGATTAAGTGTGTTTTAAACTGTGAGCTAACTGTAATACTTTCTCGATGGCACTGCAGCTACAGAATGTACAACTTGCTGGACTTTGGTCATCGTGGCCCTCTTTGCTGGGGTGTCTGGTTTTCTCATTTGGAAATTTAATTTGCATCAATCCGTTTGTAAAAGACTGGGGTGAGTTTGGTCATTTTCCAATCTAGTGTTGAGAGCATATCATAAGCATATGAAGAGTTTCATAGGTGAGTTGCTTATTTTCTGTTTTCACTCAGGTGATCACTGGGGGTGATGCCCACAGTATCTTCAGACCTGGATCAGGTCAGTGTGAAATCCTTTATTTAAATCTATATGACCTTGTTTTGTTCACTTATCGTGTTGGTCATTAAATCCAGGATGTTTCTTTTGCCTAGGCAGCTGATGGTTCAGACCTCTCTAGTGGGACCATACCTTGACGTGGTGGAGAGGCTTATTCTTCTTAAACTGTCCTGGAACTACTTTACAGTTAAGAGGAAACCAAATGGTCCCATAGGTTTTTTAACATAACAGTCCAGTTTGGGTCTCCCTACTGCCACATTTCAATATTAAAGGTTGACTTTAACAGAACTAGTTTTTCCTCTCTAATTTATTTTCTTTTGAGTGGAGCCACTCTATCTAGCGTTTAGCGGAGTGTTGACTCTAAGCATTCAGTCACCTGATCGAGTTCTATCGGATCAGACAGTGATCAAATCTAATTGATGTCTCTACGAGGTTATTTATGAAGCTCGGTGCAGTAGCTTATGTTTATGCAGTAGCGAGGCGAGGTGGAAATATTATGATCAATACGTATTATGAACGAGATAAGATAATGGTCTGAGACAACTTCATACTGTTGAAAAATTACTGTATTTTCTATATGTAATCCGTACATTAGTATGAGGTCAAGAGTGTGACCACCATTATGAATAGGTCTGATTACGTTCTGATTAAATCCCTACTGAATCTAAGATGGACACAACCCAGATGACCCTCTGAGATCAGCGGTTATCAAAATGAATATTAAAGTCTCCGACGATTAATGCTTTATCTACAGAAACAGCCTGGTTTGAGACAAAGTCTGCAAATTCACTAAGAAATTCAGTATATGGCCCTGGGGGTCTGTAAATAATAATTAGAGGAATTGACTTATTTTTTGTGGCTACATAACTTATACTGGTATAAAGAATTTCAAAAGAATTAAATTTATGCTTAGGTTTTTGTGTGACGCTTAGATTTTGACTATGGATGGGACAAACACCTCCTCCTCTACCAGCTGAATGAGGCTGATGTACATAACTGTATCCAGGAGGACTGGCTTCATTTAATGTACAAGTTTCCGTTAAACACATTCAATTACGTTCCTGATCAGTAATGATTTCATTAACAATGAGAGCAAGAGATCTAATGTTTAATAGTCCTAACTTCAGATTAAAGGTGCTGGATGTGCATTCAGTATGATCTAATTTTATGTTAATTAGGTTACTAAAACAAACCTTCCGAAATGTTCTATGTATTTGTATAGCTCGGGGAACAGACACAGTCTCTATAGCATGTACTACACGTGTTGAACTATTAGTTGAACATTGCTTAGGATGAACGTTGTTATTATAGGAAGATGTACTTACGGTAAGCAGTCACTTGGTGTGTAGTGTCTTGGAGATGCTGTCTGACAGCAGTTCCGCTCGGAGGCTGCTGGGGTGCAGGCCATCAAGACGAAACAACCTAGGACGCTCCCAGAACAGATTCCAGTTATTAACAAACAGCAGATTCTGTTCATTACACCAAGAAACTAACCACTCATTCAAAGCAAGAAGTCTACTGAACTTTTCAGCACCACGTCTGTATGTGGGAAGAGGTCCAGAGATGATGATCTCTGTGGATGTAAATGAGATTACAGGCATAAGTTATACAAACTGGGAGGCATTTAAGTATATTGGTGAAGTTACAAGAGTTGGATTTAAATGAGGAAATAGAGAATGTAGAAACTTATTATGTGAAGTATTGTATAATACTGCTGATGAATTCATTGGGAGAAATAAAGGAACAAAAAAGAAAAATCAGTTCCATGGTGGTCAGAATTATGTAGCACAGCAATACAGGCTAGGAATAAGGCCTTTAGAAAGGTTAGGAAGACATTTATATTTTCTGACCTCATTCTAAATAAAATAAAAAAAAAAAAAAACAGCAATTGTTAGAGGGTGATTCAAGACACTAAAAAGAATTACTGGAGAAGTTATTGTAATTCTATTGGTGAGACAGTAGATGTCAGTGAAGTATGGGGTATGTTCAGGAAAATGGGTGCTTTAAGAAGAAATATAGGTCTACCTGTACTGGGTGAAAAGGCAGAAATATTAGCAGAGGTGTTTGTAAAGGTGCACAGTAATAATAATAATATAGCAGAAGAAATGAAAATAAGTAGAGAACAGAGTAGAAAGGAACATCCAAATATTATGGTGGAGAAAAAGCCTTCTAATGACCCTACTGATGTGGAATTCTCATTATATGAATTAAAGAGAGTAATTGGAGTAAAGCAACCATCTCCATGAAAAGATGAAATAAGCTGCTATATGGTGATTAAAAATGTATCAGATTTTTCACTGAATATTATACTATGTTTATTTAATAAAATATGGAACACAGGACGACTTCTTTCTTCATGGAAACATGGGGTAATTATTCCTGTATTAAAGACAGTAAACAACAATCATAATGCTGCCAATTATAGACCTATTGCATTAATGTTACATGTGTGTAAGATAATGGAACGGTTGGTTGTATGTAGCCTGAACTACATGTTTGAAAGGAAAGGGATTATATCACCTTACCAGAGTGACTCCATTAAGGACACAGTATAGTAGATGCTGCTATATGTTTAGAGACAGACATAAGAAAAGTAAATAAAGAGGTTGTAGTAGGCATATTTATCAATATTTAAAAGAGCATATGACATGCTTTGGAAGGAGGGGTTGTTAATAAAGTTAGAATAACTAGGGGTTGAATGTAGAATGTTTAATTGGATAAAGGATTTTTTGCTTGATAGAACAGTTCAGGTAAGAGTTTTATCATCATATTTCAAAATATATAAAATAGATAATTTGACCTCACAAGGAAGTGTGTGAAGTCTAATATTATTTAATATCATGATAAATTATGTTTTCCAAAATGTCAAAACAGATATAGGAAGATCTCTAGTTATATGCAGGAGATGGAGATATGGAAGAGGGGTCATAATGTATCACATGTGATATGAGTAATACAAACAATGGTTAATGAAGTGGAGAAAAGGGCCAATAAATGGAGTTTTCGGCTATCACTGACTCAACTGCTCTCTTTTACAAAGAAAAAATATATCCCTGAAATAAAGTGAAACGATACAATCAGGTACTTAAACAGGTTCAAATGATAAGATGATGATGATGATGATGATAATAATAAAAATATAATAATAATAAAATTGCACTTACACCTCTACTCTGTGCACTTTGCTTCCTCTGGAACTCAATTAATGGATCTTGTATGGTGGCACTACTTGTTTTGTTCTCTGCTTGATATATCGCTTTGGTTGTATTTTTCTTATTTGTAAGTCGCTTTGGATAAAAGCATCTGCTAAATCAATAAATGTAAATGTAAGATATCTAGGGATATGGATGGATTCTAGACTAACTTTTAAGATTATGATTAGAAAATATTAGACAAGTGTAAAAAAACAACAACAACAACAACAAAGGAATAATTTATTAAGATGTCTAGCAGGAATGGAATGGGAAGCTAGTTGAAAATCGAATAGGACATTCTGGATTAAGTATTGAATTATGCTTGATGTGGTGAAGACTGTTGAACATGTATTATTGTGTAATGTTTACAAGGGAAAGAGAGGAGTTATTAAATAAATTGAGAAATATAGATTTAATCAATTTCACCTTACCAAACCTATTGAACTGTGCCTCAGGACAGTCAAAAATACAAAGAGAAATACTTAACTATCTCAGGAGAACAGGGTTGGAATATAGGATTTAATAAACATATTATATTCCCCTTCTTATTAATGCTTCACACTCCAGTCCAGTTGATCTCGATAATACACCATAAATTGGCTTGTCAACCGCCATTAAATACAGAAACTCTAAGCGGCCATGCATTATTATTTTATTCTTTCTTGTTTTCTGGTGATCTCGACATAACAAAAGTTATTTTCTCGTGATTTTTTCTGTGTACTCGACATCCATCGTCCCAAAATCAATGGGGTTTTGAATGGGTTTTTGGTTAAATGCCTGAAATAAGGTCTGTGGCAGGGCGCATGGTGGCTTAGTGGTTAGCACGTTCACTTCACACCTCCAGGGTCTGGGGTTCGATTTCCGAAAGAGCTGTTTATGTTTATGTTCTCCCCGTGCTGCGGGGGTTCCTCCGGGTACTCCGGTTTCCTCCCCCAGTCCAAAGACATGCATGGTAGATTGATTGGCGTGTCTAAATTGTGTATGAATGTGAGTGTGTATGTGATTGTGCTGGCACCCTGTCCAGGTGTACCCCGCCTTGTGCCCGATGCCTCATGGGATATCCAGGTTCCCCATGACCCTGAAGAAGGAATAAGCGGTTGAAGATGGATGGATGGATGGAAGGTCTGTGGCGAACACAAGCTCAAGATATGTTCACGTCTAAGACAGTGGTTCCCAAACTTTTTACAGTGTCGTACCCCCCCAGGCATTTAATATCCCTTTTGCGTACTGCATTACGCTCTCTCAAACTGTGTTGTCTGACGATGGCATCCTCTGTATTGTTGTTGTTGTTTGTTTGTTTGTTTGATTGTTCTGGCCTTTTCCCCTAGCATTACACCAGCTATATCAGCTGCAGCAGGAAGAATGAAGTCCTCCACAATAGTATGGGTTTGCGTCTCTTAGCCACTCTGCAACTCCCCATGTAGGATCCTTCCAGACCCTTCCCATTTAGGTTTTCCTACACTGTTATGAGGGTTTTTACTACTCCTGAGTTGTATTAAATATCTTTCACAAAAAGCTCCCGAGGTTTATTTAGCAAAAAGTCAATAGCATGCTTTGTTTCAAAATGTCTGCACAGAAATGCTGGTTTCATGCCGTTATGAAAGAGTACGTTTGCACATGTACACAGTGTGGCTGGGGGTTTTCTCCACTGTCAGCAGATGTAAAG